>JAHTLZ010000204.1:76853899-76898144 GCA_023846285.1 Phrynocephalus versicolor | reverse complement strand
CCAGGTCTCTCAGTTTGGCATTAAACAGACAGAACCCACATTCTCTCCGCAGCCACATCAAAGCTTCAACAGAATCACGGACTGCAGTGCTGAAGAAGAGCAGTCTGCTTCCGACCGGGTAGCGTTGCGAGACCGCTGCCTCTACTGCTCTGTCATTTACCGAGGAGTTCAGTACGGCAAACGCCTCTGGCATTTGCAGCCACACAGACGTAGCTCCAGTCCCAAGAGCCTTGCTTTTAAGAACAGGAGGAACTGCAAATCTAGACTGGGAGTGGCAGATCTGTGCGAGGGTCAGCTCCTGAAGTCAACTGGTGTTGACTGAAGACAAATGAAGAATTGAAGAAACAAAAAGCTTCCCAACCTTACTGGCAGGGCTTCTACTTTCTTTCAAAACCTACAGGTAAAAGAATAAGAGTCCTGGCACTAGAATTTACTGTCTGGACTGGGGGCTTGAATAAAATCTGGGGAACTGTACTTTATCTGATATCTGATGGATTTACTGTTCAACAGAATCACGGACTCAACAGAATCACACCCAAAAATATAATAGTTACAGGACCTATATAAATCTCAACAGGCAAAATTTACAAACTAACAAATCCTGCCTGATCACATCAGGTCGCTATTGCAAGGGTCATCATAATAATCACCCTTAGAACTGAAGAGCTAGAACGGACCTATAAGACTGTCAAGGAAGCACAAGGGGGAATCAAACTCTCAAACTCTGGTTCATTGAGCTCTCCAGGTCATGGATGACATCAGACATATGGGATTTACTTGGTCATTTCCTAGAACACAAAGTTGTGCTAAATGCAAACAAGTCAAAGAATTCCAAACCTAGGAATTTATTTTGAGAATGAATGCTGTACTGGAGGGGGAAATAATCATACCCACACATTTTCCATTCCAACCATTTCAAAGAAGGATGGACGGTAGTGGAGGGAACCATTTTATTCTTAAACAAGTGCAAGTCAAATATCCTTACAAATCCACAGCAAACCAATCAACCAACTTGTTCTGTTAGCTGCTCACCACTATTCCACACAGTACATCTTTCAATTTAAATACCATCTCCCTGTTCATAAAAAGTTAAAGCCCCCCCCCACATGCATGCTAGTTGTGTCCGATTCTAGGGGCGGTACTCATCTTCGCATTCAAGCCGAGGAGTCAGTGTTGTGCACGTCCATGGCCACATGGTGGGCATGGCTGCAAGGAAACACAGTTTTACCTTCCTGCTTTTTACGGCGGTACCTATTTATCTACTTGCATTTACACGCCTTCAAACTGCTGGATTGGCAGGAGCTGGGGTTATCAGTGGGAGCTTGCTCCACTGCATGGTACCCGGGATTCGAACTGCTGAGCTGCCAACTTTGCAGCCAACAGTTTTCAGAGCCTTAGTCTGCTGAGCCACCACAATTCAGACACCACTGTTCATACAGTGGAACTAATTCAGCGTAACACAAAGAGACTGCAATCAAAAATGGTTTACCATTCCCTTCTTCTATTAGTTACCCCAAGACTGAGCAACTTGCCCAAGGCCACATAGGCTGGCTTTTCTGAGATACACAGTAGGGCACTTCTGACACTGCAGCCACATTCCTCACTCAGTAAGCTATCCAGCCAGCTCCCACGGTGGTTACCTCATCCCAGTCTTGTGTAATATGGTGAGCAGTATTTCACCTAAATTAAAGTAATAAAATCCAATTGTTATATTTGCGTATATTAATTTAAATTAGGATATGCCAATTTAATGTAAAATACCTTCATTTTTTAATGAAGAATGTCCTGCTTTTTGGTGTTCCTTGTTCTCCGTGCCCTCCTTCTTGGTGATGGAGCAACGACCACCCCAACATGCTCGAAGAGCTAAGGATTGGGGAGTTTTGATTCCTCACTGTGGGAGAAATTGTTTAGCTTGGTCAGGCAGTGTGGTCCTGACCAAGCTAAACAATTTCAGAACACCCTTGGAAGAAGGAAATGGTAGACCACTTCTGAGTAGTCTATACAGAGAATATGGTTGCCATAAGTCAGGATTAGTTTAATGATGTGTGATTATTATTATATTTTCAACCAAAGATTGAGCACAAACAAATACTTGTAGAGTTTCAGTGTCTATGAAGAATTTTGGTGTGTGCGAGTGTGCAAAGCTGTAACAAAGAGAAAATTGTTGCTTGTTACCAGCTTCTACAACCTAGTGACCTCCAGATGTGTTAGACTACAATAATCATCATTGTTAGACAACATGGCCATCCAGGGCAACCAGAAGACACTAGAACGGGTAACAACACACATGTTACTCAGTTGTATCTTTCCCAAAGGAAAAAAAATTATCTACAACGTAGATATTAAGATAATTATTAAGATAACTTAACCAAGTTCCAAAAACATAGTGTGCCCAATTCCCTCCCCACCCCTTTAAATCGAATACGGGAACGCAGGAACTTAAGCATTTGTGATGCAGAAAGAAAGACCTGCTGATAATAAATCAATAGTGCTGTGTTAAGCAACAGTGTCAATGCATTTTTCATTCTTATTTTTAAAACGGTAAACACAGCCAAAATGCTAAAAGCTGTAGAAGCCGGAAAAAAGCAACGAAAGCAAAAACTCAGTATGTAGAGCATGTGGAACACATGCATCAAAAAAGACACCCTGACGATTGAGACAGAAATGAGATGCGTAACTGCTATGTAATAGCCAAAGTGCTTATGCAAAAAGCAAAGGCTGTCTAGAATGCTATTATGAAGCCACATAACATTTTAAGAGAGAGATCTCAAACTGGGCAACCCAAGACACCACACATAGTTTATGTCTATGAGATCACTAGGACATCTTCATACCTATCACACATAAAATGTTATCTGCAATTTTTCACCTGTCAGTTATAATATAGGCGCAGCAGCAGCAGCAGTTTAAACGCTTTAAAGTTTCATCCTGAACTGTCCTGATATATCTGAAGCGCTATAAGAAAACAATTGTTTATATTATTATGGCTAATTGGGCAATAGAGCTGAGGCAAAACAACAACAGAAGAACGGCTGATCAAAAATAATGGCCATCGGCATGTAATGAGTCTTCAGGTGGTGACTACACCTCAAAGGCAATTCACAGGACATATATCAATTATTGTATTTGTTTTTATTTTGAATATTTATACTCCACCTTTCTCCTTGGAAAAGGACCCAAGGTGGCTTACAGTAATGAGGGACAATATACAGCCCAGAATATTTAAAACATATTCAAGTTAAGAACAGGGAATTAGAAGAGGCAACTTAGAACATTAAAAGGTTACATTAAAGCTAATGTTAAAGCACGCAAAAAGAAAAAATCCATTACTAGGGGTGGAGACTAACATGAGAAACACTGGTGTTCTTATGAAATTAGTCAGCGTAATCATGCATAGTAATATAAAAGTCACATAGTAGGTAGTCCTTCATTCAGGGAAAGCTTGTCTGAAGAGGAAGGTCTTTGCCTGCTTCTGGAAAGACAGCAGAGATGGGGCAGTCCTGGCCTCCAGCGGGAGGGAGTTCCAAAGTCTGGGAGCAGCAACAGAGAAAGCCCTTGCATGTGTTCTTCTGAGACACACCTATGAAGGTAGCAGGATGGAGAGAAAGGCCTCTCCTGATGACCTTTGCAACCAAGCCATTTCATACTGCCAGTTTTGTTTTCTGAGGTAGCTTGGACCCAGGCCATTTTGTGCTTTGTAGGTTAAGATCAGCACCTTGAATTATGCCTGACAGCTGATTGGCAGCCAGCTAATTAGGTTTCCTAAGAGACAAAAGATGGTCTCTCTCTGACTCCTGTGTTTTGGCTTTGGATGTGATAAAGAACCAGACAGGCAGACAGACTTATTTTTTAAAACTATGGGGTACAAATTGTTTGTATAATTATTTGTAAGTCTGCTACAGGTTAACAAACATTGCCAGTGGGAGAACAAACCACTGATTTCCATGGGCATAAAAACAAGTCTACGGACTGTCGCCATTATTTGTTGAAGATCTGAGGACTCCAATACTATTGTGTTCTCTTGATACAGGTTTTTCCTTTCTAAATAATTTTCCTAGTCTATTATAAAAGCTATTCGCCTGATTTCTTACCCTTTATTAAGGCTGATTATTTTAATTAAAGGTGTTCCCAATGTAAATTACTTACTAAGATATGTTCCTCTTGCAATAGAGATGGGCTTACTGAAAAAAATGCCTCCTTCCTCATTTGCATGGCACTCAAGTATCATTAAATGTGTATCATTCAGAATCATTAGTTCTTTTAAAAGAAAAGAAAGAAACAATGGCCTTAGGAGATAGAAAAAGAAATGGGATACTGTTGCAGCTATGCTACATAAAGGTGGTTCTGATTCGCTAATTAAAGACTTCCAGAACAAACAAACAGGGTTGCTTGAGGAGTCTGTGGAAAAGGACCAGTGTAAATCTAGCTTGGAAGGGTTATACTTAAGCAAGACTCTGGAAATAGAAATATTCTGTTCTGTTCTGTTCTGTTCTGTTCTGTTCTGTTCTGTTCTATTCTATTCTATTTATTTACCACTCATCTTCCCAAAGGCACTCTGGGCAGTATATTTATTTATTTATTTAAATACTTATATACTGCCCATCTTCTGGAGGAACTCCGGGCGGTTTACGACAAGGATACAAACAATGGAAACAATTGAGACAAAAACGATAATAATAAACTAAGAAAACATCATAATAAAGCATCATTGTAAAACTACAAAAAAAAAATAGGTGTGATGGCGGAGCAAGAGAGAGAGAGAAATTAACTGTTGCCCAAAGCCTCACAAAAAAGCCAGGTCTTTAAGGCTTTTTTAAAGGCAGGCAGGGACTGTGCAAGGCGCAACTCACTCAGGAGATGGTTCCAGAGTGCCGGGCCAGCCACAGAGAAGGCTCGGTTACGTGTCACAGTTAACAACAATAAAAGAACAATGAAAAACAAAATCAAAAGCATAATAGAATAAAAAAGATAAAAATAAAAATACTCGGCAAGATGGCGGGGTGGGGGAACCCTAAAGGTCACCAATGCCTCTCTAAAAAGCAAGGTCTTAAGCGCTTCTTTGAAGGAAGGCAGGGACTGTGCTAGGTGCATCTCACTTGGCAGATGGTTCCAGAGCAAAGGGCCAGCCACAGAGAAGGCTTGGTTTTGAATAATTGATCTCCTAGCCTCCCTGGGCATGGTCACCTGAAGTGAGAAGGCCTGTGATGTTCTGGTGGGTCAGGCCTCAGCTGATCTTTGGAAGATCCACTCTGCCAGGCATTCTGGTCCCAAGCCGTGGAGGGTTTTGTAAATCAAAACCAGTGCCCTGAATCTTATTAAGGACACAACGGGCAACCAATGCAAGTGGGCCAGAACTGGGGTGATGCGGTCATATCTGCCCGCACCAACCACCAGTCTGGTTGCTGCATTTTGAACCCGCTGAAGTCTCCGAATTAGAGTCACATTATTGTGTCTGTTAGGTTGTTACATGCTGTTAGCTTGATTCCACCTTACAATGACCCTGGTAGAGTTTTGGAGGTCCGTGGGATATGTAAGGAGAGAGGTTACTAATGTCCTAGAATCATGAAGTTGACCTACAAAGCCATTGAGCCCAACTCCCTGCTTAATGCAAATCATAGTGTATCTGCCAAATGATTGCTTACGTTTATCTTGAATAATTCCAGTGCCAGAACACTCACTACCTCTTTAAGTAATTGGTTCCATTGCCATTTTGCTTCAATAGTTAGGATTTCCCCCCTGGCTTTCTGTAATCTAAGCCCATTGTTGCATGTCCTGCACTCTGGGTTGATCAAGAACAGACCCTGCCCCTCCTCTGTAAGATAGCCTTTCACGTATTTGAAAAGTGCTCTCATATCTCCCCTCAGTCTCCTTTTCTCAAGGCTAAACATGCCCAGTTATTTCCCATCTTTCTTCATAGGACTTGGTTTCCAGTCCCCAAGCATCCTTGTTGCCTTCCTCTGAGCTTGTTGCTATTTGTCTGCATCGTTCTTGAAGTGCCATGTCCAAAAGTGGACACAGCAGGACCCATGATGAGGCCTAACCACTGCCAGTGGCAAATAGAGAGGAATTAGTACTTGGCAAAAGCTGGATACTATCCATCTATTAATGCAGCCTAAATCACCATTTGCCTTTTTTCCACACTGTTGGCTCATATTCAGCTTTTGATATACAATGATTCCAAGGTTTTTCTCCCTTGTAGTATTACTGAGCCAGGTAAACCCCCCCCCCATCTTGTAACTGCGTGTTTCGTTTCTTTTTCCTAGGTGCTGGACTTTGCATTTATTCCTGCTGAGTTCCATGATGTTGTATACAGACCATAGGAATAGCTGGAATTCTTTTTTTCACATGTGATTTAACCTTAGTTTCACAATTTATCCAGCACACTGTACTGGCTCTTGAAGTTAGCCCCTAAAAATTGCATGAGAACTTACCCAGATCATGACAATCCTAATTTCATATTGGTTTTCTACTTCTCAGTCATGTCTCTTAGTATTTCACTTGCTCTGCATATATACTTTCCCCTCTGTTCATAATTGCCCCTGGTTTCTTTCCTTCTCTGTTTAAAAAAGACTTACTACTGTATAGAGCAGTGGTGACGAACCATCGGCACTCCAGACGTCTTAGACCACAGCTCCCATAATTCCGAGCCTAGATTGCCAATGACAAAGGACTGTGGGAGTTGTGGTCCAAAACATTTGGAGTGCTGAAGGTTTGCCACCACTGTTATAGAGGAATTTTTCATAACCCAGTGAAAACGGGAAACACCTAAGAGTTAAAAGCATCAATGGCTCCAGAGTTGTGTGTTTTGTTTTGTTTTTTAAATCCCTCCTTCTGCTTCATGTGTGTTTGTGGGATGAGGCAGCATCTGTGAGGCAATGGATGTGTGAGTATGATCACAGAAATTTACTCTTTAAAGACTTTAGTCCTGAAGGCAAAGGATCGAGGCAATGACCAAGAAAAGAGAAACTAGGAGAACAATGACTGAAAAGCTTTGAGTGACAACCTTATTTTATAAGGGAACAAAGTAGAAGTGGTAAGCACAGAGTAGGGCAGGCGTTGGGGTTTGTGTACCTACAACATGCACATGTTAGCAATAGAGACATGCTAGCTGCTAATCAGGAGTGTTAACTGGGAATGGGATTCACAATTGTCTTTCTTTTTAACGCACTGGCCAAAGGTCTTCTACAAAGCGAGTCACAAGACCCACTGTTCACCTAATTATTTTATCATATCAATGCAACTTTGAAGACATGCTTTCCAGAGGATACCATTGTTACTTGTATGCCTTCTAATCCAACACGATTATTTGTCTCGTGCTGCATCAGATTAGGCTTCTTGATAGAACGTGATATACTGTACAAGGACAAGCAGAACAATAAGAGAAAGACATGCCCACAAACCAGGTTATTGGAGAATAGGGCTAGTTTTCCGGCACGCCCCAAATTCTTGATTCCCATTGTGCTAAAAGGCTGTCAAGCTGCTCTTATGATGAAGAAAAAAATCTGGCAGAAATCCCACCACTGAGGCCAAAACCAAAGAACTAGGACTTATGAAAAACAAGCAACCTAGCACCATATTTGAGTCTGCCTGTTCAGAGACGGGCACAAGGTTAGAATTCAAAGAACTGGAATGGAGCAAAGTTAAAAGTCAAGCCTCATCCAAGAAATTACATTCAAGAAAGAAAGAAAGGAAACGGAAAAAGAGCAAGAGAACAACCATTATAGCAGTAAGGTATCCTGAAATTATTCTATGTACATATAAATACATTAGCCATTAATGCGATGCAATGCACAAACTACTATTGTCAGACTCGAGCTGAACGTTAAAGCCTGTGAGCATAATTTTGTGTCAACCTGTTTAAGTACTTTTTGATTCTAGCTTTCTGATTATTTAGGGAAAATTCACAAGAAATGACAACCGCTACCAGAAACCAACATGTTGAAATCTATGCAATTATTTTCAACATCTCAGCTGGACCAATATTATGTCAATTGCGTTATGTCTGCAAACATTTTATGAAAATTAAAGAGATGGATATGACTTTATTGTCTAAGCCTCAGCTTCAAATTGTTTTGGAAAGTCTTTGATGACATTTGTGAACATACCACTATTCTGAAACCACAATGGCAGCACAGCACTGCAACCAATGCCCAAGAAGTAACTCATGTGGAATGCTCTTACACTGACAGTAACCTTGTTAATTTATTCTTGGGAAAAAATTCTCTAGTCTAAAGCGGCCATTCTCAACCTTTTTGGGGGAGGTCATGGCCATAAAAACAATCAGATGGAAATCTAGGCCTAGTCAGGACTGTATAAGTCACGTAACAAATCTTATAAAGTGGTGCATGAAGAATTGTTCCCAGTTTGTATCCTTCTTCAAATGTGCAAGTGTCCCCCATTGAGGCTGGTCTAAAGTATTCAGCTATGCAACATCACCCCTATATCCGCTGATTCACCATCCACAGATTCAGTTATCTGTGGTTGTCGATCAGCAGGAGGGGGTGCTGGGGGGGAAAGCTGTGCTGCGTGGCCAAGCCCTTCCCCCCCCTTTGCGGCTGGGCAGTGTGGTGGACCGGGTGCCATGAAGGCACACTGCTGCACTGCCCGGTCCACTGCCGAGGAGGCTCAAACAGCCAGGAACACCACCAGCCATTTGAGTTTCCTGGGCGGCGGGCCGGGCAGTACAGCACCACGCCTTCGCACCACCTGATCCATCATGCTGCCCAGTGAGGGTGGTGAGGTGTCCACAGTGGAAACTTTCACCCCCAGCACCCCTCCACCACCATCACCCTCGGTTAAGAGTGTTTGTTCATATACGTGGATTTCTGTATTCGTGGAGTGGCCTGGAACCAGTAGAGGGCCCTACTGTATTGCTAGACATAGACTCTTTGATCAATGCCCTATCTTCAGATCTCTGGTTTAAGCAGAAAAATCAACAACCACATACAGCAAAATATTACATCCCTAACTTCTACTCAGCCAAATAACAGAATTCCTGAAATTATGCTTGGTCAAGATATCTACATGGACTTCTAAGTCCATTTTCCAAAAACAAACATGGCATGCACAGCTAACAAGAGGATGTGTACCAATTTCGCATCACCCTGTCCTACTCAGCTTCTGCAAGGTGATACGTAGCCTCTCAGGCATACTTTAAATACTGTACAACTGCATCTGTTAACAACCATGTTTGGCATTTGCCCCAGTCACATCTGTCCAGATTGGAAAGAACATAACATCCATTTGGTGTGCACAAAGAAAGACATCTTACTTATGTAAGAGTAGGTTTTGATATTCAACATGGTGTCAAAATGTCAGATGTTTTCGTGGTTCACCTTTAATCTACTGAAAAGTTTATATCACTACTGGGATACCAGATTGTTGACCGAGGAGGACCATTACACTACACCCCAGAGATGTTGCCAGTATTTTTTGCTATGTTCCCATGTTCATTTATGGGTTGCTTAAGTCATGGATGGCTAACTGCTGTATTCTCCAGGGGCATTCTATTCTCCAGGCAGAGTCTATTTACAACCTCATTTCACCTTTTCACGAGAGGTCAGGCTCTGTAATCAAGTCATTGCAATTTCACATTAAGGTATTCATGCTTATGAAGCACATGTGCTCAACCGAAAATTGAGTACAGACTCTGAAAGGTAAGAGGAACATTAAAGTGTAATACATTATAGAAGTCCTGTGATGCTGTGATTAAACTGCTGTACTGCTGCCAAAAATCTGTCAAGGAGCTGGAGTTCAATCCCAGATAGCCACCTCCAGGTCCACTCAGCCTTCTGTCCTTACAAGATCAGTAAAATGAGTATGCAGCTTGCTGGGGGAGGCGGACAATGCATAATTACTGGTAAACTGCCCAGGGAGTACTTTAAGTGGTGTGTGTGTGTGTGTGTGTGTGTGTGTGTGTGTGTGTGTTGTGTCGTTACAGTCGTGACTGACTCTTCATGACTCCATGTCCATGAAGTTTTCTTGGCAGGAGTACTGGAGTGGCTTGCCAGTTCCTACTCCAGGCACCTACAGCACCTGGTATTCCCTGGTGGTCGCCCATCCAAGTACTAACCAGGGCTGACCCTGCTTAGCTTCCGAAATCAATCGAGATTGGATGTGCTTAGGGTATCTAGGCAGCTCCACTTTAAGTGTTATGGGGTAGTATATAAGCAGCACACTTTGCTTTCTAAATCTGTGAACTTGAAGTTTTCTTTGCAAATAAAACTATTCCATCATGTCTTGACTACAGTTCAGCATCAGCATCACGAGGCATCAGACAACATTAATTTATATGCCATTTCCTGGCTAAGATCCATCAGTGGGTTAGGTAACCAAATGCTTTGGTGCAGAGAACTCATAGACTCAGGGATGCAGCTCTTGCTCTTTGGAAAACCAGTGCAGAAATCGCAAATTATATATGGTGCCTGGCTTAGTGGCAGGTACTATTTTTGGCAATTCACAATAGGAAGAAAAAAATAGTGCATAAACCCGCACCAGAAGCCAAACATTAAACCAAGAAACAAAAAATATAAAAGGAAACAACAGACAAACCTAACAGAGACATAAATGAAGGTGGAACTAGGTGACTCATGTGTAGAATGACTCCACAGTGGATGTCCTTTAAAACTTCTTTAAAGAGTAATGTCTTTAACATCCTCTCGAAGGTTAGAGGAGGGGATCTGGCCAACTTTGTTTATAAAAACACACACACACACACACAACAGGTATCTTCTGTGTTCTTTTAGCCAGATGAAATTAAGCAAGTAAACATCTCTCTGATTCTAAGAGTTTTAAATAATGGAATATCAGTCAATATTTTGAATGCCACCCCGTTAATATCCTGATTTGGGAATTACTGATTGATTGCTTTTTGTGGAATCAGATCCTACATTTTCTCTCATGATACCGTTCTTTTAAACTTCCATTCTGCCTTTTTATGGCAAAAGGTAGGTAGCAAGAAAAGAGAAACCCTGTATGTTCCAATACCCCTTACCCAATCAGAGGAACCCATGGCATGGAAGAAAGCTCAGTGGGGCACAGTGTGTGAACTGCTCAATCTCAGATAAACCTTAAAACAGATCCCAACTATCATCCAACAGCCTTTCTATCACACTGAGCAACAGGGATAAGAAGAAGGATCTCCATCTCCCCTTCTGAAGAACCAGCTCCATCACAGCTTGCCTCTTCTCAGTTGTTTACCTGCCATATCGGCAGGGCAAGGATTCTCATAAAAATGAAGAACTTCCACTTGAGTTTTGACTTCCCTTTTCCTCTCTATCTCATTTTTTTCACATTCACAAGATGTAAGCCTGAAAAAATAGAGCAGCCTTCCAGCAATACAGTAAAGTAAAAATGCTATAAATAAACCAATATGCTTATTTATATTATTATTTATATTAAGCATGGTCCTATACCACCCATAATAAATGCCAAACATGGTTTTGTGTTCTTTTTAGAGAAATCATTTTGAAGCATATAAAATATACATATTTCAAAGCTACAGCACAAAATTACCAGGCTTTTGTGCAATTATTTAAGGGCAAAGAGGAAACGCCAACCACATCCATGCTAATAACACTGGGAACAGTTGACCAAAAAAATAATGGAGAACATACTGGAGTTACGCAGGCTTTCTCCAGAAAGTGGAAATAGATGACACACACACACTACCAGATGGAAGACAACCATCAGTAATGCAAACCAATAGTGTGACAGAGATAAACAATATTCAGTCAGAGATGCAAAAACAATTTCGGCTTTTGTCATCTATCTTGTAGTAATCTTTCATTGATTCAATTTACAGACCATGCTATCATCAGAAAGTCTCTTTGCCTCTTTTATCTTGCCTCAGAATAGTTAACACACACCAGGGACCACAGGATGGGTAATTACAATTACAACAATAACACCAACATGCCACTAGAAACACAGAGAAATATTACAAAGAGGCAGTATAACTCACCAAGTGTGTTCCAATAAAGAAAGCCTTTAACTAGCTTTTCAGACTGATGGCTTCACCAGAAAAAGGATTCCTCTACAGATCCCTTCATTGACAAAATCCTCCCTTTCACCAGCCTCTTTAGCTGCAAGGATGTGGTCAGGTGGCTGACACAGTAGGCCCTTTAGCTGATAAGACTGAGACTATTGTTTACCCACAGTGCTAGATAATTGCACTTACAACTTTAAGTCTTTGGACCTGGTATACTTCAGCTGTAAACATTAGGAGTAAATGGACCTCTTTTGGAATAACAGCGCCCTTCATATCTAATTTACATGGATCACAGCACAAAATTCCTGATACAGGTACAATTTTTGGATCTCTCCTCCCTTCTCCCTCACAGCATTCACTTCTGTGGCCCTCCACCTCCCCCTAAAAACCGGCCACCAGGGGCTCCCCAGACCTCAACGCCAGAAAGATGCCCAGGGACTCAAGTGGGAGAGGGAAAGGACGAGGGGGAATGAAAGTTCAATGCAGTTTCACTAGCTTCTGCCATTCCACTGATGGGCACCTAATGCTGGATCCAACCTATGTACCTGTTCCTTAATACACAATCTGAAAGTGGTGTGCGTGTTTGTGTTAACAGGAGCATCGACTAGTTTGAAAACCAGTTTTCACAGATTATATATAATCTTTTTAAACTACTCAGTCTTCTAATGAATGTCATAAATGTAAAACCTCTTGTTAATAATCAAATGACTGGTGCAATAATTCGGCCCCATGGATAAGACAACCCCCACTTTTCCAATCCAAAATTACAGTTTCTCAACCACGTGGTTTGTGCCTTGGCTTACTTCTGTATATAAGACGACCCCCACTTTTTAGTCTAATGGTTTTAGTTACAAATATAGTCTTATACACAGAAAAATACTGTATTTTTCTATCCAACTTGTACTTGAAAGAAAAGGATTGCAACTCCATTTAACAGAAGTGGGTGTAAAAACTATCAAAACAACCTTCCCTGCATCTTTCCCCATTTCTTCTATAGCCACAATGGAATAAGCCCTTTTGCATCCAGAATATTCTTTTTACAACCACTCACTTCACTGTGATTGGCTAATAAAAGCAACAATATGTGGTCAACTTCACACAAAATATTTATAACCCAATCTAATGAGGGGAGATAAGAACCACAGAATTTAATAGTCCACAAAAACCTTATCCAAATCCACTTGTCACACATCCATTTACACTGCTGCAACACATCTACATTCTAAAACAGGGCCAAGGGTATGAGGCCTGCAGTTGCCTACCTGATCCATTTCAAAAGCCCCAAGCACCTTAGCACTACCCAAATGTCCACTGCTCTGCTGGTAGTCCATGTAAAACAGATTAATAATATAGTACTAGGGAATCACATACCTTGTTTTAAAGCAAGTGATGTTATTAGGACCACCTTGTTCCTACAGCACCTGGTATTCCCTGGTGGTCTCCCATCCAAGTACTAACCAGGGCCGACCCTGCTTAACTTCCGAAATCATGCGGGATCAGATATGCTTAGGGCATCTAGGCTCTCTGGCTGGTAGCCCATGGCAATTCTCATATGCCATAGGAAGTATGTGAAAGATTAACAAGCCCAGCTTGTCAAAGATCTGTACAGTTGAAAACCAACATGTGATGATTTAGTGGTATCACCCACCTTTGCCTTCAGATTGTGTACAAGGAACACATTTTGTAATATCTTATTTTCATTCCACATTTTGCATTTTGGCAAGTGGGAAGTTTGAAGCACCTTGATCTGAGACAAGCTTCTTTCTCCTGTTTTCAAATATAAGGGAGAAATCACATGGTTCTTCACTACCAAACAAAACATCTAAGGTGCTTAACAGGACCATTTCCTTTGTTTTTATGAACTGAGATATAAAAGGCCATCTGAAAAATTACTGTAGCAGCTTCAGGAATGAAGGGACAAGGTTTGACCATGCAATATAACTGTAAACACAAATCTGTACAGACAGTGCATGACTTCATTCAAGTAAGACAGAGATTCTCAAAACACTGAGTAAATGAGTCTCTGCCATTCAGGTGCTGCGCTTCCTCCTTCTGAATGTCCACTGGGTGAGGTTTAGTTTGGATAACATGTGTCAACAAGAATGCATGTCCCCCACTTCCCAAACATACATGCAAACAAATATACAAATTCAATCACATGCCCCTTCCTACCAGACTTCCACTTACATATTTCCACCTCTCACCCATGCCAGGGAGTCACCCATCTTTCATGAAGAAACTTTGACTTGCGCCATCAGTAGCACATCTGCACAATCGGGCTGAGAAAACATAGAGCAATTTCACAGCAAAGCGCATCAAGGGTCTTCCTTGTCCAAGGTGTCATAAGGCAGCAGGAATTCTGCCACTCACTTTTGGTTTCCTTGCTTGCTCAGCTAGAGATCTTAGTACTAACAAGGATTATACTGTACTCAGCCATTTTTGGTAGGTAGGTGTGAGTAAGATGCCCTGAAGAAGAAGAAAAACAATGACTCCCACCTTCTTCCTCCTCTTAAATATTTACCCATATCACAGTAATAAAATACTGCACACAAATGAGCTTAGAACTGGAAATACTGGCATACACACCAACCTTCAAATCACATGAAAATATGTCTTTATCTATGTGCCCTTAACCTTCTCGAAATAAGACTTCTCTGTTCGTACTTATTTACCTATCCATCTTTATGGTCCAAATACTTGCAAGTCAGTAGCTGAAATCCTGTTGTTTAGCTTAGCACCTGAAGTAGGCCCAATGAAACAGTAAAGAAATTATGAGTCAACTCCTCCACCAGTTCCACAGATTCCCTGAGCCTACTCTAGTTACAACTAACTATGCTAAGCAACAGGATTCTAAATGGTAAGAACCTCTTCTTATTCAGCCTACAACCCTTTCTGGCCCTCATCAGTTATGTATTTATTAGTTACATTGATACTTTATAATTATATTTTCTCCAAAGATCTATTCTTCTTTAAATCATCCAGATTAAACAACAAAATCATTACATCAGGATGACTGTCCAAGAGCCTTCCTTACAAAGTGGGTGCATTCACATGACACAACAAACCAAGGACTGACAGGAGCCCTGCCTTATCATGGAACAGCATAATGCTGTTATATAAAACATTATACAGTATATTGGTTCATCAGGGGTCTAAAGGCTCTAGGTGTCTGTATGCTATTTTCTAGCCTCACACAAGCCCGTTCCAATGAAACCAGAAGTAAACAAAAGCTCTTTTCCAGCTCAGAATTGTTGATAAATTGACTGAGTGTTAAAACCAGATGAGGGCATACCTTGTTTTACAGATGAATCACATATCTTGAAAATAAGATTGCACCATTTGGTGGTGGCGGTGGTGGTGGGGAATTTCCTGAATTTCTTTGAAACTTTTTTTAATGGGGAGGGGCAAATATCCAACGGCTTTGAAAATGGACCACAGAAGATACACTCTAGTGAGCAGGGACAAATACTGGATGTGACTGTGAGCTGAACTCCAACAGCAGTAACAGAAAGGCAATCATACTGGAAATAAAAGGTTGGATCAGCAAGGCACCATGAACTGGCTCGGTGGCCTATCGTATATACAATTTAGAGGAGCTCTTTTAAAAGGAAGGGGCATGCATTGAATTTTTTAGGTGCATGAAAGATAATTATTTGTCTGTATTATTAGACGTTGAAGACTAAAGCCAAATAGTTTCTAAGGGTCGTTGTTGGCAGCTGAAAAGAAGATTGGACCTAAGAAAAGCAAATTCTTAAAGACCTGGATCTGGCACGATGCTCAGCAGCTTCAACATCTGGAAAGTCAAAAAGGAGGCAACAGAAGTTTGTTTGTTTGACTATTTATCTGTGCTGTCTGGGCCCTCCAGAAAAACGAGTTTGGTCAGTCCTTTCTGTACATGTCTCCTCAACTTGTATTGCACAGTGATAAATATACCTAATAAGATATTGGGAAACATAACCTGTTGAGATGACAACAAACCTTCCATATGATCAGTGCAAAGGAGTTTTCATAAGCGAGGGTGACAGCTTTTTGTTACTACTAATCAAAGAGTAGGTTCTTTTACATGACCTCTGGCATTTGAGGTGTATGCACGCACGTACACACACACACTTCTATCCCTCCTCTTTCTAACTGTCCTGCTTGCTTGTGTTTGGTCTCTTTCTCTAACCTTTCTGCCATGGATATAAGTTTATTCCACATGTAGAGACTATAACTTTCATTTGATTCTTCACTTTGTAACTACTGGTAGCAAATGTGAATACAGTAAAGATATTTAGTTTCCTACTTAAAAGTGTGATGTTTTACATATAAAGTGCTAGTTACTATAAAAGCTGTGGCTCTGAGTCTTGCGTTGTTCTTACACATTATCCGTAGAGCTGTTGTCTGTACTTGATAACTCTACTAACCAATTTTCCACAACACAAACAAAACAAATAACTTCTCTTCAGAACTCTTGGTGCAACACAAGGCACATCTGCACTTTACTGAAACTCTCAACTCATGTATCCTTCTGCATTTTGGCCAGGGTCACTGAACAAACGCTGGATACATATTTTAAAACTTTCTATAGCCTTCAACCCCCCTCTGTATTTTTGCAATTGCACATACATCAACTGTGAAGGATTGTTAATATTGACACTGGCTGATCTCTGCTTTTCCTGCTCAGCGAGTTTACCTGAAATTCTTTGCAATGGCCATTCAGAACACACTACAGTTTCTGGAAGATCACAGGAATCTCAAGCTCAAAATCAAAATCTAGTTTTTCAAAAATAGGTAATAATCCTCTAAGAGGTTAGTACTAAAATATGAACATAGCATCTAACAACAGTGGACAGGTCACATAGAAGCAACTTTCACCTTCCGCATAAGTTGTGGATTTCAGTAGGGAATAAGCATTCATAACTTCCTTTAGTCTGGGATCCAATAGCTGCTGCAATTTTTTTTAAATGATATAGATGTACATATTTATTTAATACATTCTAAGCAACTCCTGAGAGACAGATGTTTTGATTTACATTACAGTATCTGTTATTTTGTCAGTAGCTCCTCCACAGGGCATCCACAGAACAGATGCTTAATCAGTCGATCAAAAACACCTTTTGTTGTTGAACGGAGAAGACTGACTGTTAAGGATACAACTGCTTATTTTGTGATGCTATTTTAGTTCTGAGTTGCTAATGCTAATAAAGAATGAAAAAGATTAGCCTCCTGAGATCCTTAGCAACAGTGAGAAGTGGTTTTTGCATGTAACAGCCTAAGCTTGCAATGGCCATTCAGAACAAACTACAGTTTCTGGATGATCATTATTATATTTAAGTACAAATATAATAAGTGCAAATATAAGTTCTTACTCTTCCTTCCAATATATCAGAAATGCATAACATAACACCTTTTGTTTATATTTAAGAAGGTACATGGAAGGCATTATTGCTGATCAACCAAACTGAGACAGAAGAGTTTTTGTCAACCATTTAAAGAATCTTCAGTTGGCCATGGTGGTGTAGTGTTCAAAAAGCTGCGCTAATGGAAACCATGGGCCACCACCAAAAGACCATCTCCTGAATGTCTTTTGTGGCAATTTCTTCTAAAGGTAGCCCTTCAGCCTACACAGGAGTATGTTAATGCAACAGCCTTTTAATCAAGACTAAGGCAGTGGCAGGTGGGATAGTCCTGAACGGCTAGAATGTGACCAAACAAAAAGACTCCCCAAGGAAAGAGAAAAGCATTAGAGCCAGTTCACACTTTATGGCAGCAGGAGCAGCCGCAGCCCTGCCTCTGTTTAGAGAACATCCCCTGTGGGGCTCCAATATTTGTTACCAGCAGACTGAAAAGCCTTTGGGATTATATACACCATCCAAAGCTCATCACAGGTTGCCATCAAATGCAGAAAAGCAGGTGGTAGCTGCAACAACAAAACACATTTTTACAGAACAGGCACTGTTATCCCTTACTCTTTACTCAAAATCACTCCTCAGGAAAACTAGTTTCTGACTAGGAGTTTAGAGAGAATAGGGGAGATGTGCATTTAAGGTAGAAGACAAGGACTGAAGGCAAAAGTGTACAAAGGGAACTTAACTCTCATATTTTTTTGTGGAATTTATTAGAACAGTAGTTCCCAGTTGTGGATAATCCAGGTATTCGTTGACTTTAACTCCCAGAAGCTTTTCCCACTAGGAGTTTCTGGGAGTTGCAGTTCAAGAGTATCTGGGTTACTCAAGGTTAGAAACCAGTGGCTTAGAGGTTTTTTAATTTGTCAGAACAGGCAACTTGAGTCTTCAAGGACCATATTTTGTTGCCAAACCAGAAACAACCCTGCAAATTCTGCGTTCTGCGACAGTGTCAACCTAAAAAGTTGTAAGCAATTTCATCAATGTTCAGAAACTTCTCGTGCAGGGTTGTGATTTGCTTTAACAAGCAAAAACCAGTTGAGGCAAAATAGAACAAATTTATTCTTTTTTAAAATCCTGGCTGAGCACTCGAGAGGCTGCGGAACAGGCAGGACTAGCCCTCTACCACCTTCCCCAAGCCGGACGAGCACTCAGGAGGCGGCGGAAGTATGATAACTATATTCACTCAAATATAAGCCGAGGGCGTAGTTTTTTTCCGGCCAAAACTAAGGGCTGAAAAACTCAGCTTATATTCGAATATATACAGTATTATATGGGGAAGAGTTAGATGTGCCATTTTATGGTGAGCCATGATGCTGAGAACCTGGGGTTACATACTCCTGGTGCCAAACATTTGGCTGCATTTAGGTGTAAGAGGAATGTTAGAATTTTCCGTGGGTAAAGGAACTACAAGAAATATGTATTAAATCCAATTCCTAATTCTCCTGCAGACCCTCAGTACATTGAAATTCTTGTGTAAATGTCCATGTAACTCACTCAATTCAAGTTATAAAGAAAAGAAAGGCTATTAGTGTAGTACTATACAACTGCATTCGCTGTCGCCTGCCAGGTCAAGACAGTTTTTAAAAAAATTCCTATCAGCCTTTCAGAACACGAAGAAATGGATAAGATAATGTCACTTAAAGGTAAGCTTTATTTGTTTTTGCTGCTGCTTTAAGTGTAATTATTTTAATTATTGTTGCTTTTATGCTTTGTAACATTCTGACCGTCAGTTTGAATCCATTTTAGGACATAATAGTCTAAATAAAGAAACAAATTGAAAAATGTGGCCTTGTAACTGGTACAAGAGGAAGTGTGCATAGGACACATAGATCCATGGTTCTATTCCTTGTATAGGCCAAGAGAAACATTTAGTTTTCAAAAACAAACAAAACAAAATAAAAACCTTTTTATGAATGTGGGATATTGTACTACTGTGACCACAATTCAAAACACCAGGAAGTGGCCTGATAATAGCAAAACAATATTGTGCCTGCTTTGCCAGTGGGGAAAAAGATGCCAAGCTTTACATACATAGGAAAAAGGGGCCTGAATGCTGGCAACACTAATGGTACCTTGTATAAAGGAATTAATTCGTTCCAAATGAAATTATGTTAAGCAAATTTTCCTTTATACAAATTCTCATAGGAATGCATTGAAAATGGAGTAATCCCATTTTTATGTTGTACAGATTTTCCCCATAGGCAATTATGTTAAGCAATTTTCCCCTATCTCCGGAATTTTTTATGTTGTACAAATTTTATGTTATACAAGCTGTTTGTTATACAAGGGTCCACTGTAGTCTCTACAGCAGGCATGTCCAAACTTCGGCTTTCCTAATGTTTTGGAC
Organism: Phrynocephalus versicolor; assembly: GCA_023846285.1. NCBI lineage: Eukaryota > Metazoa > Chordata > Lepidosauria > Squamata > Agamidae > Phrynocephalus > Phrynocephalus versicolor. The sequence goes on along the minus strand of JAHTLZ010000204.1, from coordinate 76,878,418 downwards.
CACAACTCCCAGAATTTTAAGCTTAGATTGCCAATGGCAAAGGACTGTGGTATTTGTGATCCAAAACATCTAGAGGGCTGAAGTTTGGACATGCCTGCTCTACAGGATATACTCTTTTGTTCACTACCACTTTAAAAAGTAACATAAAGCAAGGAAAAATCCCAGCAGCTGGTTTCTTTTCTTATCAGTTAACTACTTCTTATCTAAAGACAAAACAGTGTTGATGAGTATGAATGGTAGGGAGCACCACAGGGTCTACAGGAGATCATTTTGACTGCCACCCCTGACATCATCAATATTCTGGCTGCCCTTTGCAATGTAGACGTTTGGCATCCTTTTTCCTACTGGAAACACAGACATGACATTGTACAGCAATACCAGGTCATTTCCTGGCACTGTGAATCAATATTGTTGGGGGAAATGGAGGAGGGACAATAAGAAAAGAGGAAGACCTAATATGAAACAGATTGTCTTAAAGAAGGAATTCACTGCTGCTAGTTTACAAAACCTGAGCAGAGCATACAGGGGAGGACAACGTTGCTAGGAAGGGAGACTGGGAAGAGAAAACAACATGAGATCCCGTTGGGTTTGCCAAATCTGAGCTGACGTGACATTTGGGGGGGTCATAAATCTATGCAGTCACCACACATCTTGAGTTACAGTACTTGGTGCAGATAACACCTTGGGGGGCTTTTTCCTTAACTACTAAACAATCATATAGCAACTAGATCAGAGGTGTCCAAACTTTGGCCCTCTAGATGTTTTGGACCACAACTCCCAGAATTCCAAGCATGTACTGCCAATGACAAAGGACTGTGGAGTTGTAGTCCAAAACATCTGGAGGGCCGAAGTTTGGACAATACTGAACTAGATGGATGTAATGTTTGAGACCATGACTGTTGTTATAGGCACCAAAGCTCTGCTCACATCAAGACCATCCCCAGCCACAAAAAAAAAACCAGTACTTTGACAGCTAAATTAGTGAACTTCTGAATATTTGTTCTCTTTTCTTTTAAAAATATCTTTCCAAATACTTTTTAGAATTCTAAGCAGAATTTATTTGTAAGCATATATCCCTGTTCAGGCAGGAAAAAGTTAAAATTACAATTGGACACGGGTTGACAGATTCAAAAGTTCAGACTGCCCCAGACCATGAGCTGACTTCCCATCTGAAAACTTGTGTCAGGAGGCTGGTCTCAGAAATACTGAGAGAAGATTTAGTGAAAGCACTCAGGGATGGGAGAAGCACAACTGCTCTTTGCTTTTGAATATGCTTTACACATTTGTATGTAAATTCCCTGGAGATACATGGTAAAATGACACTCCATTGCATCATTTAAAAGCAAATGTTTCTTTACTTCTTCCATAATAGCGACACACTTTTATTGATCTGCAATTCTCCATCACCCATATACAATACATATTGTGTGCCCGACAAGACTGTACATCTTCAATTCGTAACAAACTAAGTTTTTCCATTTGAAATGCCTCTCTTAGGATCAATATTTCAGCCCTTGCAACCTGAATTCTTTCCAGCTTAAAGAAAAAGCAGGTAGAGCCCACCATTTTCTTTCAAGACAAGGAAGCTTTGTTTTTTCAATGTACACGAGCTTTTAAAAACCTGTGGACAATTAGTATCTATTTCTGAATGGGGGATCTGTTTTACCTTTTAAAAATTCGTAACTCAAAGATCTTTTGTTAAACCAAACATTCCCAAATCTGGGGACTGTCTGCCACATCTGTGCCAGATTTGGTGCTGATCTAAAGTCCACTCTGAAAAGTTATAATTTTTTGTTTGGGCTTCCCGTTTTTATAATTGTGTGGTAGAAAGTTAGTTTCCTCTGTGCACAATATCATGGTTGCACTATTTTGCAGCCATAATACAAAGTCTAGCAGCCTTGAACCTATTCCATAAGCTGCATCCATAGGTGAGAAAGCCAAAGCATTCAAAAACCCTTTAAAAACCCCAGTACATTACCATCTCATGAATATATCTTGGGAGTGGGATACACAAATTACTGTACTGCTTATACGGAGAAGTTACATGTTCAGGCACTAATTTCTAGCTAGCATAAGGATTCAGGGAATGTATTCAAGCAAGTGAAGTTATTAATTTCTGAAGATACTACAAATAAATATGGATCTGTTTAAACCTACCTGCATGGATAGCAATGATTTAGATGTTGACTGCTAGTAACAATCAATATAATGAATTACTTTTATGATTTCTATTAAATCAATTAAGAACAACAAACTAGTTTTTGAATTAACATTGGCTAAAAGCCTCTTGTGTAATCAGCCAAAAATTACCACTGGATGTCTGCTGCTGGGACTGGGTGGGGTGGTAATCCACCCCCACCATCCTAAGGTTGCCACAGGCTTCCTCAAGGCAAAAGAGAGCTATAGGAAGCCTTAGAAACTGAAACAGGAAGCTTTCAATTAATTCAAACTAAATATTCTCATTGTTGCTTCATAATTGACATCATCTGCGCAGGATGCCAGTAGGATTTCAGCCAATGATATTAACTTTAACTAACATTTCCAAGCTCTGCGAGACACAGGCCCACTTGATGAGCTTTGGCGACACAAAAAGTAACTGGGACTTATCTTCTCGAACCAGCTCTCCATGCTGCTCAAAAAGAACAAGCTGTTTCTCAAGACTGCCTAGCTAGAGAGAGAACTGCTCCTGGCACATCAGAAGAAACTACACAAGGGGGTGGAAACAGGAAAGGGCCTGGTGCACATATAGCACTGATCAAGCATGCATAAGCTTGTATTTGGTTACTGACTCTTGGCTTTCTTTATCAGCAGCTCACTTTGGAAAGGAATTCCAGTTCTTTGAGAGATTGAAAGTCCAGAAAAAGAACACAATGGCTGAAATCCTGCTACTTGGTCTGGTAAGTCTCACCAAGAATAGGCCCACTGAACCAAAGGGGATTTGGTGAGTGAGCTCTTCCATAGGTTCCATTGATTTAGTACTCTAAGCTAGAGCGGAGCCATTTGAATCCATGGAACCTATGGAGATGGTGACTCACCAAACCCACATTTATTCAGTTAGCCTACTCTAGTGTAACTTACTACAATAAGCAGTGGGCTTTCAGCCACTGTTTGTAAGGAGGTGGCTGTGAATGTTTGAACAGGAAACAGTAATCATTTACACAACAATAGGTAGCGCAACGAATTGGCTTAGGATAAAGGGAAACCAAAGAACATCTCATTCTCTGGGATTTACAAAACATATCTGTATAGTTACAGGACCGAGTGGAAAAAAATACAGCATCCCTTTCTATTCCAGGCCTTTCTCTGTAATTACTCCAAAACCTTCCTTAAGCACATTTCATAAGAAACCCAACACATAGTTGAAGGGTGATTATCTCCTTATAATTAAGCCAATCTGTACCAATTAAATTGTGTCAGTACGGAACTGATATAAATTAATAACCCTGGAAAAAAAGGCAACACCGGGGAAATAGAAGTTCAGGATGTTTGCAGCATACCACATAAACATATTTTACTTAAACAGCTGAGTGTGTGCTGCATCATTACAATGGCCCAAATCAGGATATTAATAATAATATACCATATAAACAATATTCCTTTACAACAGGCATGCAAGAGTGTGTGTTGGTGTGTGCACTGTGTTAATCAACACAGTTTCCATCAATAACAATTATCCCAATTTGTAAAGCACAGAGCTGAGTTCAGACTTGAAAGACTCCAAGTAAAGAACTGAAAGTGATCATGCTGTATTGTCCTGAACCTCCCACACTCAATGGACAAAGTAGTGGAAGCCTGAGAAGGGCAAAAGGAACTGGCTGGCATTGCTTAGCCTACCATTTGCAGGAACCACATCTTAGGATCTCCAAAAATGAAGGAAAACAGCAAGGACGAGTATGAGAAGAATTTAACTAGTTCCTACCTTGCCTGGCAATAGCATTAGCTAAAAGCCAACCTTAGACCACCTGGGTTATCACCATTGGTTATTACCATTGGTAGTGGATCCCAGGGATCAACGCACCAGTTTCTGATTAGCAGGGATTGCTACATCATCTCCCAGTTTCTATCCCCTTAAGACTTCCCAGCTACCTCTGAACTTAACTGCAATTTTCATAATAGCTAGGGAAGAATCAGATCTTCCACAGAAGTACTATACTGTCCCAAGGCAAGCTAACCCAGTTGTAATGCAAAGCATTTGACAGGGGTTTGGTCTTGTTAACCTCTCAAAAGCTCAGCTCCTCTTTCAGTGACATGGACCAATCCATCTGACTGCATTTTTGGACTCTCTGATTGGGTGTCAGGGAGAATTGGCTATTGTGATTGTCACAATGAGCTCCTGTATTTCAAGACATAATCCTACATCCCTAGTACCCACTCTTCAACAGCAACTAGGAACTACCTCCAGGTGAAGTGGTGAGAAGTTTTTACAGAACGGAAGAAAGTAAGTCTCCTTTTGTATTGTGCCTTAAAAAACAGGCTAGTAAAAATAACACCGGCAGATGTTGTTGGCCCCAATTCCCATCAGCCCCAGGCAATATGACCAATGGGCAGGAATGTTAATTCAACAACATCTGGCTGGCTACAGGTTTGCCACCCACTACCCAAGGAAAACACACAGCATAGCTGATGTCATTGTTATGAGAGGAAGTGGTGTGTGGCCCAGGTAAAGGGACACCTCATCCTACCACTGTGGGATGACACAGAATCACATTTCCCTCATTGGGCAAGACACCCAAAATTGCCTCATAATGAAAAAGTAACAGGGAAAGCAGCATAGCTTTCTAGCCAGTTGAAACCAATTTAGGCTGGGGATGGTTACCTCTGAATTACTTCCATCTAATTTTAGCTACCACTAAAGTTTCCTCAAGAAAGCCACTCTAGATTGGGTCCCTTTCCAAGGAGCAAGATGGGGTAAAATCATCATCATCATCATCATCATCATCATCATCATCATCATCATCATCATCATCATCATCATCATCATCATCATCATCATTCCTGAAAAACCACACCACTGACCCTGTTCTTTAACAGGGAGGCAGCAACAGGAGTGCTCTTCTCACTTGTGGCCATCATGTAGCTGTGCAGACAGGAAATGGGGAAAGGTCCCTGCACCAATAAAACCTGGATAAATTGCCTCACTCCACTTCCCACAATGAAAGTTTTCATCACAATATGAATACTTAATTTCCTCCCATGCAAACTGTAACTGAACCAGCCAAAACAATCTATGTGGCATGCCCTTCTTTGCACAAACCCAAGCTAAACTGAAACAACTACAGTCATACTAAAACCCAGAATAGAATGGAACAGATTATTACTGTGGGAAAATATTTTGAATCCCTGATATTATGGGCCCAGCACTAGAAAACATCACTGCACCAGCTGTAGATCAGGCTACCAACATCATAGCAGTCAAGTCTCTTTTTTCTCCTTCCTAGTTCCTTCTTTCCTTCTGTATTTGAAATATTTATATTCCTTATACAGTACTACAGGTTGCAACAAACCAGCTGCTGCAGGTTCTCATTACCAATAAGCTAAGTAGACAAAACAGATTTAATAGAACATAGTATACTACAGAATGCCTACAGGTGTCCTGGCTAGGCCTAAGCATAAATGTTCACTAACTATTTACTAGGTATTAAAAAGCAAATGAATTGGCGGGCCAGGGGCTTTAGAAGAGTTGCCAATAGGCTCATCTGCGCTCATCTGGCAGATTCTATTCAATCCACAGCGCCACACGCCTGCTGTAGCTACACTGTTATGAGGGAAGGGAGAGGTGCTGTAGACCATCCACCCAAGTGCCATGCACGAGGCACAACTGAAAATGAATATCAGCTGCAGTTCAGAACCAACATATTTTACATGTAAAGATCCTTAGCATCCAACCCTACACCACTGCCTAGAGAGATACAGACAGAGATTTAAATTATTTTATGTCTCTGAGAACTAGGCCTTATAGTCTAGCACTGAGAAGATATACTTGGCTAAAACAGTGACCTCATACAGGCAAGAAAGATGTTTTGTTGTAAAGAAAGGGTTAAAAAGAAAGATGCCAAGGAGTGCAGCAACTATAGAGCCATTGCTCTGGTTTGCTGCACTCCTTGGCATCTTCTTTCCTAGAGACTGAAATATACTCTATATCAGGAATGTCCAAACTTCGGCCCTCCAGATGTTTTGGACCACAACTCCCACAGTTCTTTGCAATTGTATTCTGGGAGTTGTGGTCCAAACATCAGAAGGGCCAAAATTTAGACATGAACATCCAGTCTGTGGGCCATTGTTTTGTTTTCTGTATTTGTTAGCATATTCTTGTTAGGATTTTTGACAGATCCAGTCTTTGTAGCGTGAAATAATTCTATTGGTATTTCATTTACCCCTGGTGATTTTTTTCCTAATGCTTTCAGAGCGGTTTTCATTTTACCTTCTAGAACTAGTACAGGTTCTTGTACTGATCATTCTGAAACTGACAAGCAACTAAAGCTAATTGCAATGTCCTAGGTTTATGCTCCAAACAAATTGTAGTCAGTGAGTTATTGCAAGCCATACCAGTTTTTACTTCCCAAACAGTTATCAACGGCAGGCCCCCATACCATACTTAGGAACCGGGGGGGGGGGGTCTGACCTCAAAAATATTTACTGTGCCACTGAAGAATTTTCTAGTCTGCCTGCACACTCATTTACTGCTTAAGTCTCTGATTATTTGAAATGTAAAGACTTTCCAAGAGTGAGATAGTGTTACCGAGCATTCTGATATACAGTATTTAAAACTGAACTGGACCTGGGGGGTGTTCCTCATCAACTTTGGTGGTTTTTCATTCAAAATGTCTTTTATTTAGCAAAAACTATGCATCTTGGGAAACTTGACCCCACACCTGCCTACTGATATTTCCCTTATGTTCAAATGGTGCCTTTTCAGCCATATAAGCAATAGCACTGACCTCTAGACATGGAAAATATAAGGAATAATTTACAGATAGCCTACTGTGTTTTTAAAAAGCATGCCACAATAAAAGACATGAAATCACCTCCTATTGAGCATGCTTTCCTTCACCATTCATGCATTCCTGTACCTCAATTTTCCTGAGTGAAGCGGGCTCTTCTAGAATGAGTCAACGTTCTTAGAAGTAGCATACAGGCATTACTCAAGAGCTCCCAAACAGACAACTACTGCTAATAACAGCTTAGGGGTTTAACATGAGGATACCTGCCATCACAAATTAAAGCAATAATTTCCCATCAACAAATCAGGAGGATGGAAAACATGGTGTGTATGATTTTAAATATAAAAAATTCTGGCAATAAAAAAAAAGATTTCAACTACAATATTAATAACTTGACTCAAAAATGAACCCTCGGGCAACAAACCTGATATTCCCACAAACGTGTCAGAAGGCATGGGTATGTGCAACAAACCAAGTTTCACCTTGTGGCTCCAATTTAGGTAGAAAATAAGACTTTTAATTTAATCCTGCTTTTACAGTTTAATTTAGGCACATTTACTGAAGTAAAGTGCTACTTCCCATGGAATTTCACACAAGATGGCCACATGGAGATGGTTTAAATTGGCTTTTTAAAAAACCAATCTGTGCAACCATACTTTCTAGTCAATTGTCAAGCAGATCTACAGTACTGTACTACAAATAAAGAAATCTCACAGTGCCTGCAAGTACACCTTAAGTTTCTCTTCACTGCAAATGGCCCATTCTCTTTTCTTATCAGTCCTTAAGCTTCTGAAGTCATGAGTTCCTAAGACCCCCTTCCCCTTCTGTGTAATCAATCAGCAGCCAGTTCACATTTCCTCCCTTCTTTGTCCTCACTTCCACATCTGTGTTTAGCAGGAGACCAACCATTAAGCCGAGTGAGGCACACACCTCAAATGGCAGGAAATGGTGGTTGCGGGTCAATGCTGCATGTCATGCTGCCTGCCTTGCCCCACGCCCTTCACAAACTGGCCGGCTGCCTTTGGGCGTGGCAGTGGATAATGTCCTGTTGTCAGCACTCAGGTAAGACTGAACTGCCAATCTGATTAACTTTGGCACATCAAACAGGCACCACCTTGCCCTTCACCCCAGGCAACAAAACGTAATGGCCTGCCCTTTGTGCCTAAGTGGCTCCATGAGGCTGCCACGGCATTTTCACTTTATAAAGGAAAAGAACAGCACCAAATTGCACAGCAAACCCTGGCCATTGTGAAATATAGGTCCCAACTCCACCTTTGCTTATTCCACAGCGTTTTCCTCCTTAGAAAAATGTCAGTCAAGCCACTGCACTGGGTACCTTTTTGTTACCGTGGAGGGTTTGTGAAGTATACAGACCAAGCTCTGCATTGTGAGAGATCGTTTGAAAGAGGTCATTTCTGCAGCACTGTCATCGTAGCTAATACTTAGGGGAAACACTGCCTGTCTTTTTAAAATCTCCTTTTGCATAACTAATAAGTTGGGAAGGAGTTTAGTCTGAGACTTGAGTGCATTCACTTTTTAAAAATGTATTTATTTATTGGTCTTTGGTTTTAAGGGGAAGAGAGTGTCCAAAGCCTCCTGTTCATTAGAAAATATGGCATCACAAAGACAGACAATTCTAGAACATAAGAATATGAGAAGAGCCATGCTGGATCAGGCCAAAGGCCCATCTAGTCCAGCTTCCTCTATCTCACAGAGGCTCCACCAGATGTGTCCAGGAGTGCACAAGACTAGATATCTGTCTCCTGATACCACTCCCCTGCATCTGGCCCTTGAAGTACCCCGGGTTTAAGCCTGGAGATTACACATCTCCATCATGGTTTGTAACTTGTGATGGACTTCTCCTCCAGGAATCTGTCCAATCCCCTTTTGAAGGCATCTAGATTGGAATCAGCCATGGAACACTTTCTGGATTGTTTCTTGATCAAGTGGCAAAATCTACACACGTTAAAAAGTAAAAACCAGAAGAAAAGAAAAAGGCAGAGGACAACACTTCAACCTGGGACCTGGCTTCGACTGATTGCAACAGCCTAAGATGGACTTTTAGGTGGAAATCCAGCTCCTTTGAATCAATAGCAACATTACATAAGGAATGGCAGGCCTCAAAAACAAATAGGCATTGGGATTGTGACAGAATTTGTCAAGACCAAGTCCTGGAAACCTTCTGAGTCCTGGCATGCCTCCACAGCTTGCAAGCATGTAAATCTCTCCTCACAAATGAAGAGAGTGAGAAAAGGTACAAATGAATGTCTGTCTGTGAAGATGATTCCTAATTTCCAGAGGTCCTTCACGCTCCCGAAAGCCCACAAAATTTTTGAATGGCTCAATCCAATGGCCTGGTCTCCTACCCATCTCTGCTGCCTATCAATGAATGCCTCCGTAGCCCCCTGTACCCTACCAGATTGGAGCATTCTGTCTTTCACAATATAGAAATATTTATTTATTTATTAGATTTATACCCCGCCCATCTTCCCGTAGAAACTCTGGGTGGCTTACAAAAGTTGACAGAGCAACTGATAGCACAACAAAAGGCAATAACAACATATGGTGGACTTATCTGGCTGAGGGGGCTGGTATTGTCACTGCTCAGGCCTCAACTCTTTGAGGACAGAAAATCAAGCCCAGATTAGCAAACAAGCTTCAAAAAGAAACAGGAAATCTATTCCTCAAAGGAAAGGTGTTTTTTTAAGTCTTATAAACACATTTTTCCAAGCTCAAGAGAAAAATTGGGCACTCTAGAGAAAATGCCTTCAATCCCCCAAACTGACAGACAGATGGTCCAAATTGCAATTATGTATTTATTTATTCATTTTGAGATATACAGTATGTCTCACCTTCGACTGCTCAGGACAGACTTCAACAATTTAATGACACTGTAGTTTTAAATCACAATGCTATTAAATCTAATTAAAATACAGAGAGAAAGTGTAGAGTTGAAACATAACTTTGCGTTATGGCGTCAAGTATTGTACATTACTAGGGGGTCAGGCCCTATCTGTTATGGCTATCAACCATCTGTCAATCACAGGTAGGACATAGGCAAGACAAGACACTACAAGAGAAAGTGCTACAACCACTGAAAATGAAAACTTGACACAACAAAGCAGGAAGGTTTGTGATTTTTATTCCATCAGAATAAAACAACATGTTAGCCAGCAAGTTTAACCTGGGTTCATGAACTATTCCAACCTCACACTAAAACAGTGGTTCCCAACCTTGGATAACTCAAATATTCTTGGATTAAAATTCCCAGAAACCCCAACCAGCACACTTGACGGTGAAGGCTCCTGGGAATTGCAGTCCAAGAACACCTGGATCACCCAAGGTTGGGAACCAGTGCACTAAAACATCCCATTTTAAGCAGTCAGCACAGGGACCCTCTTTAATAGAACATCACCCATTTAACAAACTGTGTGGCTATTGTGTGAACTAAGGATGACCAACATCTATAGGTTCAAAGGTTACTCTTTTCAAGCATGTGGTCCATTGATGTATTTCATTATACCAACTGACTGAGGGGTGTGGATAAATTTCAAAAGGGAACGAAAATACAGATTTCTGTAAAAGAAAAAGGTATTGCTGCTAGCACAATCAAATTTAGGATACTATTAACAAAATTCAGAATTCCTTAAGAAAAAGCAATTGTTCTCATTTTTAATACAGAATTGCTTTTATTAAAATTTGCATTTCTTTATAGTTTTAATTTCATTATATTTTATTTGTTTGTCAAATAAATAATAGCTAACAGGTCAAGCTGATGCCACCTAGCAGTAAGGCCCTCACTGTTTTGGCACTTGGGCATAGCTTGAAAATTACACATATATTCCAAGAGAGAAATATCACATTAAAGTATGCAGTCATCTTTTTTTTTTCTCATTGAAAATGCTTTGTATGTTCACTTAGTGAGACTGTGGACAGGCTTTGTCCACAGGGCCTCCTAAGGACAGACAAATTGCATCAGAGGTCAAAATATACCTGAAGGACAAAAAGTTAGTCATCTCAAAAGCATCTCACCACCATGGGCAGAGACAAAGGAGCTGAAAAATTTCCCTAAAGCCTGCTACACCTCCAAGTGGGCCTCCTTCAAAAAGGTCAAGACACAAAGTATGGTTGCCCTGTCTGGCAATTAGGATGACAATATCTGGAAAAGGTGGCAACAATAGCTACCTAAGGAAGAAATCCTATTTAGTGAATGTTTATCTGCTGTCGTTTAAAGTTCCAGGTATGTACAGGCAATGTGTCATCATCGTATCTTCTCGCTCTTGGAAGCACTCAAATGCACATGCATACACTGTAGCATCAAGGATGAACTTAAGCTACATTCCAAAGATACTATGGAAGCAAAACCAGGCAAATGAGAGGGAACCCAAAAATACCTTTTGCAGGAATTCTGATCGGAGGACTATGCAGAGCTTACCCATGTTTATCTGTACAGCCTTATTTCCTATACTCTCCTATGCCTTGTTCAGATTATACTGGGGGGGGGGGGGCGCTCAATAAATGGCTGGCTTCCTCCTAACTTAGACTTTTCTCATTTTTTGTATTTGTCTAGAATATTTGCATCCAGTCTCCCTCCTAAAAAGCCTCACAGTAGCCCCAAATATTTCTGGGCATCTTGTGTGGTCTTCGTATCCCAACATTGGCAGAATAGATGTGTACTTCTCATACATATTTATGATATTTTATCTCATTTACAGTTATCTGCTGTCTCCTGAAAAATAGCTCCGTTAGTATTAACGTAGGCTAGGAAACCTGTGTCTCTGGCCACATTCTATCACGTGCGGCAGCCATACAAATTCTACGAGAAAAGTACCGTAATATCGAAATATAATCTTGATATAATCACCTTAGTCCTCAGAAACTTTATGGTCAGTTACAAAGAGTTCTTTCATCTGTTAGAGAGCTAGACCAGGAAATTCTACATGGGCTGAAACCAAGGTAGTCAAGAGATAACCTAGTAAGGACTGTTTTGCCCTTAACTTTAAGCTAAACTAAATGGTAGCTTAGCATTGGTAGCATGATGATCAGTAAGCTTCCTGTTACTCCATGCCTTTGGTGGCTATCCTAGTTTCTGGAAAAGGTCAACTTCAAACCAGGGGGAAAATGTCACCCTGATCCAACACCACACTACAGTTACTCTGAAATGGAAGCCAAATCATCCAAAACTTTCTCATCCATAAGAGAAGGGAGGGAGGGACTAGTTTGCCATGGCCTCCGTTTGCCACAGTAAACTGTAGTTTAACGTTATGTGCTAATGAACGAAAAGCGTAACTTTTTGCCACTTCCTTCCTGGCATACCAAGTGCCACTGCTCTGATTCTCAGGGGGGCATGTATGCACGTGCTAGCCTGATACAAGCATGCACTCCTGAAAACTGCAGCAGGGTGCTATGTTTCACAGGAAGAAACAGGCAGCAAATTACATTTTGGTTTACACTAGGGAACAGAATTTCAGCTATTAGTTCCCCCACCCACTAATGTCAGCTTTAAGCTACACCCTAGACAGTCCTTATTTACTGTAAGATGTAAGATGTACTCAATCAACCTATTTATATCCTGCCTTTCCTCCCTTGAACTCATGTATAACGTTCCTGAATGTTCTCCTCATCCAGATCCCAAAGAAGAACCAGATCTGTGTCAGCTTCGGTAAAGTTGCTCCATTGTTTGCACTGGTGACCCTTAACACTGCTAAGGTTAATGAAAGCCATTTCATTGACTGTGACGGGGAACAACCACAGGACAGTTTGGAGGCCTTGTGATTTATACGCGGACACACTGTCAAAAGCAACTAACCCTGATTTATTATCTATTAATCTTACCAGAACATTTGATACATTTATGGATTATAAGACTTGCCTCCAATCTGGTGATGCAGACAAACTCTCATTAACGCACCAAAACTCAAAAGATACATAGGACTTGTATGCTGGCTATTAGTCAACTAACCGAAACTGTTAGAATTCATTGCACGGAGGAGGATGGAGGGGCCAAGGGGAGAAAATGAAATGGCCATATTACCAGAAATTCAAATTTCAACAGAGATAGCAAGCACTGACATATAAACACCAAAGTTTCTCCAAGTTTTGGGCTTATAGTAAAATATGATCATACTGTACAGGCAAACCTATGCATGTCTACTTCTGTGAGTATCCATCTACGTCCCCATTTTTCCTAACATGGCCTGAATCCTTTGGGCTTTGGAGCATAAAATCAGGAGCAATTGTCATAGAGGGTTTTTTCTTTAATCCTGCCTGTGCAAGAACAGTACTCTGGAAAAGTGGGTCCGGCCCAAAGTTTTTTCTTTTCCCCTGCTTTCCTTGACAGCTGTAGAAATGTCACCTTGGAAAAGCAGCAGCTGTTACAAATTATCCACTTAGCTGAGCTCTTCTCCCCCAATGCTTTAATTTTATTGCAAATGAAGGCACAAGGTGGGAAAGGAACAGGGAAGGAGTGGGGGAGGGATTTTCTCTCTTATTTGTTTTGCAAAGATCTGGATCCTGGTTACCACCTTAAGGAGAGTCCTTTAAAACTACTGTTAAGATTCCCCAGTTCTTCCAATTCAAAGGTTTCTGTTGGGCAATAAGTAGTTAAAGAAAACTCAACTGCATACATTCAATGACAAAAACACTATTTTAAGGAAAGCCATGAAAGGAGATTTGATGATAATCTCTCCGACCACTATATCAAACCAAAGAAATAATTGGAAAGGCCATGATGATAAGCCTATCCCAAAAGCAAGTCTCTCACTTAGGAGAAGGGCAAAGACAAACAACATGCTGTTATAAATTTGTCATGAGTTAAATGCATTTGAATTTAATCAACTATGAAAACACAATCTTCTCTTTGTTTCCTTTGCACACGTACCCTTTGTACCCCACCCCCAGCCCCTCAGCAACTTGACTGCATTCAGATCTTTTTACTGGTTTTCAAACATATTTCACAAAAACAACAAATCCCCCCCCCAAAAAAAGTCACTTCAGTGAACTTCCTGTCGAAATAAACAATATAGTTCTAATCATTAGTTTACTTTTTCAAACCATGTTTGCTTTCATTGTATGTCTTTTCTTTAAAAAAAAAACCAGGCAGGATATGGTTTCCCCTTAATTAACAAAATCAGAATGTGTTGCTTGCCATAAATAGATGGAACACAAAGACAAATTAAAGTGGCTTCAATTGTTCTTTTATTTTGCTCTAGTCACAACCTGGCAAACAAAAAGATACATTAGCCCTAAGCATCCATCAAACTGCTGCACGTTTGCCTCTATTGGCAGGCATTTTAAACAAATAAGAGACCAGTCTCTACTTCACTTGTGTGTGTGTGTGTGTGTTAGTGAACTGGAGGACTCAGCATTGCTCACTTAAAAATCAATGGTGATGCAACCACAGACATAAAATCGAGTTCAACAAGATGCCCATGCAAGGCAATGCTTCAGAGATAGCAGCACTAACAGCAACAGATACTGGAACATATTTTTGGTGACATTACCTGAATCTCTCGTTGCGTCTGGCTCATCCCCTTCTGCACGATGATACCAAGCAGCGGGGGTGGGTGGGGGGTGCTCAGCCGCTTGCAGGCAGGAGGCGACAACCAGGAAGCACAGTTGTGACAGAGCTTTGTTCTGCCTGCAGTGAATTACAGGAAGCCAGGGCTAGACAGCAGCAGCAGCAGCAGCAAATTAGGAAATCAAAGTATACTTTTCAGTCTGGATAGGCACACATACTTGAGACAGCAGGGTGGCACTGACAGGGAATATGCTATTGCATGGTTGCAAATCTCTCCATTTAAGGAACATGCAAGTTTCTCATGCATGCTCTCTTATCTCAGTATCGCTTTCTCAGGAAACAGCCTATCCTTTAGCAATACAACCCGCCGCCTGCCCCCCCCCCCCCAATGCCAGCGAGAGAAACAGACACCCTGTAGCTATTACAGATCAGAGTTGATGTGGATGGAGTATAGTTGTCGAGATGCAGCTATATATAAATACAGCCACCAATCAACTTGCATAATCACTGTGTTATCCTCACCTCTACTCTACTCTTTTGCAAGCTAACCACAAGCCTTCTTAAAAAGAAAAGAAAAGAACAAAGCCGAAACAAAAAGGGTGTGTGGTTTAAAAAAAACAACCACCCTAAAACAAAGCAAAAGCTTTACCCCTCCCAAACATGCAAACCATATTTGGCACTTTTTTTTTTGGCAACCCGCAATGCACATCTCTACCCCTCAAGCTCCTGCTCTTTCGCCTTGCCCTTCCAGCGATCCTTCACCCCTGTCGAGCACAATCGACCAAATGAAAAGACCTCAACATCTGTCTATTCCCCCTCCCTCCACCACCAAAGAGAAACTGGGAGGGGGTGAGGATCCATGCTGGGGACACAAAAAGAGAACACATCAACCCCCCTCCCTTCTTCCCCCACCCCACCCCCAAATCTGCAGCTGGCTGGTTTACAAGCATCACCATCACGCTTTTCTCTCCCCCCCCCACTTCCTTTTCTTTACAAACAGGGAGTAATTTCTTTGGGTAGGGGAGATCTATAATACCGTTCTCGCTGCCAAAGAATAAGCAGGGTGGACGGAGGTGGAGGAGGACTGTTCGTTCACAGATTTGGCCGAAGCTCGAGGAGGCATTTAAGGACATCTCTCATCATCACATCAACATATACCCACAGAGTCTTGCCGCCAGTGCTCGATTCCTCTCCCCCCCCCGCCACCCCGCTTCTCCCAACCCTCTTCCCCAGTTTACAACCTCCATGCAACATCTTGCCTCGATATACCTCCTCTTGGGTACTTCGTCGCAGGCGGCTTCTCCGCCGCCGCCCCCCCCCTTCTCTCCCTGCAAAATCAAGCCTAGGAGACACACACACACAAGCAAAAGCCCAGAGAGAGGTGGAAGTCGACATCAGGTAGGTTCACTGCCCCACCACCACCCCACACCGAATTTTGTTAATCAGCACAGCCAGGCATCAATCAGCCCCGGAGTCGGATCAATTCTTCCCCCAATAGCAGTCCCTGATGCCACCTCCCCGACCCTACAGCACACAAGGAGTACATTCAACAGTTTGGCTACAGAGGCTTAAAGGGGTTACAGTGCGCATAAGGCGTACTCACAGACCGGGTGCTGCGTGGATGGTTTTATTACACATAATCCCAACCTCGAAACCTCCTCTTACCAAGCAAGGCGGAGCAGAACCCGGGCTTGAAAAAAGAGGACTCCGAGGCTTTTATTTCGCCTCCCCCCCTCCATCTTTACCCTGAATTTGCTTTTAAAGGTTTTTACAAAATACCCACACACACACACACACAAAAGCAACCACATATTGCTTACACGGCTCCTACCCCATAAACGTCCCCTGCAGCTTTTGCCTGATCCACCCTCGGCAACAAATTGAAGAAGGACAGGAGACCGCGGGTTTGTTTGGGGGCGGGGCGGGGAGGAGGATGGGGGGGGGGGGTGAGAAAGGAGAAGACGGCTCGCAATGCTAGGCGAGCGGCGGGAGGTGGGACAAGGAGGCCCCGCCCCTTCGCTTCTGCCCCGCCCCCTGCCCGAGACACAGCGGTCGGCGGCTCCGCGCACCTAGCTGGCTCACCTTTAGTCTCCAGCACACGCGCACCCCATCCTCGTTTCCCGCCGTTTCCCAAGACAGGCTGTTATCCAGTCCAAGCTAGGGGAAGGAGGCATTGGCATTGTTCAGAAACCGAGCCTGGTGGATTGTCTCCTTGAAGGACCAGCAGATTTATTGTCACATAAGCTTTCGGACAGGCAGAGTCTACTACTGCTGTATGCTGCATCCTCGTGCGTCGTACACCTTAAAAAAAAAAAAAACACGCACAGAGCTATATACAGAGGACCCTCGCATAACAAACGGTTTATATAATATAAATTATGTACAACAAAAAAAATTCCAGAGATAGGGGAAATTTGCTTAACAGAATCGTCTAAGGGGAAAAAAACGTACAACATAAATATGGGATTGCTTCGTTTTCAACGCATTCCTATGGGAATTTGTATAAAGGAAAATTTGCTTAACATAATTTCATTTGGAACGAATTAATTCCTTTGTACAAGGTACCACTGTAGATGTGTATTAGGGACAGATGGCCGCAGCTGGGGGAAAGACTATATATGATAATCCTTATTATCATATACTGGACATGATTTGCTAACGACGGGTGATTCTATGACCCAGTAAATTAAGCATACTGAGTTGGATGCAGCCTTACTCATTCTTAGAACAGAGGGACATTGTTAATTGTGATTAAGTTCTGTGGATTTTAGCGGGCCTGCTCTAAACATGCCTAACTCCCAATCCAAAATTGCTCGATTTTTTAAAATTGCAGACACTCCATATCTTTTTAACACTTTCCTTGTATAACAGGTAGAAGTTCAATAGGTAAGACGGCTTCTTAAATGTCAAGAAGCATTTAAAAATAATTAAAGACCAACTCTGTGCATGCATGACTACAAGGCACCACCATCTGCAAGGCTGAAGCAACAGACCAGTGCCTGATGCCAGTGTTTTGAAAAGATCATCTTCCTACAGCATTCTGCTACCAGAGACTTTACTGGTCTCCAGCTGACCTCCTCCACCACCATATTTTATGAACTCCATCCACCTCTGAAAGCCAACACGTGACACTCTCGTCACTCTACTTATGGGCTGGAAAAAGTAGCTTGTCTTCTGAATTTCAGATACCCTGAAACGGTCCTGTAAATAATTTCTATAGTACACCCTGCTATCATTCAGGAAGAGAGACAGAAGTTCTCAACAAGGCAGGAATCATTACCCTGTTTTTGTTATCACTGAGGCAGTGGCTACTTGCCAGGATGGACCTGTTATCAGTACAATCCCTGCGTTATCTGTAGGAAAACACTAATCTCAATGTACTGTAAAATACTGTAAAGTTCAGCTGTTCAAAATCTTATCACGGGCTAGTTGTTGCAGTGTAATTTTATATCTGCACATGTGTTTGTGCCTTTTAAGTACTGTAGTTACCTTCTTGTAAGTTGTTTCACTAAAGGGGTGGACATCTGAGCAGAACTGTGGCACCATTTGAGGCCTCCCCTCCCCAATTGTGAGATTATGGGGAAGGGCATGGCCAAAGAGGCCAAACTGTCATATTTCTATTATGCCAGTCAGTCATTATGTACTCAAAATGGGTAACTAAATGGCAATAAAAGCTTTTTAAAAGAGTTTAGCCTCTTCCCCCCAATATGACTGGAAAAGCCCCCTCACAACTTCTGGTGGCTATGTTTTTTTAAAGATGAAAAATTATAAATTTCAGGATATATCCATATTTTTAAAATGGTGAGAAGCTGACAAAACATGACCACCTGACGGAAATGAACAGGTTGGGGGCCTTAGGGCTGCAGCAGAATTGCCTGTGATGGTGCATGTGCCTTAGGACATACAGTCCCACTATAGGGTAGTGGGTAGAGTGACAAATTAGGACACTGTAGAACAGGATTCAAATTCCCACTTGGTTATGGAAACTCCCTGGGTAGTGGAACTGGTTAAACCACTCTTTAAATACTGTATCTCCTTTGCTTTGAAAGCCCTAAGAGTTAGTGTCACTGTAAATTGGTTCTGATTTGATGGCACAGAGCATACACACACACACACACACACACACACACACACACACACACACACACACACACACACAGAGAGAGAGAGAGAGAGAGAGAGAGAGAGAGAGAGAGAGAGAGAGAGAGAGAGAATTTTAGTGGTTATTCTAATATGTCAATCATTCCCATCATATAAAGAATTACTATTTGCAATTGTTACGTTTAACTCTCAGGGTCATCATTGTGGCCTTATATAAAGACTGTGTTGGATGAATCACATTATAACTAGAAACTGGGAGAACTGGTTTCCATGGTTTATAGCCTAATAATCTCTTCATGGATTGATCTGAAACTTGGCAGTGTCGGAGAGGTCAGTTTGAAGATAATCTGTACTGATTTTTAGATAGAATGTCACTGAATGGTTTATTTATAGGACTTTAAACTTTGACAAATGACCTTCCGCTCTTTGACAGGTATTGCCCATTTTCTCCCTATAAAAATTGCTGGGTCTAAATTTCTTGCTGATTCTTCCATATGCACAGTATCTTTCAAGGCACAACTAGGCTATTTTGCAATCTTTAGTAATAAGAAAATACCAAGGAAGAATCATGTGGTACCTTAAAGACTAACACATTTTATTTGGTATAAGCTTTGATGGACTGCAGGCCAGAGCTCACCAGATGCATGGTACAGATGAAGACATCTACTAAAGTCCACAAAAGCTAACATCAAAACATGTTAGTCCTTAGAGTGCCACACGTTTCTTTATTGTTACAGGGAACATTATGTTGTTTCAAATAAGGGAAGAGTGCTAATATTTTCTTACTCTAGCAGTGGTCCAAATAGTCTCCAATAAGCCCATTTTATTCTATGGACTTCATAAGCTCTGTTCTGTACATGCTTAGTTTTGTTATTGCAAGGTTCCAGAATATTTATGAACAAATAAACTGTCTTGGATTTGTAGGTTTATAAGCCTATGAGAGAATTATGCAAGTGGGATTCTGTGATTAAAAATTATCCCAGAGTTCTGGATATGTTTAGACTAGAGCAAAAATAATAATCACAATTTCATATTAATGCACACATCTCTTTTGTAGATAAATATGTGTAAATTTTGTACAATCTGCAGGTTGGGTCATGGCAACTGGACTTCTTTTTCTTGAAAGATTGAAACGATTCGCTGCTCATCCAAACAGCTTTGTCAGTCTGTGGAAGCTGTTTGGATGAGCAGCGCAACGTTTCAATCTCTCAAGAAAAAGAAATCCAGTTGCCATGACTCAACTTCCAGATAAACTCACCTGGATGACTGAGAATCTTCACAGGCAAATTTTGTACAATATAATATGTTATTTTGACATCCAAGGTGAGTTGATTAAAAAAACAACTGTTCCTCTTCTTCTTCAGCCTTTCTCAAAAATGACCCCCTGCACCATCAGCTGCACACATTAAACGTGTGCAGCCTCTTGAAAGTATCCTGTTCTGAGTGTAAGGGACCTCTGGCAGGCTCCATGTGACCAGTCACACAATTGCTGTAGTTGTGCAACTAATCTTGCAACCAGTGTTCATCTTGGCATGCAGCAGGAAGCAAGACAGAATACTGTGAAAACTGTTTTTTACTTAACAGTGGACCCTCATATAACAAGTGGTTTGTTCAACAGAAAATCCGCTTAAAGGAAAAAATTCCGGATAAAGGGGAAAAACAACTCCCAGAATTCTAAGCTTAGATTGCCAATGGCAAAGGACTGTGGGAGTTGCAGTCCAAAACATCTGGAGGGCCGAAGTTTGAACATGATCGCTTATGGGGCGAATCCATACAACAGAAAACCAGATGTGACCAGGGATTGATCCATTTTCAATGCATTCCTATGGGAAATTTATACAAAGGAAAATTTGCTTAACAGAATTTAATTTGGAACGAATTAATTCCTTTATACAAGGTACCACTGTATTTATTTATTTATTGTATTTATATGCATCCCATCTAGTGACAAGCTACTACTCTGATACTGTTGTCCTTTCATGAGTCTTTAATACAACAGGATATTGGAGAGAATGAAGTGAAATTACCCAGGCACATAGTCCAGTCCAATATACACTGGTACCTTGTATAAAGGAATTAATTCGTTCCAAATGAAATTATGTTAAACAATTTTTCCTTTATACAAATTCCCATAGGAATGCATTGAAAACGGAGTGATCCCATTTTTATGTACGGATTCTCCCCATAGGCGATTATGTTAAGCAAATTTCCCCTATCTCCGGAATGTTTTATGTTGTACAAATTTTATGTTATACAAGCTGTTTGTTATACAAGGGTCCACTGTATATTGCTCAGTTTTAATATGTTGTTTGGGTTTCATAGATTTTACAGTATATTGGATTGGTTGTGGTGCCATCTGGTGCCATCTATTTCGGGTCAGTCACAATGTGGGTGGGGAAATGCACTGCAGCTCCACTCTAAGCTGTACCCATGCAAGACCTTTTTGATCCAGCTGTAGGGCTTCTACTTTTGGGGGCACAGGCTGCAACGATTACCCGGCAGATGGAGGAGCCATTTTAAAGGAGATCATACCGTACAAAGCAACCCTTTCCAGTGCAATTGGATGCATGTCTTTCTAGTCGTTAGATTGCACCCTCAAATGGTTTTTCCATTTTCAGTTATGCTCAGTGCCAGGATATTGTTGCTTTTAAGGACTAATGGAAAAGCTCTTGCTGTGAAAATCGAAGGTTCTCAGAACCTGAAATTCTCTCTTTTGATGACATATTGTCTGAAACATATAATTTGGCCCTGATATAGGAAGTAAAACCCAAAATGGACAATCAGCAGTGATACCATTCTGAAAGGGGGCTGTAAGAATTAAGTGGTACATGTTCCATGTATGGATGTTAGCAAAAGGGATAAAAAGTAAGAGTAGGGAATGCAGGCTGTACAGGACAATACAGTATCTCCTACCAAATATTTATGTAGTTTCATAAAATCAAACTATTTCAGAAGGCAATATGAAATTTTGGTTTTATTCAGGCTGTAGACACTGCTTAGATTGCTGAGAGTGCATTCTAAAGCAGCTGATGGATGCTTACAGTGCCTTCAACAAGGCCTGTTTACAAGAGCATTTATCCTGGTTCACCCTGAACGCATTTTGATTTGTGTGCATGTCCGATCCATATGATGAGTTGTTCTTACAATTTATAACCCCATGCAACTGACTCTATAGAACAGTTTCCAGGAGATTTCATGTACAGGCCATGCGGTGAGACTTGGCCCTGGGTCAGAAAGGAAATCATGTGTACTCATCACTTTCCATTAGTTCTCTTCCTAGCTATTAGAATGATAAAGAACCCTACTTTTTGCTTCCAAAGGCTATATATGCCCTGGAGGGATCGGAGGCCGGGTGTGGATAGTTTACAGAACTTAGGTGAATGCTATGCACCTTCACCCACACACCTACTCATCCTCCCACAGGGTGTGGTCAGCAATAGGACTGTGTTTGATTTTGCTGGAAAGGGTTTCTTTGGTGCTCACAAAATGACACCAGACCAATTCCAAAAAAAAGACTAAAAAAAAAGAAGTCTAGATTGTGCACAGAGCAGGATCAGGCTGCATTGTGATTTCATGTACATTGTCTAACATCCAGACAACAGCTTGCACCCGACCTAACCATCAGTGATTCAAAATGCAAGCTTATACCCTGAACTCTCTCACATACACAGAAAATGAGAGAGAGAGAGAGAGAGAGAGAGAGAGACTCCCAAGAAGAATTCCACCCAGCCTGCTAAATGGTGTGTGGGGGGGGGCTGACTCATGAGAGTAAAATACATTTGACATGGCTGAAAAATTAAGCTTATGAGGACCTGCCTGCAGCATTCTACGCGTTAAGCAGTGGTGGCGAACCTTCGGCACTCCAGATCTTTTCAACCACAACTCCCATGATTCTGAGCCTAAATTGCCAATGACAAAGGACTCTGGGAGGTGTGGTCGGTCCAAAATATCTGGAGTGCTGATGGTTTGCCACCACTGCATTGAGGTTTGCTTAAATGTATCTACGACAAAATTTTGCAGTATGAAGTGTTCCTGATCAGGAAATAAAGTGAGATCTTGTAGTCTCACTGCCTATTAGACTTTATAAAGCAGTGGTTCCCATCCTTGGGTCTCCAGAAGTCCTTGGACTAAAACTCCCTGAAACCTTCACCATTAGCTGTTCTGGCAAGACATTCTGGGAGCCATCGTCCAATAATATCAGGGGATCCAAACTTGGGAACTGGTATAGAGGATGCTTCTTAAAGATTATTACTCCCGGGAAGTACTGCAGCAGCTTCCATTGGTTTGCATGTTATGTTCTGTTACCCTCTTGTATTGCTGATCGCTGATCGCTGGAAAGCAAAGCTGACAGAAAAAATTATTTGTTTGAAATATAGGCCGTTACTTCACGAGCCGCTCGCTTCGCGGCAAGCCGTCATTTCTGTGCGAACCGATCGCTTCAGTCCGCACGCTCCTCCTTTTTGGCTGCGACATCACCCCGACCACACCCCCTTTAGCGTGCTCCAACCGGGGTGAGTGATTCCCCTGGCGGAGGACGGGAATCTTTTCGCTTCGCATCTCGCTTCGCTCCCAACGTCATGTGTGGTCTCGGTTTTTGGCTTTTATTTCAAGTTTTTTTAAAAAATATTCAAACAGGGATATCGATGCATCGCTATATTGTTTCATCGCTTTGCGCTGTTACTTCCTCGCGCGAGTAGCAGCGGCGGCGGCGGCAGCGGGCGCAGGAGGAGCCGCTGCCGCCTCGCCCGGCCAGAGCAGGGCACCCGGGGCAGGCAGCGTGCAAGCGGCGGAGGGCGGGCGGCTGTGCCATGCGGGGCTCCCCCCGAGTAGCGGCGGCGGCGGCGGCGGGGGGCTGCCAATGATGCCAGGAAACAAAACACAGGATCGTACAGTAACCACGCTCTGTCGTGAATGACAGCCAAGCATTGATGCATCTATATGCCGAGTAAATTTGTTTTAAAAAATAAAAGGAGAGTGGAACCGGACATTGCAAATCAGCTTTCTAATGCGAAGGGAGCAGGTGAGGTAGTAATCGATTCGGTCCCAAAAATGCCCCGCGTGAGTACAGAGAAACGGGGGTGGGAGCGAAGGGAGACCACGTGACCACCACGTGACCGCCTCCGAATTCAAATCGAAGGCAAGGTCGATTCGAAGCGAGGCACCTCGTGAAGTAACGGCCATAGTGCTGGAAGAGAGCTTTTCTGATACCCTGAGCCACCAGAAAGATGAACACGTGGATCATATCAAGCCTGAACTATCTCTGGAGGCAAAAATGACAAAACTGCAGCCACATATTTTGGGCACATCATGAGAAGGCAAGATTCTGTGGAAAAGACAGTAATGCTAGGAAAAGTTGAAGGCAACAGGAAAAGAGGGAAACCAAATGTAAGTACCCTAAAAGGAACCATAGGGTTGAATTTACAAGAACTGAGCAGGTAACTGAGCACAAGACATGAAGATTACTCATTCATAGGATCGCCATAAGTGATGAATTGATAGCACGTAGCAACAACAAGAAGATCCAGAGTTGGTGTGTGTAAAATCTGTCACAAAACCGGACTTCATGTTCTGATATATTATCCCCAAACATGAGTCCCCAAACAAATGTTCACTATTGCAACTGCTCTGAAAACATCACTCTCTCGAATAGCAAGCTCACATATACAGTGGCCATAGAGCTACAGGAAAACAAGGCCACTGAAGAACAAAAGGGAGTTAATCCTTATAGCTGGGGGTTCCCATGGTTTGCTGATGCTCAGCAAAAAAAGCCCCCACCCTTTTATTTTTAATTAAGGGGTCAAAGATCCAAATCAAGACTGTCTGTTCATTAGCCACAGAAGTCTGTATGCCACTCAGGAAATGTTCCCGCCCAGTATAGCAAGAGAGGGCAAAATGAAATTCTTCAGATAATTGTCAAGATATGTAAAAGTTGATAAAACATATGTTATGTATATTTAA
>JAHTLZ010000204.1:76837108-76853889 GCA_023846285.1 Phrynocephalus versicolor | reverse complement strand
TCAGTGGCAAACATATTTAATTTATATATTATATGTAACTGCCCATTTAGTATAGTCTCTTGACAATAATAGCTGTTGAGAGATTTTCGGGCTGTTTGGCCATGTTCTGGAAGTTTTTCTTCCTGACGTTTTTTCCAGACTCTGTGGCCGACATTTTCAGAGGACAAGTAGCTCAGGGTAGATGACGGCCACAGAGTCTGGCGAATAAAAACTTTCAGAACGCGTCCAAACAACGATCAGATCCCAGCAGGGAAAGCGTTCAAGAATATATCTTCAGATGATGTTGAACTGCACGTCCCAGCATTCATTGGCTGTGCTGGCTGTGGGGTGATGGGAGTACCTATTCAGCAGGCTCTGAAATCGCTATCCTTTGTCCGTTCCTGCCTTACAGGAAGGCTTTGTTGGCTGTCATCCTGGACAGAAGCATTCCTGTAATAGAGTGATGATACATTTTGTTCCATCTTGGCTTTTTTATGAGACAGATAGTCATAAAGAAAGGTGCCCCAAAGACAAGGTTATCCATTTTCTTCATCACATGATCCATTCCTCATGCCAAGGGTTAAAAATGAAATCTGAGGAAGCTGAGTTTTGTAGACTAAGATTAGCAGAGGATTTTACACTAGAGTAGGCCCAATGGGGACACAGTGAGTCACTTCCTCTGCAAATTTCATTGGTTCATATGTGCCTACTCTAGCTGCAAGTTAAGTATCCTAAAAAGGTTAAGACTGCCCAGTCAAATATCAAATACAGTGGTACCTTGTATAAAGGAATTAATTCGTTCCAAATGGAATTATGTTAAGCAAATTTTCCTTTATACAAATTCCCATAGGAATGCATTGAAAGCAGAGTTATCCCATTTTTATGTTGTACGGATTTTCCCCATAGGCGATTATGTTAAGCAAATTTCCCCTATCTCCGGAATTTTTTATGTTGTACAAATTTTATGTTATACAAGCTGTTTGTTATACAAGGGTCCACTGTATTTATTATTTATTCATAAAATGGATGGATTCAAATTATTTTTTCGCTGAGCTCATGAGGCAAAGCACCCCCATTTTTGCTCTACCGCTGTGGTAGAGCAAGAAAAAATTGAACAGACTTTTCCCTGTGTGATCAGTTGATTTGTTCTTGTAGAAATGGGGTAGATGTCTGTGGATGGTCTCTCGGTGATGTAGGCAGTTGAGGAATGCCTGCCTCCATGTTCTTTCCCCTCATCCTCCTTTTAAAAATATATAATTCACATATATGAGATTGATGTACTGGTTTAGCAATGGAAAAGCTTCAGGTGGCGACAATTTTTAAAAAATGAACAAAACAGAAATAACTCAGAAAAAAGTAAAAGATTTATCTGTGGTATTTCTGTTCACCTGAAGAAGAAGTTTTCTAATGCTGTTATCTTTTCCAGAACACTGACAACTCTCTTCAAAACCAAGTTGGTTGACAGTGAGCCATAAAAGGATTGGCAAAGGTGAGATCAAAGGAAGGAAGGAAGGAAAGAAGGAGAGCCATGGGCTGAAATGTGAATCACATTGCATCAGATGTGAATGCTGAACCCCTGAGTCAATCCACAGCCCCCGCATTATCACTCACTGCAAATTAAGTCTTAATACAAGTTCAAATTTCCCATGGAGTTCCAGCCTAACTGGCAGCTATAATAGTCCTGGTTAAATCAATGGAACTTACTGAGGAATTGGCTCATTCAATCTCCACTGATTCAATGGGCCTACTCTAGTGTAACTGACTATGCTAATCATCTGAAAACTCATGATGTAAGTCATCCATACCACCTGAGAAGAATAAGCCTATTTATAAGTATGATTTAATATAGGTAAATAGATTGACTGGTCATCTGCCATCTGCCTGGAGAATCTAGTAGATGCTAGAAAAATTATTGTATGAAATGTTTTGGTGAATTGGATTCCCTATGAGCAAACTTCCACTTAAATCTATATCATTTTATTTTTTTAAAAAAATAAGATAATTTTGCAGGTAACAATAGACCTTGTTTTTCAGAGTTCTAAGGTAATTTTTGTCCAGAATTAGTTCCTCTTCTACAACATTGTTATCGATGGTAGAAAGGCCTCTCTTTTTTCTTTTTTGCAAGAATATACTTTTGTAAACAGCTAGTTTCTTTTTCATGCACACACACATATACTTGAGCTGCCCAGCATGGAAGGGGGAAGGCAAAAGATCCCTGAAGTATCTGCTCCCAGAAGCACAGTCAATTTCTGCAAATCTCTATGGAGCTTGAGAAAAAGCCTATAGGCTCTTTGAACTGATGTCACACCACACAGGTCAGTATACTCCCCATGGACATGAATCCTCGCCACTGCCTCGATTTCAGCTGCAAGAGAACGAGAGCTTGAGAAAGAAGGAACATCCCTGGAGCTGGAGGATCCTGGTTCTTCTAGTAATAATACCTCCAGCAGACTTACACATAGGAAGGTTTTTTTTAAAAAAAAAATGCTAGTTCACTAAAGTCACATTAGTTGACATTGATCAAATATGATGGCATGCCATGAAATATGCTGAAGAAATCAGCACTGCTAACCTCTTACGGACCCAGCTGCTATATCAGCACATTGGACTCATTTCTGCTCTCTACTTGTCAGGACCTGCTAGCTCCCCAGAGCCCAAGTTGGATGTTACAGCAAGCTAGGAAGAGTTACATTTTTGGACCACCACTCCCAGAATCCCCCAACCAACTTAGCCGTTTATTAAGTACATATTTTCCGGAAATGACAGCAACAATGTGATTAGATATAACTAGATCTCCACTTCTGTTGTACCAGTCAGCTTCCATTTGTGCATACGTACAGGAATGAAACTAGCGGCTAAATCCAGCTGGCAGTCCCATCTACTGTAGAGATAGCAAGTTAATTGCTTTATTGTTAAGTCAACAATTATGTAAATTCTGTTGATTGGGTGGATCTATTGTTGAAACAAAGAAGTGAATTTAACCTCAGCTATTTGCACACACATATACACACAAACTTTTCTATAATTGAGAAGAATATTGATTATGCTAAAGAATGTTGTGCTCTAATAAGGAAAATCTTATTATATGCAACATTAGATACTTTAACTGAAGATTTTAATCATTAGTGCCCATGATAGCTAAAGGATTCTGGGTGGGTGTGTAGCCAAAAAAATGTTTTTTTTTCCAAATTCTGGCAAGACCTTGCTGAATAGAAGTCCCTAAAGGGCCCCAGTATATTTTGGGGTCAGCAGCAATTGGCCACTTCTAGGGGAAGTATTGGGGGCAAGCAAGGTTATGCTCAAAATTCTACAAGGCAGGCTTCAGCAGTATGTGGAAAGAGAACATTTGTTTTCTTGGGCTCCTTGATCACTGCAGATGGCGACTGCAGCAACTAAAGAAAAAGACGCCTGCTTCTTGGGAGGAAAGCAATGGCAAACCTAGATAGCATCCTAAAGAGCAGAGACATCACTTTGCCAACTAAGGTCAGGATAGTCAAAGCTATGGTTTTTCCAATAGTGATGTATGGAAGTGAAAGCTGGACTATAAAAAAGGATGATTGCCAAAGAATTGATGCTTTTGACCTGTGGTGCTGGAGGAGAGTCTTGAGAGTCCCCTGGACTGCAAAGAGATCAAACCTATCCATCCTGAAAGAATCAACCCCGAATGTTCACTGGAAGGACAGATTTTGAAGCTGAGGCTCCAGTACTTTGGCCATCTCATGAGGAGAGAGGACTCCTTGGAAAAGTCCCTGATGTCGGGAAAGATTGAAGGCAAAAGGAAAAGAGGACGGCAGAAAATGAGATGGTTGGACGGTGTCATCGATGCAACCAATATGGATTTGACAAAACTCCAGGAGGCAGTGGAAGACAGGAGGGCCTGGCATGCTCTAGTCCATGGGGTCACGAAGAGTCGGACACGACTGAACGACTGAACAACAACAACTATAAAAGTCATATAGCTCCTAGACTCGGTCCGTTCAAGGAAGGACCAAATCCAGAGACAGAAGCCCCTTCCCGCATGCTTGTGCTTTCATTGTGCCACACAGTAACTGATCCATGACCTAATGAATGAACCCAAAGAATAAAGGTGGGGGGGGGGGGGACTCAGCATGTTTAGCTTTAAGAAAAGAAGCCTGAGGAGGAGATATGCTATCACTGTTCAAATACTTAAAAGGCTGGCATAGAGAACAAGGGGCAGGATCTCTTCTCTTTCATTCTAAAATGCAGAAAATGTCATGATGCACTTAAGTTACAGGAAGTCAGACTTCCAGGGATAAACTTCCTGTTAGGATAGATTTCCTGTTAGAGTAAAAGCACAATGGAACCTATTACCCTGGGATGTGATGAGCTCTCCAACACTGAAGGCATTAAAGAGAAAGCTGGACAGCCATCTGTCAGATGTATTTTAATTTTGATTCCTGCATTGAGCAAGGGGTAGAATTCGATGGCCTTATAAGCCCCTTCCAAGTTTGCTATTTGATCATTCTGTGAACCCAACTGCTCGCTTTCTCTTGTAGCTTTAATGTAATGTTATCTATTAATGCTGTAAGATGTCCCTCAATTCCTTGTTTTCAGTACTGTACTTGAACATGTCTTAATTGTACTGGTCTGTATATTATCCCTCATTACTGTAAGCTGCATTGGGACTTTTTTCCAAGGAGAAAGGTGGGGTAAAAATACTCTAAATAAATAAATAAATAAATAAATAAATAAATAAATAAATAAATAAGGTCCAGCATTCTCTGCCTGGATCGTTTCCTGTTCCAAACTCTGGTAACGAAGATAAGACTATGATTAAGTGACTCCAGGATCCAACAGTGTCTGTAGAATGCCTACAATGAGCATTGAGTAGTATAATGTTATACATGTCACATAGAAGTACGAAAAACTGAATGAATTGGAACTTGTTCCTAAATAAGACTGTAGGTCTGTCCCTCTATTAAAGTGTATACCACCTGGTGTTACTGGCATGCATTTCAATTATTCAAGCATGAAGTGGTCAAATCATTCTCTAGTAAATTGAAAAATAAACTTTGGTCAAAACCTAAGTATCCTGAGCTCAGATTCAGGCTTCTGGATCTGAAAGGGAACACAATGGAGGATTGGTAACAGGAAGAATGTGCTGGGGAAGATACAACATCCAAGGACATTGTAGGTGAATGTAGATTGGCAGCTAAAATTGTGTACTAAGAGCTGAAATCCTGTTACAGACTAGAGTAGACCCATTGAATCAGTAGCGGTTTGGTGAGTCAACTCTTCTGTTCAAAGGACCTTGCTCTATTGCTCCTTACTACACAAAGGACTTCACCCACGGTGTATAAACATACGGTAATATACAAACACCATAAAAAGCATGCCAATGTTGGGAAAATACACAGAAAACATATTGTACAGTACATTTTGGCATATGGGGCAGTGAATTTCCCAAGTGCCACCCTGGAAGCAAAGATACAGCTATCACACACTGAAATAAATAACCCCCCTGCTTCCTTTCGTGAGACCCAAAAGGAGCTGCCAGAAGGAGCCACTCCTCTCTGCCTTAATGGTTGGGCCCGCTTATACTGGTGACAAGCTCATTATTTCCCTTCTTTGGAGATGTTCCACGCAGCCACGTTCCCTCAGGGACATTTCAAGTTTGCACAAATTCCACATGGATGAATCAAAAAATATATGCAGGTCACATCTGTGTGTTGAGCAGACACGAGGAACCATATTTGGGTATCGTAGCCGGCCGCACTCGCGCAGCTCAACAGTGTAAACTTGCTAAGAGTGAATAATTCAAAGTGTGGGTCTCCCGACAATCCAGAAAATGATAAGAAAACTTAGAAATTCTAAGTATGCTGCTTTTATGGAAAACAACATGGCCTAAATAAATTATTTTTAACTGCTGTTTTGGCATTCTAAACAGGAGGCATGGGGAATACATAGGACCAAATTCGGCTTCATATGGCTTTAAAAGGGCCAGGCATACACAGCATAGCCTGACAGAAAGAATAAACATTTTGTAATGAGGAGGAAGTATGTCAGGAATGTTCCCCCAGGCCATTCCTTTGACTTGTTTATATTGAGTATTAAAGCCTGAGTTGTGTCAGGTGGCCACGTGACCTACTTTACAGAGGGCAGTCCTCTGTTTGAAGTCCACTGCTATTTGAAGACCAGCCTAAATCCAGTTTAAAATTTTTAAGACTCATAAGAAGGGAAACCCAGAGTTTAGATGTTGTGCATCAGGATTTAAGATCTGAACACAGAAGTAGGCATGCAGGTTTTCCGCTGAATTAACTAGTGAGACTTAAATTACAGTGCTTAGTTCATAAGTGGCATCAAAGGAACTGATTATCAATTTAACAGCAGCAGCTAAATTAATAACAGCAAAGAACTGGAAACTTAGGTGTGATCTCCAGTTAAACGAATTGAATAATGATGTTTCGAATATAGCTATCAATGACAAACCAACATGCAGTATTCAAGTAAGAAAAGGTTTGTCAAATAAGAACATGTGTAGAAATATATAGGGAGAATTTACTGATTTTGCATTAACAAAGCTGGAGGGCTGTGTTCCTTCACAAGACTCTAGGTGCTTCTGGGAGGCAAATGCGTCTCCATGAAAAGAACATTATAAAGCATCTTCATTGATCCTGGGGTGGGGTAAAGTGACCCACTGTATATCTGTTTGTTTTATTCTGTATGTTTATAATTTTGTAGACAAATTAACTTTTTAAAAAACAAAAAACCCTCTTTTTCCATTGAAATTTAAATCGCCTCCTCTAAATGAGTGGTTTACCATAAAGATGATCAAAGTAATGGGACTAATATTGACTCTGATTACCAATCAAGTACCAATGATTTTAGGGGTATTAACGTAGTATGGTTATCACAAATGCCATCAATTTACCTCCCCAGAATGACCCAAAGCTGCCTTGGGCCCTTCCGGGGAGAAAGGTGGAAGAGAAATATTTTAAACAAATAAATAAATTTTTACTGTTATATTTTTGGTCTGTACAACTGCATTTTTGTAGCATACTCAAGAGTTTTAAAGGTTGGTTTTTTTTCAGCTTCTTGTTTCTTTATGCAACCATCTCGCAAAGTATGCTATCTTCATTCTATATCTTTCCAGGAGATTAAATGGCAGCAAAGCCAGGACACTCAAGCAACTGCAGACCCGAATTCAAAGCACTTTTCACCTTAGAGTTTTGATGAGTAGCAGGAGCCGACTATCTCAGAAAATGCCAAACCCATAAATCACACAGTAGACTGTGTGGCTATTATAAGAGGACAGATGCTACCATAACATATGTAATTGGGATCACATGCACTCCCAGATACAGAAAGAAGTGGGAATGCAGCCACATTAACTGCTGCTCACCTGTAGCCCTGCCATCAGCAGTTAGGGACCATGTTCCATACTGATAACACACCCACACTGACCGTAGATAGAAAGCACCAATTAATGTATGCCAATGGCAGAAGTGCCATCAATGTACCTTGTCGATAAACAATAATTGCATACCATCAAGTGGATCTTGATTTATGGTGATCCTTTGCAGGGTTTCCAGGCAGAGAGTACTCAGAAATAGTTTGCCATTCCCTTCCTCTGTGGGTGCCCTGGGACTGTGCTGCTTACACCGTTTTCCGTTTAGTCAGGTTTTGCTTGGATCCTTTGGTCTTAGGTCTTGACTCTGCAATTGCAGGGAGTGGGATGCTGCCAGTCCGACCAGTTTAAAGATGGGGGCCATCTGGTAACTATCCTGAATAAAACTTCCAGCAAAGTTCTGTTCGCGTTGGCATAAATTAAAATTTCAGCAGAGTAAATGTGCCAGGTATTCCATTCAGCCACAAGGAGCTGCACAATTCCGTTGTGCATCTGGATGGAACATCTCTGGCATGACCAAGTGCACAATGCACCGGCAGAAAAGTGTTTCATGTATAGCACTTCCACCTTGGCACTACTGCAATTAACACAGGCGTGACCTCAGCACAAGAGTGTGGCCATTGTTGTCCTCTGAAAACTTTCCATTTGCATTTGAAGAAAACAAGGGCAAGTTTCCAGCAGGCTGGAGAATGTGGTAATTTGAAATATAAGCAAATTGTAAAACCTCTTGTAACTGAGGAATCAGCCTCAGTTTTCTTTCTCCTGTTGCTTTGAGCTGGCTCAGTGTTCTCTTCTTTTTCTATTAGATTAATTTTATGTTTCAGGAAAAAAGCTGCCCTTGCAAGTTGCCGCTTGCTGGAGAAACCCATATTTCTCAAACCTGTTCAGCCATGCTACATCCCAAAAAAATTATGTTCCTGGTAATAAGTCACATCCCTTCCTCCCATTATATATATACAGTATATATAAAATCTACAATGTAGGTGCATCCCTGTGCAATCAGTGATAATTCTGTCACAGGGGTTTTAGTTATATTGTTTGCTTTTGTTAAACAAAATTACGCAAATTAAAGTCTGACCGACTTCAGATGCTTTCGGGGAGGGAGGGAGCATTTAACCTAATTTGTCCCTTGCTGTTTTTGTCAACATTGTGCTTCTAATGGATGCTTTTAAAAAAGCCAACATGTTGCCAAAAATAAAATTCCATCTGTCCATCATCACTGCCCCACTAGCTTCCCATCTTGGCAGCCATTTTGGCAGCCAGAACGATTCATTGTGCAGTTTCAGAAGCAAGTCTGCTCACATAATTCCCTTCAGCCCAATATTTCCTTTTGGGAGGGGGGTGCAAGGGGTACAAATATGAGAAGATTGCTTTACCCCAACTTTGTCAGATAAAGAGAAGCCAGGTCCTCTTGAGAATAGCAAAACAGTGTCATTCTCTCCCAAATGCCAAGCCATAAATATTGGCTCCCTACAAGGACGTTACTGGCCCGTCTCTTTGCCTTCAAATCCTTCCAGCCATTGTACAAGGTAATATGTTACCCAGGAGGTATGGAGACCCAGACAAAACAGGCACCATCACTCTTGTATGTTTGGGGTACCTTGTGTGCATTTTTTAAAATTATTTAGTAGTACAGTAGGACCCCAGTATCTGCTGGGGATTGCTCCCAAGCCTTCCCGTGGATAATGAAAACCGTGGATAAGAAAGAATGCCAAAATATCCCCAAAACTGCTGTTTTGTGATAGTAACTTACTTTACAGCTGCTGTTTTACAAGAGTAACTTGCTTTACAGCTGCTGTTTGCGACGGTAGCTTGCTTTACGGCTGCTGTTTGTGACAGTAGCTTGCTTTACAGCTGCTCTTTGTTACAATAACTTGCTTTGCAACTGCTGAATTATTTATTTATTTTTTCCTCTGCCAACCATGCTTAACTGAATCAGTGGATAATGATTCAGTGGATACGGGGGTCCTACTGTAGTATTTGTGCCATGCTTCTTCATGTGGAGCAACTGGCAATAAAAAGAAATATCCCTTTTTAAAAAACAAACTGGTGTTGCCATTAAAACTGGCATTTAAAAGCTGCCACCTAAATAAAATTATGAAACTGTAATTTGCTGCAGCACTAATGAAAGAGCAGGCTTAAGCTCCTCCATGCTTCTGCTTTTCAGTGTTTGGGGAAGTTAATTTTTGGATTCTGGGTTTCAGAATGCTTCCATTGGCAAAGTCCCTTTTCCAAGTTCTGCCATCCCTTTCCATCAAGCCTGAATAAACAGATGGGCCGTACCTGTGTTTCCAAAGGTGACACAGAGAAATACCGGCGAATAATGTATGCGAAACCATTCCAGAGCATCGAAGCAGAGACTGAGAAAGTGATCCAATGAGCATTTGCCCTGCTGTTTGGTCTGCTGTGGGGACAGTTTGGTTTCACACTTCTTTTTCTAGTGATCACATGACATAATTGCTGGAACTAACCAGAGTCTACACAAAAGCACTCCCACCCACACCTCTTCGGCACTTGTCAGGGAGTTCTGCTTTTACTAATTTTATATATATGTCTCCCTATGATGGCTACACAGCACCCCTGGAGAGAAGCAAAAAGCAAAACAAGTGTCTCCTAAAACCAAAGTCAAACTTACCTGACTGTATAACCAGCAGGAGGAAAAATACCTTTGCTTCCCTTCATTTATGGTGCCCAAGGGTCTACATCAAAAAGAAAGGTGCAAGATTTACTTCCTGTGCATAAACTAGTAGCAAAAACCTTCCACTCGCATCCTATAGGCATTTTGTAAATGTCTACAGTGGAAGCTCGGTGGAATTGGCGGCTTCCTTTTGGAATGGGGGAACCTTAGGGCATTGGCACATCAGCCCACTCCCATTCTGTGAAGCTGTACTTAATTTCACAGTTTATAGCGCTGCTGTCTCCTTTATGAAATATGCACAGCAGTTATACATATGGCTTTATTATTTTCAGCACTCCGATTGCAATTAGTTATATCATCAGGCTCACACTGCAAAAGCAAATCAGGCATTGCATAACACACCGAGCTACCTACAATTTACTGCAAGGTATAGCTATTTACATAATAAGTATAGGCCAATTTATAGTCTGCTCATTTGGGCCACTGGATTTAAATAGAAAAAAAATCATGAATGTGTGGTATCCTCAGCACAGTTTCACTTTTGTATATATTTTTTTTAAAAAGATCAATGTTTCTTTCACTTCATGTCAGAATCACGTATTATTAACACCTTTCTCTGTGGGTAGACCCATCCTTCTAACTGCATAAATTCTCATTGCCATCTGTCTTACATCTGAATATATTGCAGGCATGTTCTGTACTTTGGCTTCACCTCATCACTCTTGTGCTATCGTTTTAGCAAGTCATTAAGAGTTCCCACGATGCCTGGCATCCAGACTGAAGACTCAGCAACCTGGAATGCGTCTTTTTCCAACAGGGGTCAGTGAAGGAGGCGTCCAGCAAGATTCTCTCTTATTGCCACCTCAGCTGGCCAGGCACCCTCCGGAGGGGTGAGTTGAAGTCTTTAAAGACCTGTCTGGTCAACTGGCCTTTGAATTTTCTACTCAGGTCCCTGGGGGAGGGGCAGATTGGAAGTTTGAGTGGGAAGTTCAAAACTAACGATCCACCGCCTGGGACTGGACCCGGAAGTTCAAAGGCCAGTTGGACAGTTGGGTGAGTCTCCACCCCACCCCTCTGGAGGGTGGCTGGCTGGCCCGTGGCAGTAGTGGCAGTGAGGAGGAAGGCAGCGGGCATTGGCACAGTAAGTTTTATTTTTAAAACTTTCCTCCTTGCTAATTGGGGGTGTCGGGGTAAAAGCTTTCACCCACGCACCCCACCACCCCGATCAGCACTGTCAACCAGTGGATAGTGAAATCAGTGGATAAGAGCTTATCCACTGATTTCATTACCCAGGGGGGATCCCAGAACCAAAACCCCGCAGATACGGTTGTCCTGTATTTATGTCCGTATTTATATATACAGTGAGCTGTAGAAAATACAATATACATTTCAGAGAGTTGTTAAGCATGGCTGTATTTATTGAATTACATTCTCAGATCTCAGAATATCAGAATATCAGAAATATTCACCTATGAAGGGGAAAGTTAAAGACCTGCTTGTTTAATTCATTACACATACTACATCTGCCCACAAATGACACTCAACCTAAGAGCAGTACAGAATGAATCAAACAAGTTCAGTTAAAGCGTAAAAAGAGACTAAGCACTAGAGATGGGCACGACTTAGTGAAATTTTCGTTTCCGTTTCCGTTTTTCGTTTTCGTTACGTAACGAAACGAAAAAAGAAAAACGGTTCAAAAATGGAACGAAAATGGAAACGAAACGACTAATTTTGAGCCGTTTTTCGTTTTTCGTTACTGGAAAAGCACTTAATGGAGCTAAATGGGAAGAAACGAAAAAATTTTCATTTTTGTTTTCGTTTTTCGTTTTTGTTACGTAACGAAACGAAAATGAAAAATTTTGAAAATTAGCTCACGAAAACGGAAACGAAACAAAATGGACCCCTAGACAAAAACAAAAACGAAAACGAAAAATTTTTCTGAGTCATGCCCATCTCTACTAAGCACAATGAAAAGGTCATCGATACAGAGGAGACAACAGCACTTGGCCAGTCTAAACACCTTCAGCAACTACGCAGGTCAGATGACAAAGGACTGTTAGGATGAAATGTCTTGACCACCTGACACAACAGGGAGGGAGCCAGGCAAGTCTTCTTGACAATCCGGGAGGAACCACGAAGGAAGCTCTCATCTCCCTGCCAGTTGTGCCATCAGGGTTACAGGACCAAGACATCCTCTGAAGTTCCTAAAACTCAAGTAGGTTCACAAGGGAGTATATGGCCTTTCATCTGAGGGCAATGTGGTAAAATTAGCATTTAACACATGATCTCTGTGATTTATAAAAGGTATGCCACACATTGTTAAATAAGCTGGTCGTCAATGAGCTAGATCCAGTGGACACAGGAAGACAATGGCCAAAGTGCTTTTGTTTAGCATAGTAAATTGCACTACAGTAGGCCATTGAATCAATGCAGACATGACTAATCAACTCCTCCATAAGTGCCATTGATTTAAATGAGTCAAATAGGCCTACTCTACCTGCAACTTATTTAGCATACTGTAATTACAGTACAGTACACCCATTTGAACCAATACAACTCATGGACGAGTTGACTCACTAATTCTCCACTGATTCATTGACCCTACTATAGGATGACTTACTAATATGCTACGGAGCAGGATATTGGCCTTTGTCTACAAATGGCCAGTGTAACATTTTTCTGTCACTGAAAATACATAGGGGGCTGTCTGTACAGGGAACAGGATCACATATATATGGAGTAGAGTTGTGTGTTAGCTTAAGGTACAGCATGACAAGTTGTGTTGTTTGTGAGACGATAATGCAGAATTAGTTGCTGCGGTCTCTGCCATGGGAGCCTGTTTGCTTCCAAAGTCCTCTCCTTGAAAACCTTTACATAAACCTGGACATGTCTCCAGTATGCTTTCTTGTCTAAAGAGAGAGCATCCAGCACTGACACTGAGCATCTTAAAAAAAAAAAACAGGAGAACAGACAACAGTATTTTGAACCCCTGATGACAATTATGTTTATGGAGGAGGAAGTAGCATGAAGTGTAAACTCATCTTCTTAATACAATGTGAAGGTTCAGGGAATTATGATTATAAATTCCACCCCTGACACTCCCTGTGGCCTTGGGTATATCATTCATTAATCTATTCTGGTTCTGTTTTCCCAACCATGAACTAGATAACTTAATACCTGCTGTATCTTAAAGGTGTTGTGAAATATTATTAAATAGAAATGGTGGGGGAGTCTATTTTCTCCACTATCCCCACCCTTTTCCTTTTCAAGTATTTGTTTTAGGGCTGCAGGTTTCTGTTGATTAACTGGTTAGATTAATCTCCTTTTAAATGCTTTACAGCACAAATTTATGTGGCACAAACCCAGCATCAAAATAAGTATTATGTTTTGTACATGGTGTCTGTAGCTCTGTTGTTGTTGTTGTTGTTGTTGTTGTTGTTGTTGTTGTTGTTGTTGTTGTTGTTGTTGTTGTTGTTGTTGTTGTTGTTACTACTATAAGTAGCATTGCAGCCACAGTCCAAATCACAGTCCAAATAGCATATGGAGACCTTCTTGAATAAAGAGGACAGAGCTGGGCCACTCTTCACCACTCTTAGACCCACTGAGTGCCATTCATGGACAGTCGTAGTATGTGTAGTATTCTCAGTGGGGGCCATATAGCTCCCTAGGAGGCCTTGGCAAATTTGAAGGGGACCACAGACTGGATATAATGGTCCACACACCTCCTTTTAAAGTTCATTATGCAATTAATACAATTCTGATTTGGCCTATATTTCTTTCATATTGTGTTTATGTCTGTGACAAAAAAAAAGTTAATAGCAAATCTTATGACAGGTGCTAGATTAATTATAGCAAGAAATTGGAAGTCAAAACTAGATCTCAAGATGGAAGATTGGTACAACAAACTTTGGGATATAGCTCTAAACGATAAATTGTCTTGTAGCCTAAAAGTTAAACAAGAAGAAATGAAAAAAGATGTTTTTTTGACATCTGGGGAAAATTTATAGACTTTGTATTAGTTGAAGGGAAGGGGAAAGAGCCGACGAATACTTCAAGACAATTCTGGAGAAGAGGACTTTAAGAAGAATACTAGAACAACAGAAGACGGAGTAACAAAGAAGAACTCATGGATGGTCCCAGGGGGTGGGGGTACACTTGTATTGTTACTTGTTACTTGTTATTTTGTTTATATTTGTTTGTATGTAGTTTAAAATTTAATAAAAATTTATTTTAAAAAGTTGAGAAACACTGCCTAGACCACAACTCCCATCACATCTTCGGCAGTACTGCCATTGGTGAAGACAGGTCTGATATGGACATCTGATAACCATGAAAGCATATGCCAAGTGAAGCTTGTTGGGCCAGAATCCTGTTCTAGAATTTGGCCATAACAGGGCAATTGCACAAAATCTTTCCCTTCCAACTCTCCTGCAGAAGACAATAGCTACAACAAATTGCTCAGAAGACCGTCTGCTTGGAATATAAAATGATGTGTTACAGTACTTGTGCAGTTTGTGTTAACATGATTTTGGCATTCATCTCCACATTGCCACAAGCCAGAAGACTTTTGCCTTTTTTCTTTCACTTTTTTTTACTGCCACAAAATAATATGCCACACACACCAACACACAACTGAAACAGCCATGCTCCATTTTCAAGGAGAATTCAACATGCTAGTTAAGACATACCATACAGAGTCATCCATTACTTCAAACCAGGTGAGCTGAAAGACAGTCTTGACCCTTATGAGCCTGGCTTGCTTTCAAGATCTTCAAAAAAAAGGTCTTCCTTTCTGTCCCTCAGCATCCAAAACAGGTGGGAACTTCCTGGTGTCTGATGTCAGGTTCTGGTTATTTTTGCAAAGGGAGAGCATTCTAGTCCCAACTCTTGTCTTCCTTTTTTTCATGTTACATTACTTGACTTTGAACTTTATTCCTCTTTATGAGCAGTCAATGGTGGGAAGGCCAAGATTTAGATTTAACAACTTAACTAAGTAAATGAGGACACTGGCTCCACCAATGTAAGTGATCTGTAGAACACAGACACTGCTGCAAGAAGATCTATCTCTATAACCAGCTATCCTTTAGCAAAGGGACTCTTGAGCTGGCTCAGGTCAATATTTCATGCAGTCGTTGTTCCATTACTTTCTCCTCCATGGGGCTTTGCTACTTGCCCAGTTCTTTCTCTTCTTGCAATTCCTCCATATATTTACAATTCTTCCACAATTCCTTCCCCCAATTTAAGATGTCTGACTTAAGAGGAAGGAACAGTTGCTTCCATGTTCTGCTTATAGCCTTTCTAGAGAGATCTGACTGGGAACGGAGAGAGGCAGGATGCTGGATTTCATGTACCTTTAATATAATCCAGCAAGGCTTTTTGTCTATTCTTATGTTCACTATAAAGGCCACTCCTTGTGTTGAGTGCAAGGGACATTTTACAGTACAAGGGCCATGGACAAATCTCTTCTTTAGATTATGACACTCAGCCAACATAGAGGTTCTTGGGAAATTACAGTCCAAAAACAACATTTCCAACCTCAAGTGAGGCCTACATTTAATGTTAATAAACCAGTAACTTTTAACATTTTCCAATGACATAGGTACCTATCTAGGCCACCTTGTCCTTGATTCAAAATTAGACACAACAGAGTTTTCCACAAAAAGTTAACAGCCACAGTATTTCTTCATAAACTAAGATAAGCTGATACTTAACAATGCTCTGTTTATGGCATAGGAAGTGTACTCAGAAGACAAAGCTGCCAACCCTAGTCATTTTGTGTGTATAAACAACAGGGGTGGAGAAAGTGCTTTGTTACATTTACAATAACCTTGGACCTTGAGGGAGTGGAAAAATCACACAAGTCTTGATTTTTAGAAAAAGCATTGTGACACACCTTAAAACATTGCTGCTAAATCCATAAACATCCTCAATTTGTCCTTTGCCAAAAAGCCAATTGTTTAAAGGGTAAACAGTTTTTTGTGGGGGTTTTGTATTTTTGGTAAACAAACCATGTTAAAAGTCACTATCATATTTCTCAGTTACTGCTGAAGGAAAGTTTTCTTACTAGGTTGGATTCTACACCCTTCAGGATCCTGAACTACAGACTCTGGGATGGGGAGAGAATTCTCCTCATTTTAAAGATTACCCCTCTTTTTTAGGCCCCCAGAGTCAAGTTTTGTTCAAGAATCCTCATAAAACTAGATCTGCAGAGCAGATATTGTCATAGTCAATGAAATGCAATGGGTCAAAA
Source organism: Phrynocephalus versicolor (assembly GCA_023846285.1). Classification (NCBI taxonomy): domain Eukaryota; kingdom Metazoa; phylum Chordata; class Lepidosauria; order Squamata; family Agamidae; genus Phrynocephalus; species Phrynocephalus versicolor. The sequence goes on along the minus strand of JAHTLZ010000204.1, from coordinate 76,837,653 downwards.
ATGACACCTCAAGCAATTTTTCTGTGAACTATAATGCTGAGAAGCAAAATTGGCATAATCTTCCACGGCTTGGGACCAGAGTACCTGTTGGAGCGTATCTCCCAGAGATCAACTGGGACCAGGCCCACGAGAATGGCACAGGCGCGCTCACTGAGAGTGGCCACACCCAGAGAGGTGCGGAAATAATGTACGCGTGACCGCGCCTTCTCTGTGGTGGGCCCCACGCTGTGGAACCATCTCCCCAGTGAGCTGCACCTTGCAGAGTCCCTGCTTGCCTTTAAAAAGGCTTTGAAAACTCACCTCTTTAAGGAGGCTTTTGGCAGCCTTTCTACTTAAGTCTCTACTTTTTTTTTTATGCTGCCCACATCATTCCCGTTAGATGGTACTGCCTCCCCTCCTCTTATTGTATTCTGCTGCTGGCTTTTACTTTATTGTTTTTTTTTTTTTTGTAAGCCGCCCAGAGTTCCGATCTGGAAGATGGGCGGGATACAAGTGCAAAAATAAATAAATAAATAAATAAATAAATAAATAAATAAATAAATAAA
>JAHTLZ010000204.1:76791349-76837098 GCA_023846285.1 Phrynocephalus versicolor | reverse complement strand
ATAAATAAATAAATAAATAAATAAATAAATAAATAAATAAATAAATAGGTGATGGCACCAGAGGTTAGGGGGGTACAATTTACTGGGGGGCTGGACTCAGCGGTCCATCGGGTCCCTATCAGCATTGCCGTTCGATGGTGGTGGTGGTGGTGGTGGTGATGACGACAACGACAATGACGCAGTTGGAAGTAGGTTGGCCACTTCAGAGGAGTCACTCAGTGGGCTCAGGAAATACAAGATATGTACATTTAAACGAAACTCTAACCCTAACACATCTTCTAATCCTCAAGGGATGTTGGAATTTTCTTTGGGTCAGAAAATGCTCCCAAGCTCTCAGTTAGAGCAGTTTGTAGACATGGATGGGGATGAGGGGGCACTGCACTCTGAAATGTTGTTGGGGAGAGGTCCTTGCCCATCCCAACCACAACCCAATCTCACACTCGGACTATGGGTTGTCTCACTCCCTACCCCCAATCCTCATGCATGAGGGTTGAAGATACAGAACCATAAGGACAGACCAGGTTCTTTAAAGTTCCTCATCCACAGTTTGCAGCCAGGCAGCAGACTCAGCCAGCTTACACAAGTCACCAGTTCAAAATCTTCTCCATTTTGGTGACATGCAGTATAAGTCTATTTGACTTATAAGAATAATTTCCAGTGTTGTCTGTCTAGTTACAAATTGGCATTGAACTTTAATGCAAACTGGTCTCCTCCTTTATGACCCTTTTTGGTTGTGTTCTTTTTTTCTTGCTGGTGGGTACCTAAGCTTTCTACTCAGTGAGCATCTTAAAAGGGATTTCCAACTTTTATTTGAGATCCCTGTATTCTTTTTTTGAGGCAATGTTTTCTTCTCATGAACATATGCTCTGATTTAAAGTCAAATATCTCCTGGTGTAGAACCTCTAGTCCTAAAACAAGGTTTCCACTTCTTTTTGAGTTAGTTCTCTGTCCATTTAAAGGATGTGGCAAACTTGTTATTTGTGGGTCCAATTTGGTGGAGGCAGAGGGAACTTGTTCTTGAAAAGCAGACAAAACAAACACAATGTACTTGAAGTACAGTGGTACCTCGAGTTAAGAAATCAATCTGTTCTGAATGCATTTTCTTCACTTGAAATTTTCTTAACTCAAAATGTGGTTTCCCATGGGAATGCATTGGAAACAGATTAATTAATTCTGTAGGCCAGAAAAGAGACAAAAACACCTGGATTTTGTGCAAAACTCTTTATAAGGTGCACTTTAGAGAAATGTACAATGTGCATGTCTTTAAAGTGCACTGAACTGTTCTGTAGCATATTCAAAAAAAATTTGATGTGCGCTGTTTGAAATGTTTATTCTGGATCAGTTATGTCCCCGTACAATGTGCATGTCTTTAAAGTACACTTTATAATGAGTTTTTCAAGGAAAAAACCTGGATGTTTTTGTCTCTTTTCTAATATCTGGGACAACTTAATCCATTTCCAATGGGAAATCGAGTTACGATTTTTTTTTGTAGCTTGAATTTTTCCTATACCTGGGATTCCTATTCGTAACTTGAATTTTTCATAATTCGGAGCATTTGTAACTCTAGGTATCACTGTATGTCAATTTTGAATCTATGTTCAATGTACTGGGTGTATGGACTTTTAGTAGGGCTTCAGTCATAACATCCTGATGAGAAAGTAATGTCCATATTGGAATCCATGGGCTTTGATGCTAAGTGAACATGCGTTGGATTGAACTGCAAATTGTCCATGTTAGTTCTTTGATTTTTAAGTGGACTTTGGATGATGAGACAGCTGGTGGTCAGCAAAAGGAAACAGTGGCCTTCAAAACATTGTGACACTAAGCCCTTGTGTTCATCTCAGCCATTATTTCCTACTGTCAATCTTTCAACAGCTTCTCCTCCAACCCTTGTGGCCAGTCACATCTACCAGAACCATTTGGGGTTTCAGTCAAAGAGCAGGTAGCATGACACTCCTCTTTAGTTGTGACCTGTGAGGGAGCACAAGCCTTGCAGAGATGGCAGAGCATTGCAATTAAGACTTTGTATCTTTTCCGCCATGTTGAGGCAGCGACTTAAAATGACAGTGCCACCGACTCCCTGAGTGCAGCTGCGGCTCCAAATTATTCCCATCTTGCCATTAGTCTCTGATTAATTTCTAACATTTGTTATTAATGCATCAGCAAGCACCGGCTCCGCACAGAGGGGGCTAGTCTGTCATGACAATAAAAGCGGCCTTATCTGAGAAGGCATTAGACTCTCACACGGTCCCCTCAGAAAGAACAGCTCCAAAAATGTGGTGCTTTCTTACCTCTGGCAAAGGAGAAAGAGCATCTGTTCCCAAGTCTGCCTCACTGATTTTAATCACCCTCCCCTACATCTAATCTGCTAGTTTGCCTTTTCTGGCAGGATCTGGAGCAGAGTGGGCTAGGGATCCCAGAGATGAAGGACCTCTAATCCTTTGCATGATTTAAAGGGCTCTGCCAAGCACACCCCTTCCCCAACAGCAATACATTCTTCAAGCGACACCCTCCAGAATGGAGTTACTGTGGAGGAGCAAAAGGGATAAATGAGCTTGTTTTGCTTTGTTTGTTGTTTGTTTTATCTACAAATATACAAATGAAGCAAAAGTAAAGAAATAAAAATCATGCAAGCAGCAGTACATTCACGTCTTCTCAGCTTTCTTCCTGCAGGTAACTCTTACTGCTTTGTCATTCTTCCTCCCTGGTTCTCTCTCTGTGTCTCTCTGTGTCTCTCTGTCAGTCAGTGAGTCAGTGAATCAGTCAGTCAGTCTGTCTGTCTGTCTGTCTCTCTCTCTGGCATTCCTTGGTTCATGTCAGGAACCCCACAGTATATTCTGAATCTGAAATCATATGCCTCAAAATGAGATTGGTTTAATCAGAAGAAGTGAACTGTTCCTTTTATGAGAGGGTGATTTGAGAGCCCCCCAGATGGGTAGCAAACAGCTAGAGCGGTAGGACCTAGATGAAAACACGGAGAGGAAACAATGCTAAAAGTTAGAGGGATGGGTCTATGCCACTAGACTCCACTATCAGAATCCCCTTAGAAGGAACGTATGTCATCAGAGCCTGGTTAGATGTTTTCCTTTGCAAGGGGCAAGAGCTCTTTCCATTAAAGTGCTGTCTGCATTAACATCCAGTGTCCTAACAGCCCATTAAATATCCAAAATTCCAGCTGCTCTGTGCTATGCAGCCCTGGTACCTTGTTCTTGTTTGTTGCTGTTTGCTGTCTCAAATAGCTCCAGCTGCAGCTGGCTCAGGCTTGCGGTTGATTTAGTTGGGAAGGCGGCAGGAGGAGGAGACGCAGGAGAGAGAGAAAGATGGTGAAATGAAGGGATGAGAGAGTGCCCAGTCCACTAGGCATATGGAAACAAGATAGATGTGCTGCTCATTTCTACCCTGCCCTACCCTCCTGTCCCTCTTAGGGTCAAGCTGGGCGAATACTCAGCTTGCATTAAGAAAATGATATTTATTTATTTATTTTTATATTTGTATACCACACCAATTTCCCATAGGGAACTCTGGGCGATTCACATAAAAAGCACAGGAAATCCACAGGATAACAAAAAAGATTAAAAGATGACAACAATTAAAAGTAAGAAGGTAATTGGCAAGAGGCATAAAACTAATAATAAATACAAATTAGGAAAGGGGAAAAAAACAACCGTGATACAAACCCTAGCGATTGCCGAAGGCATCCTTAAACAGCCAGTTTTTAATGGCTTTTTTAAAGGATGCCAAGGAGGGAGCCTGGCGTATCCTGCTTGGTAATTTGTTCCAGAGCCCTGGGCCGGCCACCGAGAAGGCCCGTTTACGAGTTGCTACCCTATGGGCCTACCTGGGGGTAGCCACCTGGAGAGAGCCATGGAAAATCATGTGGGTTGGGCCAGCTCTGATCGTGGGGAGATAGCACAGTTATCCTCAAGCAATGTGATTTCATGTGCTGCATGCCTGTCCAATCAGACATGCAAATTAGGCCCTAGCTTGCCTTCCACTGCCCAATCACAGTGCAGTGCATATGAACTTTCAAGACACAGAATTAGGAAGAGTCTGTGTTAAGATAAGCAGAGGTCTTTCAACACTTAAGGGAGCCATTTGTAAATGCAGTATGTCCCATCTTGTTTGATTCCCAGCTTGGATCAGGAATGGGGAGCACATGGCTATTTTTTATGTTTTTGGGCTGCAACTGTTGTCTGCCATAGCTGGCATAACCAGCAGTGAGGGATGATAGGAGCTGCTGTTTAATTACATTAGTAGGGGACATAGTCCTCATCCCCTACTTAGACACTAAACTCCTTTGAGCTGGGACCTCTCTTTTGCTTAGGTGAGGCATCAGGTAACTGTAATCATAAGAGCCTAACTATATTATATGTAATGGAAAGGATGACAGATGGCAAACTTCATCCAGATGTTATCTGAGCCTTATTACTGCCTAAGGTAGTCAGACAGTTAATGATGCCTAAAGGACACAGGTTTGTACTTGAGCCGAGAGGATTTGCATGCAGATTCTTTAGGTTCACTTAAAGTGTTACAGTCTCAAGTGTGCCTTGTAAAAAGTGCCACATTGACAGGTAAGTGTACAGTACACAGGTGCCAGTGGGTATTATACAAGCACATTCATCCTAGTACTAGGATAAACCAAAAATTACCTAGTCAGTGGCAAGCCTTGATTTTTCCACATCAGAATGTATGAAGGAGCCTTCAGAGTTGGGAGATCCATATGCAAGAACTAGTTTGAAAATTCAGCTTATACATATGTTAATGGATCTTTTACAAAGGCAGTTACTTCACGTCCTACCTTCTTCCGCAATTACGTTTGTACCATGACAGCATTGTTCGCGGTCACATGGTTTTGTCCCTGTTCAGTCCCTGTTTCTGTTTACTCATGGTCGTGATAACTTGTCTCGTGACAAGTGGTACTTCACGTCCTTGTTTTGTGACAAGATTTGCTTTTTTGGGGAAAAAACATAAAAATAAAGGGCGCACCACACCCCCTGTGCTTTGTCTATTCGAAATGTCGATCCACAGCACTCGAAAGTACGAGAGAAATGGACGGATTGAACTTCATGAGGGGAAGATTGCCTTTGTTGCATGACAGTTGTTACCTCACGGGACCTTGTCCCAGAACAGAAACAGAGACAAAAGAATTCCCCAGCCTGGGGCAGGTATGGCTTGTCACACTCTGTTCCCAGTTCTGGGGGCGTGGTTGAGACAACTTTTTGCTGTCACGCTATGGACATGAAGTAAGTTTTATTTGTACCGGTCCCAAGCGGGACAGCAAGGAGGGACGAACAGGATGTGAAGTAACCACCAAAGTGTGGTAATGTGTCATAATTCTCACCTTTATCCTGCAGAATAAGTCCAACTTGCTTGTAGATTTTATACCTAGGTGGTTCATGAGAACAAACTATTTCAAAAGGCACAGCATTTACTGACTTAAGGTCTGAAGTATAGTACACCCACACTTGATGTCAGTATCACAGGGTTGCCTCTCTCTTTTTAATGGCAGTACTCTAGGAACATCTCTAAACACCTGTGATGTGACAGAATAGGGAAAGATGCAACTTCAGAGACTATGAAGACAGGCTTAGAGCAGGGAGTACAAATTTATAACATACTCCTTCCTGAGAAGACCATCTTTTGTCCTGTATAATCCTGTAAAACAGGAAAAAAATAAATCAAAAATTGATTTCACTTATTCCCTTGCGGTTCTGGAGAAGGGGCTTCATGGTACAGTCAAGCCCCAAGACCCAGCATTTCTTTTTTTCTTTTTTAAAATTTTATTGTTATTATAAATAAAAAGGAGGTAATGAGGTGTAAAGGCCCAGCATTTCTGAAGGTTTCCAGACATTTTTCTAATGCTGCTTCTGCTGAGGCCCGGGATATGCAAATCTCACAGGATATGGACAAGAAGCATACTAAGAGGAAATAAACTCTTTCATCTCAGGAAGAGGGTCCACACTTATCCTCATTTATTACTCTCAGGCAGGGGTAGAGTATATCCTCATTTATTTCCTCTTGGGAATGAGGGTTACAGTCTGAGCCAGAACCCTGAAGACACCAGTAAATCAGGGGCCTACTTAAGAGTTAGAGTTGGATAGTTCAGTGGGATCCAGGCTTTGGGAGTTTGAATCTTTACAGTGCCTCTCAGGAGGGAAGTGAGCCACAATTATCCAGAACACATGGTGGCACTGGCACATACTCTACCATCTGTGCAGACTTTAAGAAGGATGGTTCCAGAATGCCACCAGAAAAGAGAGATAGGTAAACCACTTATGAGTAACATATTTTTCCATCTGTAAGGTGCCCCCCAGGTATAAAACAACCCCCATTTTCCAGCCTAAAATTACTATTTTGCCACCTCATGGTTCTGTCCTTGGCTTACATCAGTGTGTAACACAACCCTCAATTTTTAGTCTAACAATTTTAGACCAAAATATAGTCTTATACATGGGATAATACTGTCACTTTATACCAGAAAATCCTGGAAGGGTCATTATAAATTATAATTGGTTGGACAATGCACAATTGTTAATTAAGCACAGGTGGCTTAGGGAGTGGGATAAAGGTGCATTAGCCCAAAATTTCACTCTCCAGTTGTCAGCCACCCTTGCCTACAAGTTGCTGTGCAAATGAAATAAATTGAGATCAGTATGTATTTTTTTTTCCAAATGAAAAATTAACCCTAAAACGCAAAGTATAATTTAAAAGTCCAGCCCTATCATTAGGCAAAGTGAGGTGATTACCTCATGGGGAGCAGGCAGAAGAAGTAAAACATTGGAGGAAAGCAAGTGGTGTGTGCCATATGGCCTGTTTCACACTCTCCTCAGCTTTCCTCATGCTCAGTTATAGTAATGGAAGCTGTCATGTCACCAGTGCTGAAGTAAGATTCGACTGCTGTTCACTCAACTTCTCTATATTGAAAGAAAAGGAATACAGCCATCTTCTTCTTTGCCTAAAGCAGCAAAATGTTGATGACCAGCCATCGATGGAACTGGTACTGAAATCCTAAAATGGAAAAAAGAAAACCTTGAATGCTTGGAACCTTTGTAAACTTCAAAATTATGAAACTTGCCAATATTACGTCTCCTTTTAAGGCATCATCTTTGTGAAGCAAAACAAAACCAAACCCTGATACTTGTATGAAGACGTCCAGAGATACAAACCATTCTGTCAGGTAATCTTTTATTTTCTGCAAGGGATGGAGATTAAAATTAAATTCCTAGAAATCAGCAAGCTTTTCTGAGTAAGACAAAAGGAACTCAGAAATATCCCGAGGCAAAACAAGAAAAATGCTGGTTTCTTTTATAACCTTTTTATTTAAGCTTATTCGGTTGAGGGATTGGGGAGGTAGGAGCGATGCTGTCTCTGGAATCACACTTACCTGAGGCAAACAGAAAATACATTTCTACATCTGCTTTCGCCTCTTAGGACATTCCCCCCTCCAGGGAATTGTTTTCACAGGGATTGTTTTCACAGCTTTTAATGAAAGCTGTTAGCAGTTAGGTAATCTCTGGAAGGTAAAAAGCATTAAATGGGGTAGATCTATGCCTATATTCACTTTAAATATGTAACATTATGCTTTGTACCCTGGAAGTGATAAGAAATAACAGTCTGCTCTGTGGACTAAAAGAACGTATTATGAGGATATCAGTATCGCAGAAAAGCGTCCTGCCTCCTGATGGTGCATATGAAGTGAAATCTCCAAGAGTCATTCATGCAATTTCAATGTATATTAACAACATTAGAATTTGGTTTGGCCATGATATGATTGCCTTAGTGAGCACTAGAGATGGGCATGAAATGAGCCACACAAAAAGGGGGGGGGAGGCAGGTTTCATGAGCTAGTTTGGGGATCCCATTTTGCTGAAGCAAAACAAGAAGACACTTTCCCCCCTTTCTCCTTCCGTTTGCTTCTGCAAAAGGGGGGGGTGCCCACCTGTTGCCCCCATTGTCTCCACTGACCTGCACCTGCTACCACTGTGAGTCTCCTCCCCAGAAGCAATAGGCCCGACTTCCCTGCTGGGAGCCTGGCACTGCCTCTGAGCAAGCACCCGCCTATCAGTTTACTGGCAAGTGCATGATCAGAGGAAGCGGCCAGCTCTGGAAAGCTGGACTGCTGCTTCTGAGCACATGCTCACTGCTGTGCTAGCTGATAGGTGGGTGCCTGCTCAGAGGCAGTGCCTGGCACCAGAGGCACTACCCTAGGCATGTGCCTCTGATGGCAATGACAGAGGAGGAAGCTGCAAGAGCCACAGAAGACAGGGAGGTGGCAGTGGCTGAAGCATCAGGAGCAGGTAGGTTTCCCCTCTGGCATCATATGGGAAAACAAACCAATTCACAGTTTGTTTTTCAAGGGGTTCATTGTGGTTCATGGTTTTGAATCGCAGTTTGGGCACTCGGTCTCTAAAAGGTTCGCCATCATTGCCCTGTATCATTAAGTAGTTAAAATATTTAAACTACAAATGACATGGAGAAATTGAAAGCAACTGGCAAACTGAAGCAGGAAGCGTCAATTTGTCATCTCATTTTGGTTCATTTCTATTGATCATATGTAATGGGAACAAACTGAAAAAGGCCAATTATCCCCATATTAAAAGAAAAAAAACAGAAGCCCCTGATGGGCCAGAAAGGTGTTAGAAAAACAGGGTGTTGAGCTGGTTCATTCCAGCAAAGATATCATCTGACTGCCAGCTTTAAGAGCAAGCCAGACGGTCCACCCTAGTGGACCAAATAGCAGGCTAAATCCCTGTGTAGGCATCCCATTAATTAGCTAGAACTAAGACTTCTATCAACTTTTCATTCATTGCAGGTAATTGAAAACTAACCTATAGCTTTATAGAGCAGTTCTGGATATTCCAATGGCAACACTAGAATGCCTTAGCCTTTGAAAGAGCTTGTGCATGTGTTACAGGGCTTATAGTTTGGTTCAAAGAAAGATCTAAAGGAAAACCATAGGTATATTTTCAGTGATAGGGAAGGTTCTGAGATAAAGAGAATAAAGAATTTTTATGACACACTAAGGTCAGGATAGTCAAAGCTATGGTTTTTCCAGTAGTGATGTATGGAAGTGAGAGCTGGACTATAAAAAAGGCTGGTCGCTGCAGAATTGATGCTTTTGAGCTGTGGTGCTGGAGGAAATTCTTGAGAGTCCCCTGGACTGCAAGAGATCAAATCTATCCATCCTGAAAGAAATCAACCATGGATGTTCACTGGAAGGGCAGATTTTGAAGCTGAGGCTCCAGTACTTTGGCCACCTCGTGAGGAGAGAGGAGTCCTTGGAAAAGTCCCTGATGTTGGGAAAGATTGAAGGCAAAAGGAAAAGAGGATGGCAGAGAATGAGATGGTTGAACGGTGTCATCGATGCAACCAATATGGATTTGACCAAACTCTGGGAGGCAGTGGAAGATAGGAAGGCCTTGCGAGCTCTGGTCCATGGGATCATGAAGAGTCGGACATGACTGAATGACTGAACAGACAGACAGACATGACACACCCATATCCATACACACCTGAAGTCAGCTGCAGGGAAACTTGCCAAAGCTGAGATACTTCTTTTATCTGCTACAATGGTATGGTAAGACACCTTGGGTCCTTTTCCAAGGAGAAAGGTGGGGATAAAAATATTCAAAATAAAATTGAAAATAAATAAATTTTTACAATCCCTGTTTCAGTATGAACCAGAACAACTATTACGGATCTCCTTAACTCAGTAAAGAACATGAGTGTGTCACTTCTGATTGTCCTTTGGACATCTAGTACACTTATCCCAGCCAGTCCTTTACTTGCATATTTTCCCTGTGGATTGACAACTGTAAGATGAGCAGACCAGCCTGCTCCATCGTGGGTAAAGAGGCAATTCAGCTGCCTTTGCTCAGATTGCAGACCGATGAACTGCAGAGCATCAAAGGGCTGGATCTTAAGCCACCAGACTCTTGGAAGGGATGCAGGAAATCCTGGGAAAATGGCAACATCAAAGGCTGGAAATGCGATCAGCACACAGACATTTCTGCTCCCAGTTCCCATGATTATTCTTAGCTCAGGAGACTTCTCTTGCTGCTGTTAACAGACTGGCCTTGGTCCAGGGAAAGAAATATTGGGTGTTTGGGGCTAGTGTGAGGGGGCTTTTTAACTAATTGTATGCTTTTTGTTCAGTGAATGAAGTATATGTTTTTATATATTCTCCTCAAGCTGGTTTGTTAAGCATTGCATACATCATTTGGACAAGACGGTTCGATCCAGGAAGCGTCCAAAAATGGACACTGAAAGACAGTACTAGAATCTCATTTCTAATTAGAGTAAATCTGATGAAATCAATTGGACCTGAGTTGGTATTCAATCTCAGTTATTTCAAGGTCTGTCCTATGTATTAATCTGTCTGGATTAAGCCCATGTAATACACTGACTATTAAATCATGCAGCAGATCTGTTTCAGCTTGAAACAATTAGACATGTTTCCAAATGAGATGGAAGGGCAATAAGCTTGATCAGAGAGAGCCGGGGTTTGATTACCCAGCAGCTTCTTGCTGCATCTTTCTCCTTATCCAGCAAAGCACATTCAATGGCTGATAAAGAAGAAGAGGAGAAGGAAGAGGAGGAGGAGGAGGAGCAACCATGTTTATGGATATAAAATTCAAGCAGGCTCATGGTTGACTCAGCCTTCCATCTTTCTGAGGTTGGTATATAAGCAGAACTATGTCCCTAGCAGCAGTCTTGCATTATACCTGGATCAGATACATTCTAACACAGCCTTCAAACCTCCTAGTGATAGTTTAGGCTACATAATAATTCCTGCAAGTACCCTTAATGCAAAGCTCTTCATTATCACTTCATTGTTCCCTATGGCCATGCTTGACTAAAGTAGCTCTCACATCATTGCTGGATCATCACAGAGAACAAGATTCTCTCTCTCTCTCTCTCTCTCTCTCTCTCTCTCTCTCTCTCTCTCTCTCTCTCCCTCCCTCCCTCCCTCCCCCTCTAGTGCCAGCTAGTGAAAAGAGCCATATGTGCCACATGGCTTCATCTGATCCACTAAAATGGCCAGTTGCTATCCCATTGCATCCTGAACAAAGGTTCATCTGGAAATCTAGGCATCTTCTGTACATGGAATGGAGAAAGAGACACCATCTTGTCCTTTGCTTCAGGGAGACAAAGGTTGTGGGATGACCCTGATATGAGCACAGCATTTCACGGTCAAGGAACATATGTGTGCCTGGCTGCTCTCATCGCTGCAAGAGGGGAGAAGTGGCAGATAGTCACCCCAGAAATGAGATCATGTGACAGAAAGAGCTTCAGTTTTTGATCCCCTGCATGGGGAGACTAGAGCTAAATGCAGTATTGAAGTCATTGCATTCAGAAGTTGTAACTCTCTTACCACTACAGCTGATTGACATAAGCTAGTTTTGGTATCCTTTGGGTAACACTGATCAAGGAAGTCCAGCTGTTAAGGCACCATCTTCCAAACTAATTAAGGAACATGCAGAAGTCAGGATTGGAATTGTATACGTTTTTAGAATTGCCATTGCATGTATTGGCCAGTTCCTTACCTCGATAGAAATAAAGAGGAAAGGAAATCTCTTACCAAAATAATTGTTTTCTTGACTGTCTCAACAACTATTGCTTTTAAAGTGACAAACAATAAATATGAATTTGCACATACCTCTCTCCTCCCCAAATCTGATTATATGCTAGAAGCCAGGGGCATTTGAAAAATGTTGCTGATTCACAGTGCATGAACTCTTACAGCATCATAAAATAACTTAATCATCTTTTTCCCCCAGTGGGTTCTCTCATATCTATTTTGTTTAGTTCAAGCCCTTACAGTTTGGGTCACAGTTTTATGCAATTAATTACTTATGAGGATTTGGTTCCCTGGAAGAGTCCTAGCAAGAAGCTGGTAGCAAAAGTTAATTAAACAGAAGGCACTGGGAGGAATGTCTTCATTCTCCTTCACTGGAAAATCAACATATTACAACACGTACAATGGATACTGTAGACACTTGAGGGGTAAACAGTGTCTGCTGGAGCAAGGCATTTTGTTTTCTGGCGCTCACCTTCCATGGAGGGCCACCCATGGGACACGTATGAGAGATATCAGACTACAACACCATCTCCATCACCCTTGAAGATGTCAAAATAGAAGTCATATACACGTGGCCTGCTTGGGAAATCTGCTGAAAAAGTCAAAAGAAAATAAGAAGCTGACTAACACCCCATCAAACCATTGCTCCATCTAGCTGAATATTGTCAAATCAGGATAGTAGCAATGGCTGTCACTGTCTTCTCCCTTACTAGTGGTCCCTGGAGATCTCTCACATGCAGGTCAGTTGCATCTACCAATAGGCTCAGGCCTCCCCTGAAACCTTGGTACACTGTACTCCCACTGGTACCTCCTTTCACCACACTCCTTCTCGCTGATGCCATGTAAAGCAGGTCACTTCACCCTCAGGCATAGCAGGCCCATGCTAGACTGCAGGGAATTTGTGGACTTCTGCCTCACAGAGAGTTAGGGATCACATACTTTCCGGTAGAGATGGGCACGAAATGAACAATTTTTCATTTCCGTTTTCATTTTTTTGTTTCGTTACATAACGAAACGACAAACGAATTTTGTCTCTAAAATGAAATGAAACGAACAGAAACACCGGAATTTTTGTCGTGCGTTTTGTTTCCGTTACTGCAATATGAGTGAATTGCTTAAAATCCTAAAAAAATCACAAAAAATTGAAATAAATGGTAACGAAATGGTAACGAAATGAACAAAAACAAAAACAATTTTTTGCACAAATTTGTAAAAAATGGAAACGAACCGAAACAGGCCCTCCAAACGACAAACGACAAACGAAATGCCATTTTTTTTATTCGTGCCCATCTCTACTTTCTGGGTATTCAACAGAAAGGTTACAGTGAGAAGGGCTACACCGCAAAATATCGCCGTATTTATGTTATTCTCATCAGAGAGAATACTAAATGTCATTCCCTGTGACAGGTAGATAACTTGTGAATCAGGTTGTGGGGTTATAAACTAGAAATTTCAGGGTTACAGAATAATTACTCTAGGTGTAACTCCCATTGCCTCTCACCACTCGTCCTGCTAGCAGGCATGCTGCCAAGTCTTTGGGTCTAAGACCCAAGTCCAAGTCTTTGGTATCAAGGTCAAGTCTGACTCTTTGATACCAAGTAACATGTCCTAAGTGCTAAGAGTCCAAGTCCCTATTAAAAATAAGCTTTTTTTCCCCTCAGGGAAAAAAGAGAGAGGTGGGTGGGTTCTAAGTTGCAAGTTGAGCCTGGAGTCATTGGAAAAACAACAACCCTGAAATGAGCCACTGGTCCAACTGAAGTACAACTCGACAGAGAGTCCTGCAACTTTATTCTCTTTCCCTGCCTGCTAGCTAGAAGGGATGGGTTTTGTAGTAAAACAGCATTTGGAAGGACCGCACTCTCCCTGGCTCTGCTTTATGTCCCATGCTAAAGTTCAAAGAAAGATGATGCCGGCAGCTTCTCGGTTCTCTTCTGTTACCTGCCTAATGAAATCAGCAACAGTCTAGTTATTTTTGAACACACACACATACACACCACTTTTCCCCTCAAAAGGATTATTATTATTACTACATTCATTCATTCATTCATTCATTTCACCCCACCTTTCTCTCCAAAATGGGCTCAGGGAATCTTACATCATTAAAAGATAATGTTTAAAAATTAAAAACAGTCATTATATATGTTTTATAAATAAATTATATTATATATAAAATTATTATATATAAGAGATTCAAATAAATACCATACTATCACTATCTCTCTCTAATATAATATTAATAAATATTATTAATTTAATATACAGTGGTACCTTGTATAAAGGAATTAATTCGTTCGAAATGAAATTATGTTAAGCAAATTTTCCTTTATACAAATTCCCATAGGAATCCACTGAAAACGGTGTGACCCCATTTTTATATTGTATGGATTCTCCCCATAGGCGATTATGTTAAGCAAATTTCCCCATATCCGGAATTTTTATGTTGTACAAATTTTATGTTATACAAGCTGTTTGTTATACAAGGGTCCACTCTGTGTGTGTGTGTGTGTGTGTGTGTGTGTGTGTGTGTGTGTGTGTGTGTGTGTGTGTGTGTGTGTGTATATATATATATATATATAATATTACATATTATTAAATTTTAATATATATAATATTACAACTAGATAGCAAATGACAGGCCTGGATGGGGGAGGAAGCACATTAACAGAGAACCTAGAGGCTTAAAAAGAGCTTTCCTGAAATGTCCACATTTGTTATAGGAAGCAAAACATTTAAGAACATATCCAAATGCTCACATGCTAGGAAAAGTCAAAAAGGAAACTAGAGCACAGTTGTCTCAGATAATGACAAAACTACAGAGGCTTTAAAATTGATACACTTCCACACCAAATAATTTTCTAGCCATTAACAGTTACATGCTTTGCATGTTGGACAATTTCTGGATATTATTCTGAAGTCAGCCTTTGCAGTCCATTGTTGAAAACTCTCTGTATATCTGTCACATCCACAGCCCTAAGGAGAAACCATAAACACAGAACAGTATCCTTGTCTCTCCCAAACAGCAGCCCAGGTTTGGGGGTGAAGGCTGAAGGTCATGTACAATAGAAGTGATATTTCAGCTTTTTATCTGAGTTCTGCAAAAGTTCATGGACTCATCTAACCTACAGCCCAAGGCAATTATGAGCCAGTGAGTTTAAAACTGAGGGAAATGTTGATGCTATACAATTGCAGCATTGGTTTGATTCCTTAAATGTTCTGGCTAATACAGACATTATTAATTTTGATGATAGTGGTAATAATAATAATAACTGTGATAGTAGTGATGAGGGTGACAATGATCATCATCCTGTTTTTTTCTGATAGCTGTTTATGGAAGATGTGCATATATATTTTAAAAACAATGAAGTTACCATCAGTGATTAGTCTCTCTATAATACATTTTAAGTGCCTGAGTCGTTTTCAGAAGTGAAGAAGAAAAGAGTTTACAACAAATTGTCCCCCCCCCCCCGCTCTTCTTTTGACCCACCTTTAAACCAAAGGAAGGTCAAAAGGGAATAGGAAAAGATGAAGACTGAGACAGAGATTGGTTGATACAGTAAAGAAAGTCACAGGCAAGACCTGAGCAGGATTGTTAATGATAAAATATTTTGGAGGTTACTAATTCAAGTCGCTCTAGGTTAGAAATTACTTGACAGCACGTAATGACACATTTACAGCCACACTTCATATTATGTCGATTGTAAAGTATGCAGCTTCTTCAATCAATATTTAAGTTGCTTTTAAAGGGGAAATTTCACTAGGCTGGGTTGGTTGGTCTGTTGTTGTTTTCATATACCCCTTTTCTCCCTTATGGAACCTCAGGCTTTCAGCAGAGACCTTCCTTCATAGGGGGTTCAAGGTAGAAGGAGGCACTGCACTTTTAAAATTTGTAGCCGGGAAGGAATGTTGGCAACCAAAATCTATGATACAGGATGAGGAGAGGGGGAAATCCACTTGCGGAAGTCTCTGTGCTATTCATCTATGGTGGAAAATCTGTTATTTTGCCTTTAAGCACCCTACTCCTTCCTCCAATCCCTTTATGGCCTTGCCAGGTTTCAGGCAGCGATATGAGGATGGCCAGAAACTAGCCCAGTGGTGTCCAAACTTCGGCCCTCCAGATGTTTTGGATCACAACTAACACAGCCCTCTGGCATTGGCAATACAGGCTTGGATTTCTGGGAGTTGTGGTCCAAAACAGCTGAAGGGCCAAAGTTTGGACACCTCTGCCTTAGGTAGTACTGAAGAGAAAGTCAGAAGGACTCTAGGACAAACCAGGAGAAAGGGCCACCATGGCTCAATGCTACAGAAAGGCCAGGGTCCTTAATGGGAATGCACTGCAGTCTTTGAGATAGCTTGGACCTAAAAACCATTTAAGGCTTTACAGGTTAAAACCAGCACTTTGAATTGTGCCCAGAAACAGATTGCTGTAACAGGGGTTATGTGATCCTTGTAACCCAACCCAGTTGACAATCTAGTCTGTCAAGTCTACCCTTTGCTCTCAGAAGTGATCAAAATGAGAAGCACAATTGCTCTGCCTTCTGCTAATTTCTCAGTAGCTCCCAGTCCAGCATGCTTCAATTCTGGACACCTGAATGTTGTTGATGTATGCTGGTTATTCTCCCACCACCACCACCACCAAGGCATCTCCTTTATTATGATAGCACTCACAAATAGCTCAAGAAATAAAAAGTGAATCAAGAATGGGCGGTATAGCGGACTATTTGGGTAATTAATTTATTTGACTTGTGAGTCACCCAAGAAGTAAAGCATTCAGGGCTAGCTGGATAAAAACAAAATAAAAACAATAAAACACAGGTTAATAAAATTAAAGTTAAATGTGACGTCCAATCCACTGTTCTACTGTATATGTACAGGATTGCAGAACAGGACCACAACTAGGGAGGGGCAAGCAGAGCAGTTACCCTGGGCACTATTTTTTTTTTGGGGGGATGCCAAAATGATAAAATATTCATAATAATGTAGAAGTTAAAATTTGTTAACTACTTTATTTTATTTTATTTTTTATTTCCAACATGAGGGGAGGGGGGTATTCCAGAATCCATGTTTTTCCCAGGTCAGCCTAGACCCTAGTTGTACACCAGTTGCAATATCATTATTTGTGGCTTCTGATACCTAAGTCTCTGCTCCTGGGGGCCGTGGATTTGTCCATGGAGATAAGAACAACTCAGCATTACAACTGGGTGTGCAAGTCATGCCCAATTCAAGTTAAAACGGCAGGTTATCTGAGATGCTAGCTTCCCAACAGCAAATGAAGCATGTTCAAATGGTAAAAGTCATTTGATCAGCCTAGCATGAGGTTTACACAGCTGCAATTTAGTTTGCCTTCTGTTTAGTGACTTGACTGTTGAAAGGTAACCAGTGGACTTCACGTGGGAGCTGTTTGGACTTGAAGGTACGTACGTGTTTGTGCAGGGTCTCCTTCCTTATTGTTTTTGAAGTGTTGCAGCAGGCTTTGGTATGAGGAAAAGTGAGTGTGGCCTTACTTTAAAAAAAAAAAACTTCCTCTTATGACGCAGCAAATAAACATGGTTCTGGCAGGAATCTACAGAACAGACTGAACTTCTCTGAACTCTTTTAATAGACCATCCCTTACTTACTAGTTTACTTCAACTGGCACTTATACTTTTCAGTACTCAGAGATTCTGGTAAATTAGAAAGAATTGAATGTTTCGGTTTATTTACAGTTCTTCTTCTATAAAAACAAACATCATATGTGAAAATGTTAATTTGTTACATCACTGAGCTAAACTATTTAATTTACTTCATTACTGACTGGTTACATTCCTCACAAAACACTTTACTCTAACTGTTCACTTCTGGTTCCATAACTCAAGCACTTACTGAACTAATTGAACCTGACTGGGGTAAAAGGCAGAAAAGAGAATCTGAGAGAGGAACTATCGGCTGATAGTTCGTTGATTGACACTCGCTGCAGCTCCCTCCCAGCCGAAACCCCTCAAAGGCATCATTTGAGAGTACGATATATCCAACAGTTCTAAGTGTCAAGTTGGCATCTTGAATAGTCAGTCCTGAAAAGGAATTTGGTTGGGGCAGCACTCCACCACTGGGTGGTTCTCAAGTAAGTCTACCTATGCCTTTCTTCTTAATACATCTCAATGGCTGTGTCAGTTTGTCATTTCTCCATCATTAAAGGGAAAATAATTGGAGGATCGATGCCTGAAAGCCCTTGCAGAATATAAACAAAAGTGTTGCAATGAACTCCAGCCAGTAGCCAAAGAGTTCTAGAGAGTCAATTAGAGTGCTGAAAGGAACAGGTCATTAGCCATGAACCCAAGAACTTAAAGCAGAGCAAGGTTTTTGAAGAAGGGAATAATTTTCTTCTTCCCCCACTTTGCTAAAAAAGACAGCTTTCCTCATGAGTAGAGTTCTTAGAGACTTAGCATTTATTACTCAGTTAAGGCACAAAGGATGACAGTAAGAGATATAAAAATACAGTACTTCTTAAAACATGTTTAAAAACAGTTCTAAAAGCTAGCTTGGAAAATGACAAGTTTGAAAAGCTCTTGATTCACAGCCCTCCAAATGTCATGGTATGCCTATGTAATTCTGTAATCCAGCCTCTCCTAAACTAGAGCTCTCAAGAAATTATGGGCTGCCATTGCCAGCTAGATTGGTATCATTAGAGTATTTGGAACCTTGAATGATATGGGTAGATTGTGTGACTAGGCAGGACTTTTCTCATCTGGAGTGATTGCCTCTCCAACACTAACTAACTTCCTTCCATCCTTTGAATTCAAAGAGAGATGCACCTCTCTGTTGAATGTTCTTTCGCTTCTCTTTCCTCAGTCAGTAGGTAGTTGTTAGTTTGCTGTTGATCAGTTCAGTTGGATGCAGAAGTCTGTAATTTCAGTGTGCAGAAGTCTGTAATTTTATGTGACTCTGAATAAAGAAGTGTTTTTATTCTTTCTCCCATGGATCTCTCAGAGTGAGTTATTGAGACCGAAAGTGCAAGTTAATTAAACTCTGGGTAATATGTAGCTATTCTCCTGTGTGGTAGCTGTTCGCTGTGGATCTCTGTACTTTTTCTGTTTAGCAAAATGAAATTCACCAAAATTTAAATCTCTGCAAGAGGTATCAACCAGACTGGCTGGGAATAATGGAAGCTGGAGTCCAACACATATTGAGAGCATCAGGTTTGGGTTCAGGGCTTGTTATCTGTCACAAATTTACCTTACAATGGCCACCAATATTATTTAGAGCAACTGCCCTCAACAATCTGAAAATCATGAAATATCACTGAGCCCAGGTAGTTGTCAAGTTATTGGGAGTGTGAAGGAAAGGAGCAATTGTATCCTAACTTTCAAATTAAAATTCCATATTCATATGAATCAATTTTTATATTCAGACCATGAGATCTATTTATTTAGAAGTTCCCCCAAGTATATTGAAATCAATAACTTTATTTGGGATGCTGTACAACCTCGCCAGCTGCCTAGATGCCCTAAGCACATCCGATCTCACCCGATTTCGGAAGCTAAGCAGGGTCAGCCCTGGTTAGTACTTGGATGGGAGACCACCAGGGAATACCAGATGCTGTAGGTGCCTGGAGTAGGAACTGGCAAGCCACTCCAGTATTCCTGCCAAGAAAACTCCATGGATATGGGGTCACGAAGGGTCGGTCACGACTGTAATGATGCACCACACACACACACACACACAACCTCGGCAAATTCCAGCATCAGAAGGAACTATAATATTCCAACATAGTCCTTGTTTAGTATCAGGCTGTTTAAGGAATCAAGTCAGAAACTCATGGGCTGAATTTCTTCCCAGATAGATGATTTGCTTTTCCTCCAGACACTGCTCTGTAAACTCAAGCACCTGCTCTAAACAACTACTTCTGGAATCTGTTCAGGCACATCGCCTCTTTGCCCTCCATCTCCAGCTTCTACCACTTTTCTTCCGCAGCCTCCACCATTTTAGTTTTATGATGACTGCTCCAAACTGAAACCTCTTCTGGGATTTTTATCAGGCACTTTCTCAGCGCAGAACATATTGGCACGACATGACAAGCTGCTGAGCCACAGCATTTCAGGAGGAGGCGCATGTTTTCTATTTGGCTTGTTAGAGATGGCAGGATATGTGGCGTGTTGTCGCTTTTTAATGGCAAGAAAGGCACTCTGATCAATGAAACGACTTGTCAGAAAAGGCCAGGCAGTGTCTCCAAGTGTCCGTCAAGGCTATGAACCTTGGGTGGCGGCGCTTTTTGAAATGTGACAGTGAATTTAGCCTTCTTGTTTATCATTCCAGCTCCCCTGCAGACAGGATCTTATCAAATTCTGTGGATTCACGGAACCTAGACAGATTTGCATTGCTTTCTCAATTCTCTGGACAAGTACTGTAGTTTTTTCAGACAAACACTAGCTACACAGAGGGCAGTAATGTTTATTTGCTTCATTTTTTAAAACGTATGCCCAGCCTATATCTTTGGGTGGCAAATTCACAGTGGTGAATTGAAGCAGTCAAAAAAGAAACTGTTAAAATGGGTGGGTGGAGAGAAATCCAGATGAATTAACATGTTAACCCTGTGCTGTGTTCCTCATTCCCCCAGACCTACCAGTGTTCCTTTCTACCTTTGAGGTGGGCAAGCTTCATGGTCACAGATGGACTTCAACCCTGAAGTGGGTTAGAATACAATAAACAATTAAGAACAAATCAAAATCCATCCACCCCACACCCACATTACACGTCACTAAACAAAACCTACAGCAACCACTAAAAATTCTCAAGAACTAGAAATAAATAAGAATGGATCTTTAGTCTGAGGTATGTTTGACCTGAACCAAGAACAGGGAGCTATCCTTGGGCTGGCTGTGTTTGGACTTGTAAAATGTATTCAACACTGGTTCTTTCTGCTAATGTTGAGCAAATTTTCTCTAGCTTTACTACTCAACACAAAAGCTCAAATTGAGTCAAATTCCTCTAGAATTCCAATTGCACTAATTTTTTTGCTTACAGTGTTTTCCTCCCATTTTCGGTGCTCAAACTTGGGGTAGGCAACAGTGGGATGTTGCAAGAGAGTTACAATACACAGTATAACGAGTTGGTAAACAACACAGAAAGCTGCACTGGGTCAAAGCAATATTCCATCTCACTCAGTGTTGTGTCGACTCTTGACCGGCAGCTCCTCTGTAGAATATCAGGGAGGGTGGTTGTTTGCCTTCTGAGTACAAATCACGACTGACGGTGCTTAGTTTCTAAAATTGGGCCTCAAGAGTGTTCAGGGAGTTAAGACGTACTCACTAAAAAAACACACAGATACACTTTCCAAATATCATTGGCATGCCAGTGTTTCTCAGATGCTGTGATTGTGGGCCTTTATTTTTCTCCCTTAGGTAGAGGTTTAGAAACACTCAGCGTGTTCTGGTGATCCACAAGGCCAGGCACTCCACACACCTGGGTCTCCACGTAGACGGAGAATCTGCTTCCCTTTCGGGTGTAAGATGCAGAGTGTCTTTTAAGTACACACTGCATGACATGTTCTGGTAACGAATGCCATTAATTTTGAATACCACTGGATAATTGCACAAGGTATAAAGAAATTCTGTCTTTGCTCACTGCCACATGGTCTCATCCAACATATGAGTATGACATTTCTAAAGAAGGCATCTATAGTTATTGGTTAGGAAGAATCAGAAACCAGTCAGGAATCGCCAGGAAGAGAATATTATTGAGCTTCAAGACAGAATAAGAGTTGATAACAGAAAGACAGTTTTAAAAAGGGTGGTGTTAGATGGTGTTAGACCTATTCATGAAAAAGAGTAGGAAAGCATTAAAAGACTGTTAGACTGTGGGTTGTAGAAAGATTAATTGTATCAATATAAGAAACCCCAAATGTATATGTTGTCTGAATTGTAACCTGAGAAATTAAGAATATAAGATTTGATTTATGATGTTTATGGACAGACTATTTGAAACCACACTGTTGTTGGATTGTTATCAAACTGTGACACTTTGTTAATAAACTTAAGATTTATGGTTCACTGACGTTTATTTCAGAGTGAGTTGACCGGGCTAAAAGTAAGCCTAAGGAATCAAATAAAATATTTGATGGTGCCAAATTTATTTGGTGGCTATCTGGGAACAGGAGTGGCCTCACAATGAGAATATGACATATTCAATATGTGGAGAAACAGTTGTCTAAATTTCAGCTATGTATGGCGCTCCTTCCTCTATAAATAGAGAACATACATACACTCTCTCATGTGACAGGATTTTCATTTAGAAGGTCAAAAACAAAAATTACAGTGGACCCTTGTATAACAACCAGTTTGTAATCCGCTTAAAGGAAAAAAATTCCAGAGATAGGGGGAAATTGCGTAACAGAATTGCCTAGGGGGTGAATCCATACAACAGAAAAATGGTCACTATTAGGGATTAATCCATTTTAATGCATTCATATGGACATTTGTACAAAGGAAAATTTGCTTAACATAATTTCATTTGGAACGAATTAATTCCTTTATACAAGGTGCCACTGTATATCCAGGCCTGGTTAAAGTAAAGATGTATTGCTCTGAATATGCTTTTGAAAAAGAGCCTTTGAAGTTCTCTGGGCAGCATAAGATTTATATCAGACTTAACTTTTCATTTCTTTCTTTTAAAATGCATGCATTTTGGAAATGGCCTGACGGGTAAGTACTGTAAGTATGCTCACTTAGTCTCCATTATTGCTGTTTTCAGGCTAAGATTTCCTTGGCTTCTGAATGATTTATTTTCAGAGAACATCACAGTTCTAACAATACCTGCTTTCCCCTCTCCATAGCCTAAAATGTTAAAAACATGACAAGAGGATGAAGTGCAGCAATTAAAGGTAAATAATATGCTTTTAATGTGCTTTTGAATATGCCTTGCACAGATGTGATGCTATTACATTGATGGCAGGTGGATTTTTAAAGTTTTTAAAATGCTCAGTCCAAATATTTTAAAATAAAATATAGCAAGCACATTGGCCATAATTCTGAACTTCCTTAGAAGTGGCCCTACAATATCATTCATAGCATTTACTCCTCATGTTGTTCATTGCATTCCAGCATGGAGCAGGGGCTTGGACTTGATGGCCTTGTAGGCACTGGCGTCACTAGGGAGGGGTGGAAGAGTGTATTTGCCCTGGGGTGCACAGCGATCTGAGGGCACCTGGAGGGGGAGCAGGAGGAGGGGGAGGCCATGTGCCATGCCACCAGCAGTCCCCCCCTTTCACCCCTGAATAGGCTTGGCAACCATTAGCCCAGGGAAAGTAGGAGAGGGAAGCGTATGACGGAGGTGCTGCTTGGGGGGAAAAATCCCATCACCTGCTTCCTTCTCCTCCTTTCCATGGGCTAATGATCACCAAGCCTTAGTCAAGGGAAAGGAGGAGGGGGAAGCATGATATGGAGGTGAAACTTGGGAAAAAAATCACCTGCTTGGCTCTCTCCATGCACTGTGCAGTTTGCACAGGAGAGCCTTGTCTGGGAAACCCCAAAGAGGGTGTGAGAAAGAGGGACCTTTATTCCCCTCCCCCTCTGTTCCACCAGGATCGGGCACTCCTTGCTCAGTTGGTGAGACACAGGTGGGAGGCAGGAGGGGGCGCAAAAACTGACTTTTTCACTGGGTGCTCCAAACCCTAGCTACGCCTCTGCTTGTAGGTCCCTTCCAACTCTATGATGTTACAGGCATACTCAGCCTATGTGGCCTTGGGACAGCTGCACAGTCCTGGGATTCCCTCCAAAGAAGGCAATGACAACCCACTTCTGAATACATTCTACCTAAAAAGCCTTGAAAAGAGGTACCAAAAGTCAGAAGTTACGTGATGGCATGCAATTAATTGTTCCCTCCTAGACTCCATCCTCTAAAAGGAGGGGGGGAGGGACAAAAAAAGTTGATTTTCTGCTTCTGGAAGCGTTCAAATACAGTGGTGCCTTGTATAAAGTAATTAATTTGTTCCAAATGAAATTCTGTTAAGAAAATTTTCCTTTATACAAATCCCTAATCACGACCATTTTTATGTTGTATGGATTCACAAGGTGTTGTTTTTCCAGAGGAAACTCATTTTTGTCAAGGGAAACCTCCGAATGCAATCAAGAACTGGTCATGTTGATTTTATTTGGATAGACCCAATCCAATAGTTGTGTGTGTGTGTGTTGTATTGTTACATTTGTGACCGACTCTTCGTGTTAAGGGGTGGAGTCATAAAGAGTCGGTCACAACTATAACGACGCAACACACACACATTTACCCCACAATTCACTATGGATGTTATTTTATGTACTATTTATTTATTACATTTCTATACTGCCCATCTAGAGATAAGCCACTTCTCTAGGCAATTTGCAACAATTAAAAACTTCACAACCTCCCACCTCTACCAAAAGAAACCAATCCAATTTCAATAATCACATGCACTATTATGCTGATTGGCCCATAAACATGTGGACTGTTGCACTTTATGGAAACAACTGATGCATTTTTCTGTTTTTTCTTTTCCTTGAGAAGCAGCATTGCACGAAAGTCAGGATGTGGGATAATTAAGGAACTTTTTCTGAGTTGGAAGTCAGTGCAGGCTTGTTTAGTTTAGCGGAGAAGGGCATCCGGGAATACAGTTTGTGTTATTGAATGCATTTATAGCCCAGAGGAGTTCTTATTAGTTAGGTTGATTATTCAATTTATTAATTTTAATATGGCATGGATAAAGTTGAATTAAAAAGCAGTGAATACATGGTTCAGAGCCAAGTGTGGGGGGGGGACCTCATGAGGGGCCGTCATCCCTTTTTGATTGACCAACAAGGTGGTTTATTGTACTCCAGTTTGGTTGGCATTGCTCTTCTTTGCTTGCTGCCTTGTATGAGTGATCCCCTGATCCAACACCAAGAGCTGGTTGTGAGGGTGTCAGTTCCCCTCCACTGAGTGCCTGTTGTCCTGTTCAAACAGTGTTTCTTAAAAATGAAATGAAATGAAACTTTTCAATGTTAGTGCTGATTCAAATAAGTACTATCTTAGTTTGGAAAAATTAAATCTATTTGAAAAGCCACCAAGGGGAGGAGTGATCCTGGTGGTTATTGCCAATCTCAAGGATGGCTCTTTTCACGGCTGTCTCTCTCTACCCCTGCTGAACCCTTCTACGTGAGAACTGTTTGCCTTCATCTGGATGGCTACAGTAATTTCACCCACAGCAACCTGATTGGAACATCTCCACATCAAAGTAGGTTTCCCCAGTATATAATAGCAGCTGTATTCCTATGACAGACTGAAGGAATGAATGGGGGCTGTTACAGTAAGCCAATAATTATGTAAATTCATTGATTCTGTGAGTCTACTCTAATAGAGCTCACACTTTGATGTCTTCTCGACTTTTCATTGGAATCAACTGGACTTGAAACACTCACTTGACTGAATCCTACGCACAGGTATACTGAACTGGCATTGTGGCCTATACCACAGGTTTAAGAGACTCTTCATCATTTGGTTTCTTGTCACATGATGCTTCTAGGGGGAAAATGTGACCTGATGCCATTGAAAAACATGGCCATTATTCATTTCAAGCCCTAATTGGAAATTGAGTATAGCTATAAATGTGGGGCGTGGTGGCTTTAGTGGGGCGTGGTGGCTCAACGGACTAAGGCTCTGAAATCTGTTGGCTGCAAAGTCAGCAGCTCGGTGGTTCAAATCCCGGGTGCCATGCAGCAGACTGAGCTCCCGCTGATAACCCCAGCTCCTGCCAATCTAGCAGTTAAAAAGCATGTAAATGCAAATAGATAAATAGGTATTGCCATAAAAAGCGGGAAGGTAAAACAGTGTTTCCTTGCAGCCATGCTGGCCACATGGCCATGGACTTGCACAACACTGGCTCTTCTGCTTGAATACAGAGATGAGCACCACCCCTAGAGTCGGACACAACTAGCACGCATATGTGGGGGAAACCTTTACCTTTTTATAAATTTGGTGGGAGTAAAATAACAATGCAAGTCCTACCTTTGTCCTATTGCCTCTGATCTCAGAGTAAAATTCTCAGAATAAAATTCCAACTGCATTCATCTGGACATACTTATAGCACCATGACTGGGGGCCTGATAAGGCAGGGCTTTCTAATCATATGAATGCTATACGGTTGTTCAATCAAATGTACCTGCAAGTTGCTTTTGGGAGCTTTGCATCAATGTGCAGACATCTTATAAACATCGGGGCGGGGTGATGGGTTGTGGAAGACTTACATACCTGTTCCCAGCTGCACCATAGTAACAACCCTGCTTGAATTCAGGATGCAATGTTAAACAATGCTTAAGGTGACAAAAAGTGATACACAGTCTGTCTCTGTGGTGGTCATTATCTAATGGGTCAAGCGTACCTGCAGATCACCTGCTGATGCTGCGTTTATGATTGTGCATGGATGTGAGAATTTTCTGATGTGCCAGCTGGGCATTCAAAACTATTTTTAAAAATGCTGTTTAAATTAACTTCAGTACAATGTCAGGGGAGGGGGAAGCACACCCACAAAAAGTCCAATCATCTACAAGATTTCAAAATGTCAGATTTTGCTTGCTTTTGCTTTCTGGGCCATTTGGTTCTACCAAGCCATTCTCAAGTGTGAGACCGATAACCAGAGAGAAAGCTGGCTTTGCTGGTATGGACATATCCTCGGAGCAGTACCTTCCGTCATTGCCCTAACTGCACACCACCTGATGGCCCGCAGCCACATGGGCAACCAAAAGAGAGATGGCAGGGTACTGTCAAGAAGGACACATGACATGAGTCATTGACCTGTGCCCTGAAGATGCAGTTGATCATGCAAAATGGTGTTTCAGGATCCAAAAACTCAAGGAGGAGGAGGAGGAGGAGACTGATAACAAGAACCATTGTAAACTTACAGTTCTTTTTTTTCTTTTTTCTTTTGATGAAATTGTACAGGGCGTAAGGCTTTACAAATACAGTGGTACCTTGTATGAAGGAATTAATTTGTTTCAAATGAAATTCTGTTAAGCAAATGTTCCTTTATACAAATTTCTCATAGGAATGCATTGAAAACAGAGTAATCCCTAATCGCAACCATTTTTATGTTGTACGGATTCGCCCCATAGGTGATTCTGTTAAGTAAATTTCCCCTATCTCTGGAATTTTTTATGTGGTACAGATTTTATGTTATACAAACCGTTTGTTGCATGAGGGCCAGCTATAGTTGCTAAGAAAGAAGTGCATACTCCTTATAAGATTATTAACACTTATTGCAGAGCTCTATGTTTTTCTTTTCCTTCTTTTAAAACAAGCAAGCAACAAACCCAAAAGACCTACACACCAAAATCGTAAGTTGCAGCCTCTCTCCAAATGGCCTCTCGAACACTCAAGGGGGAGAGGTCATCCTTTCCTGTCAGGATGAATCCTAGAAGTGCTTATTAGCCAGTGAATGTACAGTGAATGTTGATCCAGGAATAAGAACAGCAAAGAAAGAGTGCAAAGACAGGGTTCCCAAACCCCTGTGAAATTCAAATGTCAACTAGTACTGAGGCTGAAGGAGTATTAATAATCCCTTTAAGTATGTCTTGGATAATATTATGTAAAGCTTGATGCCCGCTATTACCTCAGCATTTGCCCCACAGGCTGTCCTTATGCTGATCATCCTAACAGCTTTCATAGCTCTGGGTCAAGAACTGCCACTCCTGTCAAAAGGCATTTTCTAATGAACTCGCTGTGGGCCGCTGACGGATGTGTCAGAAGTGCCTCGAGAAGGAAAGAGGGAGGTGGCAGTTTTGCCACGACAGGACAAAAGGGTGGATAATGAATATTGTAAATGTGCATGCTGGGACTGCACAGCTGGCCTTTCACGTATTTGAAGGGGTCCTGTAACATACACGCCCACATAAATATATGAATTGCTCCGCAGACTGGCTTGAGAATGCTTGTCAATCTTTTTTTCATTCCAGGGAATCTGCTGAGCCTGCTGAGAGGCGAACTATGCAATCAGTAAGTACCACATGTGGCGTCAATGCATCTGGTACCACACTGTACCCCTTCAGAGGATGGGTAGCTCATGTACCAAGCAGGAGGGGACCTCTCCCTGAAATGGCTGTGTGTGTGTGGGGGGGGGAATTGCCCCGTTTGCTCCTGCCCTTCTTCAGAGTGCAAGTGCAGGGAACTGAGTCCAGAAGCAGACATTTAAAATTAGCCCACGACTGGAGGAGGAAAATTATTAACTAGCCTGAGTTTCTGGGGCCTGAAATAGATGTTATAGATAGCACACAATTAGAGCTGAGAGCGCATCAATATTGCAGAGCGACGATTGAGGCCGTGTTTCCATGTCTGAGAAATACGACTTCAAAGAAATCCTGTACTTAAATCCTGAATATCAATTGCCAAACAAAGCTGGCTGACATGCATAATTCTGGAGTGGCGAGGAGCTCCAGCCGTGACACTCATGTTAAGTTAACACTTCCTCCTTCCAGTCACAGGCTGTCTCTAATGTCTGTTTCTGGCTTGAGTGCATTCCATGAGTGTCTCTCATCTTTTCAGCGAGGCAAATTACCCTGCTCTGCTTGGGGAGGGGTTAGGGTTAGGGTTAGGGTTAGGGTTCAGTACATACCTGTCAAGTTTTGGAGTTTCCCCACGAAAGCTGCTTTTATAAATGTGAAGTTGCTGTGTGTAGTGTTAAGTTTAATAAACAAAGCTTAGATATAAAATGGAAAGTTGAAATATGTGACTGTCCTGTGTATTTTTTTAATGGGGATAAGAACTGGATTCCTTTTCCAGTACAACCAGGGGAGCAATGCCCTGCTGTTCAGATATTATTGGATGGAAAGGCCCATCAGCTCTTTCTCCATTGCTTTTGCTGCCTGCCATCACAAGCAAGTACAGACAGCCCCATGCCCTTCACTTCTACAAAACACAATGTAAAAGTTACATTCATTTGTTCCTTCTAGGGAAGCTGATGGAATATGCTGCAATTAGGAAAATCTTCACCGCTGTAAACAAAGCTAAGCATTCATTCATTTTATGCAATTTTATCTTTTATTTTTATGCACAGTCCTCCCATCATTGCAACTACATTTTCCTGACAGCTCAAAGAGAACTGGTTACCTGCAAATATTTTCTCAGGCTATTCCATTCCATTCCTTCCTCTACCTCACCCCCACCCCCACCCCCACTGCCCAGTAATTTTCCACTGACTTAAAGTGTGGTTGGACAGGTGAGGTGAAGGATTCCTTAGACCAGTGGTTCTCAACCTGCTGGTCCCCAGATGTTGCTGGACTACAACTCCAAGAAGCTTCCACTACTCACTGTGCTGGAAGGGATTTCTGGGAGTTGCAGTCCAGGAACACTCCCCGCCGCCACTCCCAGACCAGTCTGGGAGGCCTCAGAGCCACGCAGGGGGCGGCAGGGAGCGATCGCATTGCTCCCCACCGCCCCCCACCCCTCTGATCGCCCCCCGCCCCCCCAACCCGCTTCCGCATATCTCGGATTTTCATGTAGCACGGGTCAGGTGGGTCCCTAACCCCTGTGATAGGTGGGGGGGTTACTGTAGAATCTTTACTGCATAATTGTAAAATAATACACTACAAACAAGCAAACATACTATCGTGCCATAATTATCAATAAACGATGCTAATAACACTTTAAATATAGTATAAAATATAATATTTATTTATAGAAAGCAATGTGTAGCCTACATAATTAAATTGGATAAGACCCAGAGAGTGCTTTAAGTACTATGGGGTGATATACAATATAAGCAGCACATATTAGCTCCATGATGGTTCATAGTACACATTCAAATTAACTTTAGGGACTACTTTACATAAGTCTGTGTTTTGTTTTATCTTGTTCTACCTTGAATGGATTTTCTGGAACAATGAATATATTTCTTTTCACTTTACAATGAGCATCTTAAGAGAGTGCTCCTACTGTTTTTTACAGGCATAACCTCCCCTTAGAGCACTCTGTTACATATACCCTCTAGTTCCTATAACTAAGGCCAGCCATTCTTGATAAAGGGAATCTGAAGAGGAAATGCTGATTTACCTTGTTCGTCTGCTCTCTGTCCTGCATTCTCCTTCCAAACTGGAGAAGGAAAAGAAACCCAGTCCTTATCTTTGGCATGGCAGCAACAGCAACCTATACCTTGTTTCAAGACTGCAATAGGTTACTTAATCTGGCATACTGTATAGCAGGGTTGTTCAACTGTGAACAGGCCAAGGTCTACTTTTTCTGGCCCAAAGTGCCTGAGGGCTACTACACTAAAACCTCTACTTACGAATTTTATCCATTCCAAGCACATGCTCATAAGTAAAAACTTTTGTAAGTAGAGCAGCGGTTGCCCATAGGAATGCATTGAAAACCAATTAATCTGTTCTGGAGGGAACAGATTTCAGTGCGCCATGGCCCTTGAACTGCCCCACTCGGCTGAGACAGTGTGCTGGCAGACCCAGAACTTTGCTAGGGTAGTGGTGGTCCTTGCGATGGGGGAGGGAGGGGTGGAGAACTTATCCCTCACTTGTTTTAATTGATGGCCAGCGGGCTACTTTTGAACCCTTTGTGGGCTATCAGTAGCCCGCAGTCTATCTGTTGGGCAGGCCTGCTGTACAGTAATATGGTCCAGAATTGGTTTCACTCTTTCTTTCTTTTTTAACTTCCTCAGTTGACCTTAGCATCCATGCATTCTGTTTTGTTGTTTTTACAGGTAAAGATATTAGAGTTTTGAACCAGTCTATTTTAAATACTTTATGTGATATTATAGACATAAATAAGGGTGACTTCAGTTATTGTTATGGTTCTTTCAGCTAATTCTTAGATATGAACTTGATGATCTGTCATTCATTCAGTCATTTCTTAGTGAAGTCAATTGTTAATGACTAGAAAAAATAGTTTTTGTCAGAACATTCTTATTTATTTATTTTGCATCAGATGGGGAGTCAGTCTCTGTGTTCTCCATTGCTGGTGATAATTTTATCAGTTCATAACAATTGTGATGTTATTAGCTATAACTACAAATTGCTACAACAATTATTGCTATGTTAACAAAAATGGGTCTCACTTATGGATTGAACAGAGCCTACATTCTATTTCCTTCTTTGAATTAAATTTCTGCATTCATTCCCAAGCATTTGCTTGAGTTGAGTTATCTTGTACATATCTTGAAGCATTGCCATAAGTTTAATTATGTAATTGTATTAAAGCTAGTCACCAGGAACACACGTGTATCAGCATTTGAAACACCGTGTTGTTAGACACAACACTGATGTTCAAGTCTCTCATTATGAGATGTTCAAACTGAAATTTATTCACCATATGAAAATCTTCTAATGTCTTCTTGCTTTTTCGGTCACTTGGCTTCAGCCCATTTGCATAAACATACCAAGGCAGTAGAAGCCCTATGAAACAAAGCCTATAAATTTAACCTGGCTGAATAAGGATTAAGAAGCTGATAGGACTCAAAGTGGTGTAGTGGCATATAGAGTGATAGACTAGGACACAGAAGATCCAGGTTTGAAAAATACCCACTTAGCTCTGATAACACAGTGAAAGGTGACAATTTGTTACTATCACAGTTAAACAGTATAGGTAATTTTCCTTTCCAATTTTTCAAAAGCAACAAAGCAGTTACTTTAACTTATCTTTATAAAATCATAATGCTACAAACCATGGGCCTGTGGTATAAAATAGTATCTTCTTATCCACCTTTTAATTGCCTCAGCAACTGTAGCACAGTATGAGACACAGCTTGAGCCAGCATTGAAACCACAGGATATTCCTCTTCCACCATTTAGTGTGACATATGCCATGAATATAAAACTAACTAAAAACTCTTACAGCCACACCACAAAGTGTTATCTATTGTGAAGTTATGCCTTGGTTGTGTTGTGAAAGGAATGTAATTTATAGTAAGATTGTTAGTCACAAATTCAATATTACTTTGTCATTACAGAAGCTTAGTTAAAATTAATTTGTTATTACAAAGAAGGGGGTAACTGAATTAATTAATTATATAAATAATTAAAATAGATTTAATTATTATTTTTAAATAGATACTTCCAAGCTCTTATCCTATTTTGTCAATAGTACTGGCAAGGCAATTCAGCTACTGAGGTAAAACTATAAGCTGACAGCTAATTTGGGCCCAGTGTGATAAACTAGTGAATAATGAATCCATGTTCTTGCGTCTTTTGAAATATGTTTTCTTCTGTACTGAGATTCGATTGTCCTTTTTCCACAACACCTTCGTCACCACCACATGCAGTCTTAAAATATCAGCTTGACACCTGGAAGCACAAAATCATCCAGGTTAGTCTCTGAGGGGAGTTGTGTGGAATTAATATGAGGGAATCCATTTAATGTTTGTCTGGGAAGGACTGACCTGCTGATAAAATAAAATACCAAGTGCTTCAAGAAAAAATGTTTCAGCAGAGTAAGTTCTGCATCCTAATGACTTGCCCTGCTGAAACAGTAACAATATTAATCATGTTGCTGTTTTATATTGTTCAATGTCTACATGTGGCAAGGTATCTTAGTGTCTGTGTAATGTAAACCTTTACACTGACATGCCTTTTAACCATTTACCAGGATAGCTCAGGAGTCATGAATCATGATGTCCCTTCCAGAAATCCAAATTCAGTTCCACAAAACCTTTGTTTTTACTACTTTGTGCTAAATTATTCATGGTGCTAGCGTAGGTATCTGGGCACTGTTTTGAGAGAATGGCTTGGATTCATAGTCATACTTCGAATCAACCCACTGCAGTGAGACATAAATTACCATTTAATATCAATTGATTTCAGTGGGTCTACTCTATAACTAAGTCTGGAGAGGCAATTAGATGTAGGAATTGTTTTTTTTTTCCAATCCCACTCCACCTAGGATGCAATATTGGTTAGTGGCAAATATTTTCAAACAATTTAATTTGTTTTCTTTATTCTCTTTGGTGCAACTTGAAATCAGCTGTTGATGCAGTTTTTAATGGTATGTAATCACTCTCAAAACCAAATAAAATGCTTTGTGTTAAACATTTCTTTCCCCTTTTTGTGGTACAATATCTCACAGCTAGATATAATGTCACTTGGTATTAAGGGCTCCAGCCTGGCTCTTAGGAATACAGTACAGTGAAATATACTGGGACTTTCCATGGTGGCAACAAACACTAAATGGAGGATCAGTTGATCCCTTACACCAGTGGTTCCCAACCTGGAGGTCGAGAACCCTTTGGGGGTCGAACAACTATTTCACAGTGGTCACCATGGGCCAGAGAAGAAAAAGGCGCAAATGGCTTGTGTCTGCAGGAGGGGGAGGAAGGGGGGAGAAGAGAGAGTCACCGCTTGATAGGCTGGAGGGGATGTCAGTCAATGGCAACAGAGGCTGCGATTGGCTGAGGGTGCCTGTAGAGGGAAGTTCTCTATGGCACCTGTGGCAGTAGCCTGCCAAAGGGGGCTTGTGGCCTCTTCCAAGCAGGGCAAGGGGTCACCACAACATGAGGAACCGTATTAAAGGGTCGCAGCATTAGGAAGGTTGGGAACCACTGCCTTACACACTTAGCTGAATCTTTGTGTTGAAAAGGGCACAACACAATAATTACATTTACAACTTAGTCAGTAGTTGATGCAGTGAGCCATTCCTTTGGGCCCACATTTCACCATTCTCCTCCTAGACTACCTAACTATCAATGCCGCACACTTGGCACTGTACTCCCTAAAATGCTTTGCTAAGTTGTTTGGTGGAAGACACTGCCCTGTCACGGGTACTGATCTAAGATTTGACTGCCAGTCCCAGCCGCCTCTTGTATACAACATGGTGGCTAGAGAGATCATCTTTATTCTTTTCCCTAGGCTGCATTTTTTCTGGGGATTCTCTGTGTCAAAATAGCTGCTGAATCAACTGCACACACTTCTGCTTCATTGGTTTGCACATCAAATGTTTTCCTTTTAAAAGGGGAGACAGCAAACTGAAATGAAAATACTGTGGTACTAATGTTAGATCAAAATTGGTCTCAACTGTGCAGAATTTAAGTCTGGAAGTAGCTGTGTCAGGAGCTGTATTATCCTCTGCCCACTTGAGCTCCTCATCCCGCAAGCCTAAGTGCACTTATATGGATAGTGTCCCATTGAAATAATTAGCCACGGTTAAGCTTGAACTGTAAGACTCAGACCCACAACTCTTGTTTTCTGCTAGAATTCAACAGCACCCAAGTTTAATGGCCATCTAACTATATTGATGAGAATAATTCCTGTAGGTATACCAGTGGATCAGATTGAACTGTTGTTGTTGTTGTTGTTCAGTCATTCAGTCGTGTCTGACTCTTGATGATCTCATGGACCAGAGCTCGCCAGGCCTTCCTGTCTCCCACTGACTCCCAGAGTTTGGTCAAATCCGTGTTGATTGCATTGATGACACCGTACAACCATCTCATTCTCTGCCGTCCCTTTTTTCCTTTTGCCTTCAATCTTTCCCAACATCAGGGACTTTTCTAAGGTATCCTCTCTCCTCATGAGGTGGCCAAAGTACTGGAACCTCATCTTCAAATTCTGTCCTTCCAGTGAACATCCAGGGTTGATTTCCTTCAGGATGAACTACCGTGTATAAACATGGACTGAATTAATATCATCCCAGTACCAATAAGTGAAAACAGGGTATCAGTTGTGAACATTTTTGAGTTACAAGTCACCTTGATTCAAGGTTGACATATACAATCCTAATTTTTAGATTAGGCAATTCTTCCTTTGTTTTATTTTCTGGTTTACATAGGAAGAACACTGTGCAATGCTTCCTTATTTTTCCTCTGTGCTTACTCTCTGTGTAAACATATCTCTAAGCACTTCCCCTAACAAAAACACAAAAGATCTGCTTGATAATTCCCCAGTAGTCATTGTACTTTGTTTTCTTTAGACTGCCAAGTTTGGTATGGCCATTACTGTACTAGGTTTGTTTGGGGCTTATTTGCTTTTTCAAAGGGCTCATAGGAACTGATCCAGTTAAAATTCTTTGCCACTGAGCTTTATTAATGGAATGCTTTAATCACAAGCAACTTGGATCAGTGAGATTTATACTCTGTGTAAACTCAGGAGTCTTGTTTACTTCCTCAATGAGGCCTCTTGCATTATTAGTCTAGTAACATTTGTGGTTTTCCCTTGGTGTGATTTCTTGCCAACTGTTCTTTAAATTTGCAATTGCCTTATTCAGAAGCGCTTCCCCCCATTTGATCTGACTTTTTTTTTAATAAAACAAAATATTCTCCACATTCAGTGTTCCTTGGAAGTGTGATGGGGATGGAATCTGATCCTAAATTCAGCCTTGGTCTTCTTGGTCCACTACTGAGGTGAGTAGTTTATAGTTCTTCCCTACAGGGGCTGGTTTGGGCTCTGAGAGAAGATAGCTACTGGAAAGATAGCACCTGGAGCTATGATATGTTGGAACTCTGCAGACCTGGCAAAAATTCCTTACACTTGGTCAGGCAAAATGTTTCACAGCATGCTATGATGGAAAAGGTGCTCTCTCTTTGTACGCATCTGACTTGCCTCTCAGGGTGGTAGGGAACGCAATAGGGCCTCTGCTGACGATTCCAGGCGTGTTCATAGAAATGGAGACAGCCTCTCCCATAACCTGGCTCCAAAAGTCATGTAGGGTTCCCCCCCCCATCCCTGTAGTAGGGCACACACTCAGTTCAGCAGGGCAGTGGTGACCTTGGACTGTACTCCACACAATCTGATGTTACAGTCTGGGGATTTTTCTCCATATGAAGAGACTACGCAAGCTAAGATACATCCCAGAATATTTTATAATGTTCAGAAGTTCCATGGCTAATAACTGACTGAG
The DNA here is from genome assembly GCA_023846285.1 of Phrynocephalus versicolor. Classification (NCBI taxonomy): domain Eukaryota; kingdom Metazoa; phylum Chordata; class Lepidosauria; order Squamata; family Agamidae; genus Phrynocephalus; species Phrynocephalus versicolor. Next base: position 76,801,718 of record JAHTLZ010000204.1, on the reverse strand, counting down.
GAAAATGTCCCAGAGAAGATTGCCCATGCACTAGGAACTCTTCTTTCAAATGGCCACATGTGCTCCAAGCTGAGCTACCAATAAATGGCTTGCTGCTGTTACAAGATGAATCCATGAAATGACAGGGTGGAGGGAGCTGAGTCAGATTTCTGCAAGGTTTTTATTTGAGAGCTTTCCATCTGTAGGCCCCTACACAAATGGTGTTGTTTTTCCAGAGCTTCATAATTACAGCCCAGACAAGTCATCCACTCCCAGTAAAAGAACGAGAACAAAAGAATTGATGTCCTGTCCTTGATTTCCCTCGTTCTTCAGTAATTACCTTAGCCTTGAGTTACCTTGAGTTGACGAATACTGGATTTGGAACTTGTTTATGTGCAGAAGAAAGAGATGGGTAATGCCACAATCCAATCTAATAGACTGGACCAATCTCTTAAATTCTGTTGCAATGGTGGAATTCCTCTGGCTTCTAGTGCCGGGATATAGTCAAGGAGGTAGCCCCAAGGTTCGCAGGACAGAGGCAATCCAGCAGTAACAGAGACCCCTCAGACTTACACAGGGGATTTGTAACATAGCCCTGAAGAATAATGGTCTGAGGGAGCCTGCTAAGCTCATTGGCACTGGAACCCCATTAAACAAAACAAATTGGAATTAAAAAAATAATCTTATGGACATCACAAGACAAAGTGGGATACAAACCCATCTCTCGTTATCCATGTGCTTACATATGTATAAGCCCCAAAAGTGAGAAATGCAGCCAAGTTTCATTGTATGACTGTCTCTCTTTCCCTCTCATGCATGTGTTCTCATAATTTGAGGTTTGTTTTATTTTACTGTTGTGGGTTTTGTTTTTTTTTGCCAGAGGGCATAGGTTTTTTCTTTGTTGTCCCGTTTGAAAGAGCGAAACCTGTTCAGCATGTAGAACCTAGTTACAAAAATGTTGTTTGTTCAAATAAATGTTTCCCTAGTTAAATGGATTGCAATAACATAATCCAGGAATGGCAGTTTTCAGTAATCAAAGACTTCCTCCTTCTATCCTGCAGGTTCTATGGCTCCCATCTGCAATTAAAGGGATTACATAGGAACTGGAGGGCTGTGGGACAGAAGTGGAAAGTTTAATAATATAAAATTCACCCCCTGCTGGTGACATCATCACCATTTCATAGGCATAAATTACACAACAGGATTTCAGCCTTTCCACAGTGTGTTACATCCGGTATATAATTATGATTCTTTTGGAAATATTATGATGACTGGTAACATCACTTTTGCCTGTAAAGAGTAACATTTGAGTGTTATTTTTCTCTGCTATTTTTAGAGAGCCAAAATGCTTTACTGGGGCATTTTTTGAAACTTCACCCTTCCCTCATGTTAGATTATCTTCCTATCTTTTTAGATAATTTTCTCTCCCCTTACAAAAAAAAAGCATTGGAATGGTACTAAAAAAAATTTGAATGGTAACAGCCCACAATGTAATTTTCATCCCTGCTGCCAAGGGGTGTGTTCTGTGCATGCAGTTGCCTCCTTCCCTTCCTATAGGTTCCATTGCGACTGGACAACCAATACTGTCTCTGTGCTGTGATGCAGCCTGAACCCAGACAGGAATGGGTCAAGGGCACCAACCTCCTCCAAGACTAACCGTAGAAATCCAGAACTGTAATCATTTGCAAGGCCACTATGTCAGTATTTATAGTACCTAGCTACAATCTCAGAGATCTGCCAATGTGTTGTGCTGCTCTGCATTTCTTATCGTCAATGTGAGATTGTAGGGAATGATAGCTCATCTATACTCCTAATGAATGACAGGGGCCCTTGACTGCAGAAGGTATTGTCCCTGGCACATTTAATTAAAAGGATCAGGTAGTGGTACATGGAGAAGACCTCTGCCTGAGCCTCTGGAGAGCATATGCTGATCAGAATAAACAACATTGGACAACTTCAAATGCTTCTGTGCCATTACCATTAACTGCCCTCCCGACAGGACAAGTGGAAGATCTACTAAGTGGTGGGCAATTGTGGGCCTCCAGATGTTTTCAGGCTGCCTCTCTATAATTCTCAGCTATTGACTAGGGATGGTGGGAACTGTCAGCCAAACCATGTGAAGGCCCACCAATGTTTGTCCTGATCTACAGGAAAGTAACCCGGAAAGATGGTAACCAGTAATTGCTGCATGCTCTTTGGGAGTCTAAAGGTTATCATCAGCATGGACTGTTCAGCAGCAGGCCATGCATGGCAATTACTCTCTGCATTATCTGGACTTCCCTTTTATCAGAGTCAGCAGAAACACTGCTCACCACCTGGAGTTGATATTGAAAAGTCTTTTCCTATCCAGGCGAGCCATGCCTCCTTACATTTCTCTTGCCTCTGAAGATAATAGTAATTGGAACAGAGCCTTCATCTATGATCTCAGCAAAGCAGGGCTGTGATGGTACAAAGAGACCTAAAAGGCAGCACGCCAGGGACTGCTGCTCCTGGTGTGCAATCACCCTATTCGTTAGGAAAAAAGGACACACAAGACACTTTGAAACATGACTATTTGCCTTGTTTTTGGAAACGGCTTCTGTGGTTCAATTAAAGAGTTGGAAAGAAAAGTATCTACATTCTACATGTATTATTTTGGATAGAAAATGTTATAATTTTATTTCCTACTATCATTACCTTCTTGGGAGCCTTTGCGGGGGAGGCGGGGTGCAGCTGATAGTATCTCAATACATCTCTGTATTTTTTAAGATTAGGTGACAAATCTAAAGAATAATGGCACTTTGGATTGTACTTCACAGAACTGATAGCATATGTGTCTACTGTTAAGTATGCTTCAAGTTATTCACCAGTGCAGTTGTAGCCAATATTGGGAGTCAGAATTATCTGCCAATCATCTTCATTTCTTAGCCCTACATGTAAATGTAGGGCTAAATTGCTTATTATTTGAACATAACTTGTCTCTTGTCATGTTGAAAAGCAGATTTGCACTCCATAGCTGTCATTCCCCAACTGGAGATCAATTTGCACATGTCTGATAGCATTTCATACAACATTTGGACATAGAAGCATTGTGGTGGGTGATGGTTATAGCACAGCTGGAGAACTACTGAGGACACACAAATCAACTCCTAAGTAGCAGTCATGTCAGTGACAAGATATTATCGTAGTGTCTTAAGTTCTAGTGTGTGTGTTTTGTCAATGCAATTTGTATTCAGTGTACAGCTTAGGAATCAACAGCATCCAGTCCAGAAATTGTTCACATCCTCGTTCTAGAGACAGAATACAGATTTGTTCTGGGACTGAAGCTGAATTCATATGCTACTTACTGAGGAGTAAGCCCCACAGAACTGAATGGAACTTACTTGTGCCCAATTAGGTTTCCACAGATAGATGTACACATTGGAAAAGGATCAAATTTAACTCAAGCACAGAGAAACAGTGGCCTTAATGCTCAGTTACATACAGCTGCTATTCAACAAATATTATCGTTAACTACTCTCAAGAAGCTTCAGATATCTGGTACCCCTACACATAACAACCCCCCTCCCAAAAGTACTGTTCTGTAATTTACAGCCTTGCTCAGATCATCCAGACTAAAAGGCTGTGATAACTTGCCTGGATTAATCCACCTGATTATTCAACTGATGATTTGTGTGAAAGATCACAGGGGGGAAAAAGAATGACCCAAACAACATGCAAAAAACAACAAAAAAAGCTTTTCCCAGCCTTCGGGCAATATGAATTCCGGTACAGACTCAACCTTGTAACTTCAACAACCAAAATAATGTGGGACTCTTGTAAGCAGATTTTTTTTTTAAAAAATCCCCTGTTGCTTTAGAACTTGCCAGGTCTACTTTGACAGAACATTTTGTTTCAGTGTAATGAAGAGTTTCAATGGTGATACTCAGTTCTCTGCTCAGATAATCATCTTCTGGAGGTAGCCACGGGCAAATTGCTGTTCTTTAGTCTAACCTGGCCCACAGGTTATATTTCAGGTCTGCAAGACTGAAATAGAACACCCCCATGGACTGATGAAAAGGATTATACAAGTGTGACAAACAAAATCTCTGCAGAATGCCTTTGAAGCTTTCTTCTGAGGTACGGACCAAGTTTCCCCAAGCCTCTTGGGTTGTCAGGGGAAGAGACCCTGAAAAATGCAAAATGAAACTGCACCATTTCCTTTTAAAAGAATTAATGTGCAATAAGGAAAGGGACAAACGCCTAGATGCCCTGAGCACATCCGATCTTGCCTGATTTCGGAAGCTAAGCAGGGTCAGGCCGGGCTAGTACTTGGATGGGTGACCATCAGTGAATACAAGGTGCTGTAGGTGCCTGGAGTAGGAACTGGCAAGCCCCTCCAGTATTCCTACCAAGAGAAACTCCATGGACATGGAGTCACAAAGGATCGGTCACAACTGTTACGACACAACAAGAAGGAAAGGGGCTTTACTTTCTTTACCAAGGCACAAAAAGTCATCTGAGAACTTCAAATAAATGTAGGGCAGGATGTCAGGGGATCGGTATACTTGTTCCCCTGCAGTGACAATTTTGTCAGACAGGCACAACTGAGGAAAGTTTTTTTTAAAAAAAAGACTTTAATTTTTAAAGTACCAACATGGCAAAACAAAACATCTCCTTTGCCTTTTGTTCTGGATTTCCTCCCATCCCCAAACGATTTATGTGCTCAAATCCTCTTACTCAGAAGAGTAAGTTCCACTCCAGTAGGCCGACTGAATCACCAGGGATTCATTAATTCAAATGAGTTTATTCCAGTTGCAACTCACTGTAAGCTGCTGTAAGCAGCAACTAAACTAGACCCATTTGAATCAACATATGGAGGAGCTGACTTTTCAGGTCCCCACTGATTCATTTGGCCTGCTCTGTTGTGACTTACTACACAAGATTCCAGTCACAGTGTACACTTGGGAAATATACTAGTTTGGAGTGCATTGAGACATTTTGTTTTTATAGGGAAAATGCCACAGCCATGGAACTTTACAGGGGATGGTGGATGGAAGCATCTTCTGTTTATAACAATTACTTGGTTTCCTACAACCTCTTCCATATTCTTTCCAGAAAAAAAATCTTAAGCAAAAATACATGGAACCACTGCGTTTTTTTAAGAATTGGTAGCACCCTTCTCCATCAAATATGAATAATGTGAAATAACGTAAGACCACTAACCCTCCTTGTCCCCTTAATATTTTAACCAACAGCAACTATTGCAACTCACCAGAAAATTCCTGTTGACTTGTCAAGGCTTAGTTAGAAAGGCATTATAGGCTTATTTTTTAATTAATAGGCTAACCCACCACATGAAAGCTGTTAAATGGCCACCAAAAACATTTTATGCAATAGGGCATCCACTTCTATGATATGTCAGTGATACATCCCTGGCCTAATCCCCCCCCCATCAATATATTTTTTGCTGATCTACTTAGAGAAAAAACATCTATTTCATGAATTAATCGTATTTGTTTTCTGTATCCAAAAAAAGTAAAAAATAAGGTGTTTTTAAAAAATCCATCCATCAAGCTTTAGTCTGAACGCATTAACACATAAGCCTTTAAGCTTGACTTTAAGTTCTAAAATGAAACCTAGCATGTAATAAATTCTGGAGCATGCTGGTCTCTTGGCGTATCAGTCTATTATTTTGTCCAAAAGTAGATAGTGATTTAGAAGGACAACGGAATCGACATCAGTCCTGTCCTACAGACAGCAGACTTTGGAACTGTTTTTCTGTACCTTTCAGACAAATTATAGAACCAATTTCCCTTCTTGTCACCTATCTGAATCCCAAATGGGAAACTGAGCAGAGCACTCTTATTTAACACCTCCAAAAAGGTCATTCTGTTATTTGATTTTTGGCAAGATGTATGTGTGGCAGTTTCCCTTTGCCATCCTTAACAAAACAACTCTAGATTCAATTCAAAAGACAAAGAGGGTCAAGGCATTGTCTGTAGCATCAGGTTCTTTAGGTGTTTGAGTGACCAGTCTTATAATTCTATCTATCCCTCAGGAAGGGCGAAGGTTCCAAAAACATGGACATCTCAGTCATCTGTCACAATGAATGGTGCTTCATTCCTTCCCAAAGGCCTAGTCTCTTTGTAGTGAGCAGCTGGGCCAGTCCACTTAAGAGCATCAGAAAGATAGTGAAGGACATCACAAGGACGTAATGGCTAATGCTGAAAGAGAGAGGAAACTGTGTGTTAGAAAGAACCTGATTATAAAAACAGCAACTCTAGAGAGAACTAAGTTTGCGGGTAAAAATAAGAGACAGGCTGTAGGCACCTGGAGTAGTAACTGGCAAACCACTCCAGTATTCCTGCCAAGAAACTCCAGGGACATGGGATCACGAAGAGTCGGTCACAACTGTAAGGACACAACACACACACACACACACACACACACACACACACACACACACACACACACACACACACACACACACAGAGCCATGCAGGTCCTGTCATTGCTATCAAGTCACCAAGCTTAAATAATTCTATAATACATCAGTCAGGGCCATTTGTTGTTGTGTTGACCACTGCAGTACACTGTTACAGAAGGAACAAAAGAGTTGTGATCACAAAACACATAAAGACTGTACTGGGTCAGAAAGGTTGATACTGTTTAGAATTTCAGAAAACCAAGTGTCAGGGTTATAAAAAAAAAATTGTTCTTGAGACTACCAGCTGTGGGTTATGAGCACAACATCACTCATGCCCCAAGCAATCAATGTACTGTGAGCCAGTGGACGCAAGAGGAGCGGCATCATTTTCCCAGCGGATAGTTCACTCTTTCCCGACATTATGGCTCAAAGTATTACAAAACAAACAAAAAATTCCTTTAAACACAAAATGAGCTGAATCAACTATACAGAACGAATTTGTTTCAGAACAGAGTTAAAGCTGCTACCATACCAGTTGGACTGTTTGCATGCATACAAATGGCAGGTTTGGGGAGACTCAAAAAACAAAAACAAATCAATTACACAAAATGCTTTCTTGCCAACATATTATCGAGATCTAGGCTTACTATTTTAATGAAAATCAAGACTTTAACCATAGCTGACCTTTGCTACAGAGAACTTTAAAAATCAGTCCAGAACTTAGCCATCCTGAAGTTTAATTGACAAGAACAAAATATTCATGACATGTCTAATTGACATGAAGGGGAATCAGTTTAGTTGCAATTGAATTGGGTCCCCTTAACTCACATACACCAGAAGAGGGCGTTCACACAAACTGAGATCTACAATGTACACATTCTGCAGCAGCATCCCTAATATAGTAAATTCCACATTTCAGCTGCTCGTTATGTATGATTTTATTTTACATACAAAAAAGATCCAAAACAAAATTGTTGCAATGAATCTACTAGTCATCCATTTTGCCATGGAGGCCTTCTTCTGTCCCAGACAATGTAATATATTAGGATAAAAAATGTTTCGTGTGGTATATGAGTGAACCTCAGTGCCAATAAGCAGAAGTTACATTCCTGGTTGTCAGCAAGTTTGTCCATTTCAGGATGAATATTCAATGGATGCAGTCAAGTCAAGATGTGTATATTAAACACTAACTCTAACAGTATTGCTAATCCTCAACCTATTTGAAGTCTCTAAGCACATCCGATCTCGCCTGATCTTGGAAGCTAAGCAGGGTCGGCCCTGGTTAGTACTTGGATGGGAGACCACCAGGGAATACCAGGTGCTGTAGGAACCTGGAGTAGGAACTGGCAAGCCACTCCAGTATTCCTGCCAAGAAAACTCCGTGGACATGGGGTCACGAAGGGTCGGTCACGACTGTAACGACGCAACACACACACACACACACACACACACAAAGGGAGAAAATACCCTACAACTCAGTCCAAGTATTTTTTCGGAGATAAAAAGCAATGATATGGAAAAGTTATTTATTTTGGTGGGAGGATGGTCTCCAAGTGATAGATTATTATAATTATAACAATACATCTTTTAAGCAAACTAAAAACCAATTCTGAAAGAAAATGTCTACAATTAGAAGCAAATTTAAATGCCAGTTTGATATGTTTATCTTTTAAAATCCGTTCCTAAATACTTTTTCTTTTTTAATCAGTTCTTATATGATGGTTTTAATATTTTCACATTTAACCACTTTTAATGCTTCTTCTATGCCATTTTAATTCCTTTCCCTGTTAATGGTCTGTGAACTATCTTGAGTCTTGTCACTGGGAGAAAGGTGGCCTAGAAGCGCAGTAAACAAAGTTTGCTTTCTCCCTATTTATTATCAATGTACCCTGATGTTAAGGGAACAATGCTCTATTACAGGATTTAGATTCCCATACAAATTTATACCTGCTTCAACAGAGTGATATTTAAAATACCTCTGTGATTCTGAACCTATTGCCCTCCAGATTTTGCTGGAGTCAATACCTGTTGGCTTCCATAAACTAGGGCTAAACGCCAAACATACAATTCCCATGATCCTTCATCACCATTAGCGGTGTCACCTGGATGGGGGTGATGGGAGTTGCAATCTAGTGGCATTCCTCACTCCTGATGTATAGTATCCTAAACTTTTAAGCACATCTTGCCTTTCCCATTGGAAGATGCAGTTTTAATAGGAAAGCAGAAGTTAAGAATCTGAACTGGTTTAGCAAGGAAGATGACTTGGGTCAGGTAACTAATGCACTGTTTCATTGGGTGGAGAGTTAGGATCCTTACATTTCAAATAATAATAAGCAATGTAAGAGAATCATGAAGATTCTACATGATGACTATAGCCATCCCAGATCAATGTCTGTATCCTCTTTGTTGCAGAGTTCCTAACATGTTAGAAGCACTGGAATTTCCAGAAATAAAAGCCCATGGCTCATCTTAAAAGGAAATTGTCAAGTATACTAAGCAATCAGCAAATATACTATACAGTATATAAAGCAATAGAAACAGAACGTCTTGCTAGGCCTGCGGAGATCCAATGGTCACAATTTTTATTCCTTCTATATTAGCCACTCTGGCCCTTTCAGAATAGCCCTTGAGTGTTCTGCCCTAGCCTCCAGCCTCAGCTACAAGTATACAGAAAGAGCGTCCTATAGTCTGCACTGTAGCTGCCATCACCTCTCCACCTCCATAGAGAAGGTGCCATTCGGAAACTGATAATATTCAATCTGGCTTGTTAAAGTGCAGAAGGCGTTGCTTCAACAGCCTGGTCAGCACCCTTTGGACTTCACAGTTCATAGGAACACTTGTAATAAACTGATAACAGGAGCCTCTCCTAGGAAGGAAAAAAAACTAATCTTGCAGCCCAGCTGCTTAGGCTGAATTTGTTCTCTACACTTCAGGAGGGCATCAAAGAAAAAGAAAATAGTCGCCGAGTTTTTCTTTAAAGCTTTCTGCAAAGTTGTATTCTGAGAATTAGATCCTAGCTAGACTTCCTAACCTCTCAATATATGATAAGGTGCCAACACAGGACAAAGTAGTCGGCATTTTCAAATCAAATCTGCTATTGCCACTCTTCTTTTGAAAAAAGACAAGCAGGTGGATCTTTCAATGCATATTCTAATCCTCTGAGAATTTGGATGAATTTTTTATTTGCTTTTAATAAATAAATGGAGTTCATGATTTCAAAGTTTGTTCATTCACCTGAAGCCAGAAGTTCAAACTACATAGCCTTAGATAATCTATTCACTTAATGGGAAATATCTGTTGTCTTCAGTAAAATCCAGCTCTATGCCAAACATGCAACTAAGATGCCAAATCTTTTCTCCTTTTCCAAGGAGAAAGGTGTGGTAAAAATACTCTAAAATAAATAAATAAACAAATGCAAGTCAGTAATAACTGAAGGTATAGTTATATTAGCAGCACAGTGAGAGCTAGTGAATGGCCAGGCATGATTAAAAGAAACTAATTCGCTATTATTTGACACATCAACTTGATACTTGTATCAACTGGTGTGCTTCCTCAAGCTACTTATGGCAAGGACAAAATATAAATGTGACAGATCAAGAAAACATGTCTGCTTTCACAACAAGAAAGGTTTCTGGCACAATCTCTGAAAGGTACTCTGTATTCTTCTTCAGTGTCTTCCACTTACTGACAAACAAATGCCATCACTGTTATCTTGAATTTGCATGTGGCAGCTCTACACAATGCTATTATATTTCAGCCTAAACCAATTTACTTTAGTTAATAAGTTATTCACCTTCGTGTATTTCTTTTCCCATTTATTCCATCTTAAATGACCAACTTTAACAATCTGTTCCCCCCCCCATTTTTCATTGAGTTACTAAAGTATTTCTGCTGTCATTTTTTTCTTGCTATGTTATAATCTCTTGGTTTTTCTTAATTTACTCTAATACTTCATTCTCTCTCTCTCTCTCTCTCTCTCTCTCTCTCTCTCTCTCTCTCTCT
>JAHTLZ010000204.1:76759124-76785632 GCA_023846285.1 Phrynocephalus versicolor | reverse complement strand
GTGGTTCTCAGCCTGTGGGTCCCCAGATGTTCCTGGACTGCAACTCCCAGAAACAACTTCCAGCACAGCGAGTGGTGGAGGCTTCTGGGAGTTGCAGTCCAGGAACATCTGGGGACCCACAGGTTGAGAACCACTGGTCTAGTGCATGAAATGACCCAAAGCATGTTGTGAAGAGAAGACATACACCTATTCTTTGACCACATGGACTCTTCTGCTATCTCAGATTTAAAAATATTCCTCTGAATTCAACTGTTGGACACGACTGGACTAAACCAATTGAAATAATTTCCAATTAGTATATATCAACCCATCAAGGCCCACTGATTCAAAGGATCTATGCTGTCTGGGAATAGCTGTTCCATTTAGTCAATTAACATATTACTTTTCATCGGACGTTTCAGAAGTATGCATTCTTCCCGCACTGAAAAAAGACTGATAACATTCGACCCAGTCATTTACAAAAATACATGCAGATGGTTCAGCTTGTGTCCTGCAAAATGAACCCCTCGGCAACGGCTTCTTCAGGAAAAAGCTTCCTATACCTTTTGGATGAGAGCTGGGTTGTGACTTGAACAGCTTCAAACGCACATGACACAAGGACAAAGGGGACTGCAACCTGCCGAGGACAAGAATCGCATTAAGCTGCTGGCAATCTCTTAGGAAATTAAGGACAAGCCTCCAGTTGACATTGCTAGTGTTCAAGACAGTCAATGTTCCTCAGAGGTTGTGCTTAACAAAATTTAACATTTTGGACACACAGAGAGTAGTTTCTTCTGTGCAGCACTCCTTCAGACATTTTACCTAATTAACAGCATTGCCACTCATAATAAGAGCAACGTCGGTTCCCTGAAGGACATGGAAGACTTATTAGTAACCCACTTCATTTCACTCATTTGAACACTATGATATTAGAAGACTATTTAAAGTACAGCACAGATAACATGTTACACCATTGTTTGAAGCATCTTCCTCAGTCTAAGGAACACTTCCCAAAAATTTGTATACCAAACAATCCGTGGAAGATCAGGAGCGGGTGACCTGCCGCCTGTCCAGCTGCCTCTCTGTCATTACTACTCTTGTCAATGAAGAAAACCCTGACTCCTTGCAACTCCACAAGTTCCCAAGTGACTACTTCCAAATCAAGGTGCACATCTATAACACCACAGGTGTTGCATGGAGCATCCCCTCCCCCGCCCAGGCCAACAGAGCCACTTACCTCTTGTTGCACGTCGCCAGGGTTCTTCTGCTGTAGTGGTGAGCTGATCCAGGTAGGAGTCTGCCCAGTCCCTTCCCTGCTCTCCCAGACACCCGACCACTCCTCAGCTACATGGAGGGAATCCCTGCCCTGCTTCCTTGACCAAGTGATTGGCTGCCAGGGGAGGTAGGAACAGGTAGCCCAAACTCCTGCCGGGAGCTGGTGCGATGCCAGAGCAGAAGGACCCTGGCAATGCACAACCACAGGTACGTGGCCCAGCCGGCCAGAGGGGGAGGGAAGTCCACCCAGCTCCTGTGGGGTTTTGCTGATGGCTTTGTATGGAGTTGTATAATTGCATCCTACTCCATTACTCCTGTGTTCAGGAGTTTGAAATGTTGCATTTCTGAGTGGCTTATGTCTGTGAAGATTCTCAGTCATCCAGGTGAGTTTATCTGGAAGTTGAGTCATGGCTAGTGAACTTCTTTTTGTGAGATAGAAACATTTTGCTGCTCATCCAAACAGCTTCATCAGTCTGATGAAAGACTGATAAAGCTGCTTGGATGACCAGCGAAACGTTTCTGTCTCTCAAAAAGAAGTCCAGTAGCCATGACTCAGCTTCCAGATTCTGAGTGGCTTGTAAATTCGTGGCACTGGAAATGCAGAAAGAAGAAAAAGTGACAAACTATTAAGTTCACCTTTTTGGGAAAGGCAGCCTGGATTCCTGAAGAGGTGCCAAGGAGAACACTACTATCCCAGCCTATCTTAGATGCCACCTTAATCAGAACCCAGGAATCGTTGGGGCCCTGAGAGAATTTTTGGCAGGTCCACAGACTTCTATCACACCGGTGGGGGTTAGACGTGTGAAAGATTCTAGCACAATTTGCCACAAGGAATCTCCTCAGATTTTGAATCACTTCCCGCCTCCTCTTTGGAGGGACTGGTCGTGAGGGAAGGAGGGGCTTTTGGGAGTGGAGGGATATTAAGAGGTAGGGGGTCTAGAATACTTTCAGCTGGAACCTCTGAACCTGGGTGGTGGGGACCTGGTAAAGGGAAGGAAAGGGGTGGGCAGAAGAATGTGGCCCTCCAATTCCTAAGATATAAGGCTTTCAATTTAATGTTGCCGTGTGCCAGAAGCACTGGCAAAAGGTGCTTGGTGTGTGCCTGAGACCAAGAGGTCTTTAGAGGCCTGGCAGGCAGCGGGCAAGAGGACATTTGAGCCACACTGTGCTCGGTCAACTGACTGCGGTGGAGGATAACTCTCAGAGGCTCTCTAGTGGGAGCGCAAAGGAAAGGCATTTTGGAAAGTCAGATTAGAGCTTTTTCAAAGCAGGGGTGAGCCCCATCAAGACAGAAGGAATTGTAGGAAAGACAGGAGTTGCAGCTGATGCCAAATCAACTGCCTCGACCTGTGCAGGGGTGAGTGCGTACGTGTGTGCGTGCATGTTGTGTGTGTGTGTGCGTGCGTGTGAAGGGAGGGCACCAGGCTTTCACCTGTGTGAAAATGACCCGAGCTGTCCTAAACAATCGAGGAGCAGGCCACAAAGGCATGAGGGCAGGCTTTGGGGGCCAGGGGACCTCTCGGCGATGCTCTCCCGAGTCAGAACAATGCATGTCCCGAACACGCCCTCCCAGTAGGCTGCGAGACATCCAAAGCCAAGTGGCTGCTCTCATGGCTGTGCAATTGTTGGCAGACCTTCCCTTCAGTAACCTTGGCAAGTCTGTAATAATCCTGTTTCTCTTTGCCCGATGACGAGACCCACCAGGGGAAGGAGGACAGAAGGTGAAAGGGGGGGGAAAGAGAAACTTTTTTGTTGTTGTTGTTAAATGAGGCTGAAAAAGAGCAGGAAGGCAAGGGGTGGTTCAGAAAATGAGAGAAGAAAGAGGGAGCAGGCAAACAATGAGGCGGAATAGGGAGAGACCTGGATTGAGGGATCACAAGGGAAATCAAAAGTGGGGAAAGTGCCAGCAAGACCAGCAGCAACCAGACCTTGTGCCAGGATGCTGACCTGGCCAAAGACAGGAAAACAACACTGCTGAAAGATATAGTTGAGGATCATTCAAAAAAAATCTTTCAGGGTCACAGGTGATCTGAGTGGTGACAAGGACAGGCCACTGTGGTGTCTTCCTTCTCTGCACTGCCAGGGAACATAGACATTATTTTTCTTTTGAACAGAAGGTAGACAAAGCCCTAAGCCCTATCTTGGGTGTGCCACTGCCATCCCCAAAACCTTCCTCTCTCGTAGAGATGTTCTGAGCTGTACATTTTAGTTTTTATTATGCTTTGCTCTCACAGGCAGCAGCATGCCTTTATTTAGTTTGATTTACAGCCCACAACAGGTCATCCAGAGTGGAAAAGGAATACCAGCCGGCATGACAATCAGAAGAAGTAAATCTATGTTGAAGCATGGCCAAAGGAAGAAACATTATAGTTTGAGTTTGAGATGTACTGAAGGAAAAACCCAGCAGCCCTGAGTGGTGTGTCTTCTGCAAAACTGATGTTAAAGTTCTACCCATGTTCCTTGGAAGTAAGGCCCACTGACTTCAGTGAACTAAACCGCGCCTAATCGTGCAGGGGATTGCAAACTCAATCACTGTGGGAACCGCATTCCCTAAAAGTTACTGACCTTCCATAATAGCAAGCCACCCATCATGAAAGGGCTGAAGACCGTCAGAAAGCAGTAGACGGACGTCGGATCAAAGCTAGAGGCCCAGAAAGAGAAGTGTTATTCATAAGTACAGTATTTCACGAACATTGTTCACCACGGAAATGTCAAGATTTCCACCCCCCCCCCACAAAAATATGATGTGTCACGGAACAATCCTAGAAGCTCCAGTGCTGGCTTTTCAGATTGTCTCCATGTTTGCAGATTGGTTGGAACAAGTGACAGTTCGTGCTTGCTACTGCTAGCTCCTCTTGCTTTGCAAAACACTTCCCTCTTTGTGGGCGCTTTCACAGCTTGGATGCGTCCGAACCAAAGTCTTGCTGCAAGCGGCTGCAAGGCACAAGTTCTGGCGCTTTCTCACTCACTCTCAATGACCTGCTGCTACTTGTGCATTCATGTTCTGCACGGATGGATTTTACCTCCATTCCATCTGATAGGGAAGGCTGCGTACAACTGCCACATGGGCAAGACTGGACGCATGTATATGTAGTTCTGACTCGCCTATTCTCCACCCAATGGGAAGAAATGCAAAGTTTGGCAGAGTCACTTTTTTTGGCCTATGGCTCCTCTATCTAAGAGATTGAAACTGGGGAAAAATAACTTCAAATTGTGGCAGAATGCCTGGTAAAATCTTCACATACAGAGGGACAGGGGTTCGTGACTGGCTAGTACAAGTCAAAGAACTTAAAACAGGAGGAACAGAAGACTATGCAATATAAAATACATGAATACACATGCCCAGGTTATGTGGTCCAAGGAGAATTCAGCAGAATAAAAGCACTACAATGACTTCCTTTCAGCATCTCTCAATATAATGAGCAATATTTACCTGTTAACAGAAGCTATGTTTCCGGTACCAAAAAATGCGGTCACCATGAAGAAGACCTGAGTAGGCTAAGGAAACAAAAATTCATTCTACACAGATAAAACACATGCTCACCCCACTTCACACCCTAACACGATGTGTTGGACCCATATGGGTTCAAATATTTCAACTGGGCTAACAGGAGCTGTTTAATTCAAGAGTCTTGAAGTATGGCTGCTTTGGTTGACTCACTTCTGCTATCAAAGAGGAAAAGGAAGAGAATGGAGTGCACTAAAATGACATCAAGAGGACGGGAGCCATTCCCATTTGCCAGTTTAAATCAGGCCTCATTCCTTTGCTGTTGAGATGCGAGGCTAATGAAAGACAATTTTACCTGAAAAGTTCCTGCACAAGGGCACACTAAAGGAAGCAAGCATTGTAGTGACCTTCTCGCCTTTTCCCACGGTTTCAGTTTTTAGCAAATGTTATCACTGCTACAAAGCTTTATAAATGGGTTCTACTTCTTTTTTCTTTTTCGTTATTTTGAATGCTTAATATATGGATGTAGCTCTGCACAGTGTCGGGAGAACGTGAGCACATCTGCAAAAATTCAGAACAGCTCCTCTCTCTCAGGATCGTTCATCTCATCTCTGGTACAAGATTCTGCCCGCTAAGATTTCATCTACACATACTATCTGTGCACTATCAATCAGATAATGTGGTACATTTGTACAATCAGATCAAGAGATGCCAAGGGCCAGAGTGGACACTCTGCAGCCTCCGCCCCCCCCACCTGCTCTCATAAAGGTCTTGGAATTTTTTGTGGAACGCACTGCATATAATCCCTGCAACTGCTGCCTGTCTCTTTACCAGTTGCTAAGTATGTGGCAGGAAAGAAAAGAGTAGGAAAAGGGAGGGAAAAGAGTCGAGCAGCTACCTAGTGTTGATGTGGCTTCAGTGCTTACCAACGCGGGCCTCCACAGACAAAATAAAGTTGCCTAAGCCCTCACAATGGCCTAGCTCACTGCAAAGGGTTTGGAACTATTTGGGGTTATATATATGGCTCTGGGTGGGAACTGTGGCAATACTATGTCATAAAACTTCATTTGTTCGTAACAGACATACATGGCCTGTTCTTCTGAGAAGCACTTTTGCTGGAAACAGCTCACGAGCAATCTCAATTTAGCCCCATCTTATGAAAGAGGTCATATTCCTTGTCAAACAGTAAGTCATTCCAGCATAACTCCTTTCAGAAAGAACGTTTAACATCACCATCCCCATCACCATCACTTCGAGATAGCCAGAGTGTTGTTGCATGGCAGTGCCATGTGGGCATGCTTTCAACCAGGCTTTTGTTTGCAGTGCAAAAGGATACAAAGAAGAAAGATCGCCTGATGTCATCTACGCGGAGTTGTCGAAACTGTGTTATATCCATGGCGTGCAAAAAGCTGAGAGCAGCAAGCTATAAACACAGCAGAAGAGGAAATCAATAAAAGTAAGACCAGTCGGGATCACATTGATATTAAAAGGTATACTTTCCAGGGAGCAAATGAGAAATTAAAGAGATTATTTCAGAGAAGCCAGCTTGTAGGGCCAACAAAAGGCTCTTTTCCTACAGTTTTATTATACTTTAAGGACTCTCTCAAGAAAATTATCATTCAAGGAAGATGAACAAGTTGAAATACTTCTGCTGCCTTAGGTAAGAAAATACCTCTTGTGACCTTTCGATTTGCTCTCTTATTTCTTTTTCTTTTTCCCCAATGTGGTGGGAAGTAACATATTTTTAAAGTTTACAAAAGCTGATTCTGCAATACCATTTTACTCATCTGGTGAACTGTGAAGGGAGGTAACAGAAGTTCCAGATCACCAGGTTAAGATGCACCCCTCTGGCGTTGGGTCAATCTAGATGACTTACAGCACAGCCAAAATGGCACCTTACCTCTTACCAGTAGGCAGTTTCTTGGAATATTTAGTCAGAATCTACCTCCCTGCTTTTCCAACCCATTGCTTTTTGTCCTGGATCTACCCTTCAAATATTTGAAGCAAACTATTTGGTGTCCCCTTAATTTCCTCTAATCCAGGCGAAACATACCAGGCTCTTTCAACTGTTCTCTCACGATTTGGTAATTAAAACTAAAATAAACCAATAGCTTAGTGGCTAGCAATGTGAAAACCACAATGCATCCTTGGCATAAATGTAGTCAACCTGATACATTACCTTTGGCTTATGTAAAACTCCATATTGTTGTATGGTCTCTTGTTCCATCTTTATCCACACAAACATCAACAAAGCCAGCGCTAGAGTGAAAAGGGCTTCATACCTAGATGAATGTATATTTTGAGAGCAAGTTAACATAAAAGAAGAAACCAAGATAACAACTTTCTTTCTCCACCTACCGACCTTCAAGTAAGGAAGATGAACTGGAGAAGAGGTGGCTACTTGTTTGACAACTGAGGGCCTCTGAGAAAATCTCTGAATTCAAAGCAATGCCACTCAATTTCAAATGGCCACTTTTGAGTGTGGATCTAGTCTTGAAGGTGACAAGAGCTAAAATCCAAAAAAGCAATTCAAGCTTTTGCTTCTCTTTCAATTCTCATTCTACTTCCCGCTTTTGCCCTTCATGTTTATTTTATTTTATTTTTGAAATCATAAAGATTAGCCCCTTGTTAGCAAATGAATGTTTGTGTTTTTACGGGAGAACAATCTCATGTTGTCCATAATAGCTGCATTGCTTTCAGACTAGCCACCGACAAAATGCATACCCCATGAACTGACTGGCAGCACTGGTAGTCAGCTAGATTAAATCTATGACTTCAAACAGCTTAATTCCTCCACCCTCCCAAAATCCCATTTATAAACAAGAGCATTACCCTGTGCTTAGCAGAAGGTATGTCGATAGCAAAGAAAGAAGAATGCTCAGCAGCCTCAGGAACAGAAATGTGGTGCTTAGGAGCGGCACTATCAAGGATGAAACTGCAATAAACAGAATACCTGTCAGTAGTAATCTATTTAAATACCATTTTCATGGTTCCCAAAGGCTGGAAACAGGCCATTACTTATGCACCATATGTTGGCATCCACTGCATTCCTGAAAGCTAAATAGTGGCTATAGTTAGGCTGCTTTCTTTATTCTTTGTTAAAAGCAAAAAGCAAAGTGTGCTGCTTACATTCTGCCCCATAGTGCTCAAAGCACTCTCTGCATCATTTACAGTGCAATTATAGGAGTCACGGATTGCTTCATCCCCCAGCAAGCTGCGCACTCAATTTACCAACCTCAGAAGGATGGAAGGTGAAGTCAACCTCAAGCAGGCGACCCGAGACCATTTGGATCGAACTCAGGTGATGATCAAAGGCAGCACTGTAACACTGCAGTTTAACCCCTAGGCTACGGGGCTTGGTTCTAATGGCCAGAAATCTATTTCGTTTACACAATGTGAACTCAAAACTGTATAGCTGCTATGCATGATAATTCTGGCTGGCTTTCATGTCTAGACATTCCTAGTTCACATGTGCATGCCTGGACTACTGACAGACAAGACAGAAAATTCTGAAAATGACTTGATCACCTCCTCTTACCTACAAGGTATTGTGCAACAAGATTCTGGCCATTCTTTGATTTTTATATCCACACAGACATATTTGTCCGAATGATGACTTCTTGATTGATATGAAAGTACTTTCTGCACACACTCGCACACAATGACTCAGTCTGAATCCTCTGGCCAGTTTGATGGACCAATACAAATTCATTCCCTTTTGCAACCTAACATTGTCTTAGATCCATGTGGATTAAATGTCAACAGAATGAATTGTTAATTAGCTAGTTATATCCCATCAAATCAGATCTGACTTTGAGCAGTCCTCATAGGGCTTTCAGCTGCCTAGATGCCCTAAGCACATCCGATCTCGCCTGATTTTGGAAGCTAAGCAGGATCGGCCCTGGTTAGTACTTGGATGGGGGACCACCAGGGAATACCAGGTGCTGTAGGCGCCTGGAGTAGGAACTGGCAAACCACTCCAGTATTCCTGCCAAGAAAACTCCATGGACATGGAGTCACAAAGAGTCAGTCACAACTGTAACGACACAAAAAACACACACACACACACACACACACACACACACACACACACAGGGCTTTCAATGTAAGTGAGATACTTAAGGAGTGGATTTACCAGTTCTATTCCCATTGTGACTTTCCACAGCTGAGTGGGGAGTTGAACCCTGTTCTCCTGGAGCCTAGACTGTCACTCTATCCACTACACCACACTGGGTATCCTCGAACAAACTGTGGGTGAAAAATTAATAAAGTGCAACCATTTGGACTCTGCAGCTTCTACAAAAAACAGAAAAAAGGCCCAGATCTGGTGCACGTGGTGCTTCTCGTTAGGAATTAGTGCTATACTATCTAAGGTTGGTTTTATTTTTCCTTGCTGAAAGGAGAATGCACAATGATGTCAGACTTTGTCTCCCAAGAAAAGTATAGGGTGGGGTGGAGTGAGACAGAATGCTACGTAGTTCAAGAATGTGAAGTCAGGTCACTGCATCTGCAGCTTGAGCAGGGAGAGGAGCCTATCTGATGAGAGGTAGGGAACCTGATCCAGAAGAATTTACAGGTATGAACAGATAACACTTGACCCACCATGGCTTATAGGTCTTAAAGAGATTTTGAGAACTAAACATATGCCTCCTGCTTTTCATCCTGCATATTAAACCTTTCATAGGTTTCAAAGCAGCAGCCACGCAAGTCTGTGCAAGCAGGCCAAACAAAAAGGAAAAGGATAAGGGAAAGGCAAACACATTGTGGCACCTTAAAGGCTGTTCTCTTGTAATGTGAGCTTTTGTGGGCCAAGCCCACTCCCTCAGACATTAGAGTGAGATTACATGACCACCCTGTTTGTACATGGGCCCAGGAATGGGTGGGGTGTTGGGGGGGGGGAGATACAGATAACTGTCAAAGTGCCCGAGATTCATTATTACAGGAAGAGTACTATAAAGCTGTGAACAATTTCAATCTTCGCAGCTTGAAATTATTCACAGCATCTCGAATGCCTAAGGAGAAGGGCTTGGTCCACAAAAGCTCACATTAAAACATAAGTCTTCAAGGTGTTACAATGTTTTTGTCTTTACTTTTTACATGCTTTCCCCCCCCCACCTGATATGTTAGCTCTGACTAGCTAGCTTGGAGCAGAGCAGGCAATTTTCTCTCTGCTCAGACAAGATACACCCGCCTGATTTCTGGATAGGGCTCAGCGTCACTGTATGTGGCCTTAACTGGCAGTAGCTGGCAAAAGCAGAAATGCCCATCCCCTGTGATTACATATAAACACTTATGTCACTAAATGTTACCTTGCAAGAGAAGAAATAAATATTCAACACTTAGAAAGAATCCTGTTCAGGATATGAAAAATTGGTGTTTAGGGAAGAAAAGTTGGTGACTCCTCACATACCTAAAGCAGATGGGGCTTGTTGGCATAAGGGATTCTGGAAGCTGCCTTAGATCAGTTCAAACTAGTTAGATATACAGTATTTATCTTTTCTAAGCTTGTGGTAAGAACATAAGAACATAAAAAGAGCCATGCTGGATCAGGTCAAAGGCCCATCTAGTCCAGCTCCCCATATCTCACAGTGGCCCCACCAAATGAATCTGGGAGCACATGAGACTAGATATCTGTCTCCTGCTACCACTCCCCTGCATCTGGTCCTTGAAATACCCTGGTTTTAAGCCTGGAGATTACACATCTCCATCATGGTTTGTAATTTGTGATGGACATTTCCTCCAGGAGTCTGTCCAATCCCCTTTTGAAGGCATCCAGGCCAGATGCCATCACCGCACCCTGTGGCAGGGAGTTCCACAGACTAACAACACGCTGGGTGAAAAAATATTTTCTTGTGTCCCTTCTTACTCTCCCAGCCCTCAATTTGAGTGGATGGCCCCTAATTCTGGTATTTTGTAAGGGGGGGAGAGCGTCCCTCTATCCACTTTTCTCATGCCCTACATTATTTTGTATGTCTCAATCATACTCCCTGCCTTTTTTTCCAGACTGAAGAGACCCAAATATTTTAGCCTTTCCTCATAAGGGAGATCCCCCAGCCCAGTAGTGGCGTATCTAGTTCTGCCTGTTGATGATATCTTCCCATTAACCTTGAGAAGTATATTAGACTAAGAAATTATGACCAGCCCTAAATTATCCACCAACCTTCATGGTGGAAGGGAGATCTGAAATTGGATCTGCCTCTACCATCCTTAAAGGTCAAAACCAACTTTAGTCAGAAGTAAATGAACAGGACTTATGAATCACAACCAACTAAAATTTTATTCATTCCAGCGGGCCTCTTCTTTATATGACCAACATTCAATTTCGCCTCTGATTACTCGAACAAAATTGCTACTCATTTATCTAGGAAAATACTGTCTGTGTGCCCTAATCTTACATTCCTGAATCCCTGGGTCCAAGGACTATAGTAGTCTGACAGGAGTTATGCTCTGCTGGCTTGGGGGCGTTCAAGAAGCTGTGGTCCAAAAACAGAAAGAGTTGCCAATTGTGATCTGAACTCTATGATAGTTAATGAAACGTCAAGGTCATACTTTTAAACAGGCAAGTACGTGTATAAATAACAAACAAGCCAACCATCACCTCTGCCTCACTGATCTCTAGCTAAGATAATCTGCCAAGATAATGCAGGCTTACCTAATGTCGTCCAGCTAATAATTTGATTTATGACAGGGAGTCCTTGTTTGCTGT
The DNA here is from genome assembly GCA_023846285.1 of Phrynocephalus versicolor. Classification (NCBI taxonomy): domain Eukaryota; kingdom Metazoa; phylum Chordata; class Lepidosauria; order Squamata; family Agamidae; genus Phrynocephalus; species Phrynocephalus versicolor. Next base: position 76,774,224 of record JAHTLZ010000204.1, on the reverse strand, counting down.
GAAGGCTGCGGTGAGTACTGTTCACAACATATGTCGACAACGCCACACTCAGCAACTAATTTAAAAAGAAAAGAAGAATGATAACCATAGCTCATCTGGGTGGTCCTGGGATCCTGCTAGGAATATGGAATATCAGACGCCTCTTCACACTCAAAAGTCTTAACTTTAAATAGTCTCTTTAATGCTGTGAACAAGTGTTATATATTCAATGTCTTCAGCTTTGAATATTTTCCTTCAACATTGTAAGTTCCCTTGGGTCCTTTTCAAGGAGAAAGATGGGGTAAAAATATTTTAAATAAACAGAATAAATATTAGTGAACTTAAAAGTAAAGCTTGCTCTGCAGATTCTCTCTCCTCCAAATATGAGCTGGCAAAAGAAAGAAAAAGCAAGCAAGGCTTGCAGAAGATCTCATGTGTTTGAAGTTCTAGGGAGAGAAAAAATGGTGACATTTCAATGGCAAGAGGGTTGCACCATGTTGTTGTAAATGGTACATGTTACTTAACGGGAGGGAGGGAAAAGAAGCAGCCATTGGTCAATTGAGGTGAGGTGAGCGCCTGAGGCGCCATCTTGTGAGGGCTTTTTTGAGTGACACGCGCCACCGCCACTTGAGGCGGGCTGGGCCTCTCAGGCAAGGAGCCTCCTGAGGGGGGGGGGGAAATTGTGAACCAGCATCTTGCCAAGAGAAATTTAATATTAAAAATATTTTATTTTTATTTTATTTTATGGTTTTATTGTATGAATTGTTTGAATTCGTTAATTGTTGTAGACCGCCCAGAGTGACCTCGCTGCCAGATGGGCGGTATAAAAATACAATAAATAAATAAATAAATAAATAAATAAATAAATAAATAAATAAATAAATAAATAAATGGCTGTAATCTCTCCTAGAAAGGGTGACGAAGGATCCTTGCAGTTCCCTCTTCTCCTTGCAGTCCTCTGCATCACCTCTCATGGTTCTAAGGAGGGCCTCTTTCCCTTTCAAAGAAGTTTTTCACAAGTCACAAGAAGGCTACCAAGTGAAGGAAAAATCGCAAGGATTACGCTCCTCCTTCCTCAACTATGAAACAAATTTCACTGACACAAGTGCACATCCAATCTTTTAGCCATGGGTCTGACCTCTGGATCACCTTAGACTGCTTGGAAAAGGTATCCCCCCTCCAAAAAACAACTCCCAGAATCCCCTGACCAGTATGCGTCAATAATTGGCTGTGGCAGTAGCCTTGCTGGCTGGGGTGTTGGTGTTCGGTTCTTATCGATGCAAGATCCTGACTTTTCCAAGCTCGGCCTGAAATTACCCATGTAAACCAGTGCTTTGAAAATTAAGTTTCAAAATAACGTTTCAATAGGATTACAACAGTATATGAAATTACAGTGGTGTTCGTAAGCACAAAACACGGCATTTTAATAAATTAAATCAACATCAAAAACGTATCTTTTTCCGCAAAAGTAAAAGTTTGTGGACCCCATTACTGCTTCACATTCCATCTGGTCCCATGCTCCTGAATGGTATCAAGAACTGTGTAACCTTATTGTGTTTTGGATACCACTGTAAAACTCTTCTGCAACTCCCTGAGCCAACTCTTGATTCATACTTGCATAACTGGATTTCATGATGGATTTCATTCAGACTGAATAAATAGGCAAATCGGAAAATAAACAAACCTACAGAGAAGGAGGACTTTCAACAAAGTTCACTGAGAACAGAGACCTGTCTATAAGACTCTATTTACCAACTGTCAGCATTATAGTTTAGAGAGTGACAGAAAGCAGATAATCGAGCAGCAGTTTGGCACTGAGTTTCATGCTGGTTTAACTCACCTCACCTTATGTGCCATCATATAATAATTCTCTGAGATTTTTCCTATCCTTACTCAAGAGAGTTTAGACTTTGGCCATATACATTCATATAACTTTTACCATCCCACAGTTCATTTCCACAAAAGACAGAAGATCCACTAGTCAGGACCATACTATACTTTCACTATATATGTAAAACTTCAGGAAGGGGGGAAAAGAGTAGAGAAATCCAGTAATGATAATCTTTTTAAAAAAAAATTCACTTGTTATCACTGCCCTTCCCTTATAAAGCAATCCCCACTCATAACAACAGATAAAGAGAGAAGGGAGTCAATACAGAGAATAATTTATTACGCTAAATACATTCCCACACGTCACAGAAATATGTCTGGATTTTTACAAACTGCCAGGCTTCTGCAACTCAATGTTTATTCAGTAAATGATAGCAACTAAGGTACTTTCGCTCTGAGATTGCAAAAGCCACCCTTAGCAGCTTATATTTCCAGGCAGTTCCAAAGATGGGGAAAAGATGGTCATGTTGCCTGAGGAATTCTGGGAGTTGCCTCCCCACCTACCCATCCACCCAAAAAACACCTTTGCATATATCTGCTAATTACAATTGATCACAGACACAGGGTATCTGTATGACAACACCTGTTTTCGGCTGCTGCAAGGCTATTCTACTGACTGCAGCACGGGATTGAAGTGTACACACACACACAAACACACACACACAAACACACACCTGAAAGGGACACTAAAACTGTACCTGATGGCTTGCTACTGCATGAAATGGCCTTGATATCCTATTCCTCATATCAAAAAGCTAGCATTAGATGCAAGCACAGTTTCAACTACTTTAAAGGAAATCTTACATCCACAGTGCTTCTATGCTTCAAACATTCATAGTGTCAGAAATATACAGCTTTCCTATCCGTTACCTCAGGTACTTTTCACATAACCTAACCAAAACCAGAACCCTAGTCTGATTTTAAATGCACGGCAGTTGAATTTAGTGAAGCAGTCAATATAGAGCACATAGGTAGGAATAAGTGGGACAGAACTTGTATTATATACATTAAAGTATCAAATAATTTAGTTTGCTTTGACAAACTGAACATGATGGCAGAAACAAAGGTAGCAACAAAGCCATTACATGTTTTTGAAACACAATCTGAACTGCTTTCCTTCTATATTTTGTAGGAACGCGAGCATGGCAGATTAGTCGAATTTGACTCATGCCCTGCCCGCCCACCCCACAAAAGCCCACTAAAATAATCTGAAGCTTTTCAAAGCAAGCAAAAGAGAGACACTAATCATATAGCTACGGCAAATTACATGGTCACAATCTTTTTAGGTTTTCATCATAATCAATTGAGCTCCTTTGATTCTCTAAGCCAAACTACATTTATAGTGACATCTAGTGGTACATGTCAATTTATTTAGCATTGGCTTAAAATAGCTGTACAATACAGTACTGTATATGTCTGTCTGTCTGTCTACACCATTACTTATTACCACCGTCAAAGAGATAATTTTTGTTGTTTATTTTGCTGGGTATTAATAATCAGTGTGTAATTTGTAGGATAATAAAATGTTTAATCACACGAGTCACGCAGAAGAGTCAAGAGTCATTACGCCTTGTTTATTTCCTGCCATAGTCATCCCACCATACCTGCTCCATATGAGGAATGGATTACTGCATTTTGCTGTTTCGAAGGTTGAGTACATCCCTGTATAGTTGTAATGCAAGGAAAGGTCTATCTAGTCCTTTTGAAAACACCCAGATCCTTACTGTAAACTGCTGGATAGCTCAGTAGCTGAATCCTCTGGCTGCTGAGCCAGAATTTGGGAGTTCAATTCCCACGATTGCTAAGCAACCGCTGAAGTGCAGACTGCCAAACCGCTGTAGTGGCCACGTGACCACGGGAGGAGATAAGGCGATGTGAAATAAAAAGCGGCTGCTCAAGGAAGTGCGGTAGTGGCCACAGTGCCACCTTGACAGGCCTTGTGCTCCAAGATCCATACGGTCCCTTCTGACTCTGCAGTTCAAAGGCTATGATTATGATTATTAGCATAAGAACATAAGAGCATAAGAAGAGCCATGCTGGATCAGGCCAAAGGCTCATCCAGTCCAGCTTCCTGTATCTCACAGTGGCCCCACCAGATGCATCTGGGAGCGCATGAAACTAGATATCTGTCTCCTGATACCACTCCCCCTGCATCTGGCCCTTGAAGCACCCCGGTTCTAAGCCTGGAGATGACACATCTCCATCATGGTTTGTAACCTGTGATGGACTTTTCCTCCAGGAATCTGTCCAATCCCCTTTTGAAGGCATCCGAGCCAGATGCCATCACCACATCCTGTGGCAGGGAGTTCCAAAGACTAACAACGCGCTGGGTGAAAAAATATTTTCTTTTGTCTGTTCTTACTCTCCCAGCCCTCAATTTGAGTGTATGTCCCCTAGTTCTGGTATTTTGTGAGAGGGAGAAGCGCTTCCCTCTATCCACTTTACTCAATGCATGTGCATTGTCTGTAGAAGATGGAAACGTCACTTATACCATAGCAGGAACAACGGCTTTACCTTCCAACATGACCTGATTTCACAATATGCAACAGAGATACAGAAAATATTGGATGATAAAATGTGAACTTATTTTGACAAAAGGTTAATCTTTAACCTCCACTCAATGCTGACTGTACACAACCATCTTTGTCCTCCGTGTAGAGAATATGGAACAGAGGAACTATTTTAAATACCAAGATACTCTGCTGTTTAGGTACCAAATTAAACAGATGTCTGTTAACATAAAAGCCACATTTGATGTAAACTACGTTAGCATGCTGAATTTTATTGTCACGTGATAGGCACAATTATCCAGAATTACTGGATGAACTATAAGGCACTCACTAATTTTTTGTGATTGAGGAAAGACTCTAAATGTACACAGTGATTCTTAGAAATATAAACAGAGCATGCCTGTGTTCACAAATGATAGAATCATAGAACCATAGAGTTGGAAGGGGCCTATAAAGCCACTGATTCTAGCCCCCTGTTCAGGAATGCAAATCAAAGTATATCTGATTTTGTTTTATGACCCTATGATCAATGAAAATTAACTATTCAGTAACTCCTGTTTATAGAACTGACTGACCTGAAAAAGATATATTTTGAGGTGACTGACCTGAAAAAGATATATTTTGAGGTCTAGACGATGCAAGGATCTGTGTTGATGTTTCCAAAGACATGCCACCAGGTAGGACGAAGCCATCAACAAAGTCAGCAGGCCTGCTGCAGTTCTGTAGAGAGATAAACAATTTGTGAGTCAAATTTGAAAGCTCAGTTTTAGGAATAAGCGTAGTGAAGATTACACATTCAATAATTTTGCAAAACACGGATAAGACATTTAATCTGAGATTATGGAGTAGAAGGTGAGAGCCCAGAGTCAAGATTTTAGATTATTCTCTCTCGCACAAGACTCAAAGTATGCATAAATCAACTATCTCCTCTAAGGGCAAATGCTTCCATCTTTTCAGCTTCCGAAAAGCCCTCAGATTGTTTTTTAAACCACAAATACTGTAAGCACTGCCATTATGTGACCTGGCAAGTAAGCTTGACAAGGGTGGGTGATAGTTTTATTAGAGCACTAAAAAAGTACAACCATATAATAGCATCTAACTCCATGAAATGCTCGTTTATCTTTACAATCTTTTAGTGGTCTAATAAAGCTCACTCTTTTGACAGTGAGAGGACTTCTTTTCTAGGTGGACTTTTGAACAAGCCCCCACATCCATCAACAGCTTCCTCTGACAGAGAATAAAATGGACACTGGACTACAGCACCCTCACCAGGGTCCCCAAAAGATTCCCATACTTGTATAGGCCTCTCCCTCTGGCTCTGTGGTTATAAGCCAATCCTGGATGGAAAGACATACTTCATTTCACCCTCTCTGGGTACAGATTAGATGCCTTTCACTTACTTGCCCACTGGTAGATATTTTGGCAAAGTATGATTCCACTCAGATTTGGAGACTTCTTTCCTGCTCTCTCTTGTATTTCTTTGGATCTTTACCATTTCACAGTGCTGTGTGGTGTTTATTTTCCTTTCTCTCCCCCCCCCCCGCTGTGAGTCCAACAGAATGCTAGAGCAGGTCTGCCCAACAGGTAGCCCACGGGCTACTGGTAGCCCATGAAGGGTTCAAAAGTAGCCCACCGGCCATCAATAAAAAAAGTGAGGGGTAAGTTCTCCACCCCTCCCTCCCCCATCCCAAGGACCACCACTGTCCCAGCAAAGTTCTGGGTCTGCCAGCCCACTGTCTCAGCCGAGCGGGGCAGTTCAAGGGCCATGGCACATTGAAATCTGTTTCCTCCAGAACAGATTAATTGGTTTTCAATGCATTCCTATGGGAAACCACTGCTCTCCTTACAACATTTTTCACTTAACGAGCATGTGCTCGGAACAGATAAAATTCGTAAGTAGAGGTTTTAATGTAGTTAGCCCTCAGGCACTTTGGGCCGGAAAAAGTAGACCTTGGCCTGTTCAAAGTTGAACAGCCCTGTGCTAGAGTATCATCTTTCTCCGCTATTCTTTTAGGGGGGTTCTCCTACTTCACAGATGGATCAGGAAGGAGTGTGTGGACTGAATGGCAGTGGGAGATCTATATTGTGTCATCACACATCTCTCTCTCTCCAGGAAATGATAACTTTTAGCACTTAATGTTCCATTTGATTTTTTATTAAATAATCTATAAATGTTGAAGACAATAATAAATAATGCATTTCCAACATAATTTTCTTATATTAAATAACAAACATCAACAACAATAACAAGAATCAGATAAAGTTTGTGCCTATTAAGTGAGAAAGTAGAAACTTGAAATAAATGGATGTGTGTTCTTACACGAGAGATATATTTGGCTCTCTTCCGACAACAGGCATCAAGGGGAAGACTGCCAGGAGCAAGCATGAAAGAATCCAGCTTAGCACAGTTATCTACAATTTTAAAAAAGCCACATGTGTATATATAGTACATATAAGTTACATGGACAAACAGAATTTATTCTCAGAACTGAAATGCTAAGTTTAAAAACTTCAGATAAAATCTTATCAGTGCCTAGCCTTCATAAAAATTATGCATGCACTAATTTTTCCTTCTTTCTCACATTTTAATTAAACATATTCTGTAAACATTTAAAGAAAAAAGATGAATTTCACAGTCACCTTATTATACAGAACAGCTCAAATTATTGCAAATACTGTACTAGTTTAAGAAAAGAGCAATGTAAGAGGGAACACAGTGGCTGAAGTCCAATGTTACCAACTGCAGACCATTGAAAGCAACTGAATTTAATTTTAACAAATCTCCTTTCACTTCAATAGGTCTATTGTAGATGCATCTAAAACTGGATTTACAAAATGTCAACACCAAGATAGCAGAAATTATCCTGGTATTGCACAACATAAAGCAGGGGTGCCCAAACTTTTTGTAAGTAGGGCCAGATTTGGTGGCTGAAAATGTGTCAGGGGCCGGTTGCTCCCCGACCCTGCCACCCCACTGCAAGCCCCACCCATTGACCCATAAGCCCCACCCACTGACCCCTTGCAACCCCACCCACAGGAAAGAAGGCAGGGACCGAGGGAGGGAGGGAGGGAGGGAGGTGGAAATCAAGAGAGGAAGGAAGGAAGGTGGGGAACAAGGAAGGGAGGAAGGAAGGAAGGAAGGTTGGGAACAAGGAAAGGAGGAAGGGAGGGAGGAAGGTGGGGACCAAGGGAGGGAGGAAAGAAGGAAGGTGGGGACCAAAGGAAGCACAGGGAGCCATGGCCACAGGTCACCCCTTGGAAGAGGTGATCTGTGCGACCTTGCACCCCCCCAAGCTCCCCAGCAGTGGCAATGGCTCGCCCGCCAGCCCACCCCAAAGCTCCTTGCCAGTGGCAGAGGTCCGCTGGCCTGCCCACCCCCACACATTCCCCTGTGGTGCCGATGGTGGCAGACCGCCCAGCCGCCCAAGCTTCCCAGTGGTGTCAGTGTTGGCAGAAGATTTTTTTTAAAAAAACATGGGGTGAAGGAGGGGGAGGGAAGGGCGGGCCAGCCAGCCAGCCGCGGGCCACTCAGAATGGCCTGACGGGCCGGATTTGCCCGCCCCCCCCGGGCCGGACTTTGGGCAGGCCTGACATAAAGGATGAGAAGACAGTCAGTACCATGAGGTGAAAAAGCTTGCCATAGGTTTGTGTTATCCAAGAGCTGACTCTACATCATGAAAACATGATGAAGGGTACAACTACCGGTAATCCCTTGGCGAGAACATATCCTAGACAAGAATGATTCAATGCCCTCATCACTATTCTCAACACAGAGAATCATTCCAAACAGGACAGCCTCAAGGCCCTCGCCAAATCTCACCAATTTTGAAGGGATCTCTTAAACTTGAATAGCTTACAGACCATCTTCAACTGATCCATTTTCTTACGTTCATTAGAACATTCATGATCCACTTTTCTTCCAAATAGCTTAGGCTGACCTACATTGTTCCCTGTTTTAGCATCTCACAAAGGATGCAAGACACATTAGGTCGAGAAGCACTGGCCGAAATCCAGTGGCAAGCGGCCACTCAAGTAGTGAATCAATGGAAATGACAGAGGGGTTGACTCATCAAATTATTACGGAGTCAGTGGGCCTACTTAGTGTAACGTAATACAGGATTTCATCCAATGCCTCTGAGCAGAAAATGCTTTACTGTATAATCATCCACCAAGAAACTGCAATGCAGGGAACCACAGACCAAGAAAGGGGCAACCATTTTCAAGGTTGGCTACATGGTTTCTAAATCAGTACCTCTCATTTTAACAACCAACCTCCTACCGGTAGCTATTTGTGAAGCATATGTTTGTTTCTTTTTCCTCTCAAAAGCTCTATATGCCTTTTTGAGGCTGTTTTGCTAATTTTCAGGGAAACATTCACGGCACCTCCATGTACCATGCCTTTCCAAGGGGAGTTGTTCCTTTTACAACAACAATCAGAGCCTGTCCACGTGGAAAATACCTTCATTTGAGTCCATGGTTGAGTAATCAAAGGCCATGCAGAAAAGGCAATCAGGCCAAAGCTGAGAGCCGAGCGATAAAAAAAGGAGGAAACCTAGTAGAAAACACATGTACAGAGAAATAAATTAGCAAAAAATAACATTATTCTCATGCAAATAAATGTTATACATGCCCAATACATCTTAGGAAATGCTCTGTATTCACTCCTTTTGTTATAGTTTAAATTGTACGATCTTCTTCCACTGAGCTTTGCACTTCCACATTTTTAATAAACAATTTTAAAACACAGCATTAAGCAATTACTTACTAAGATTTCAATTCCAAAGGTGTAAACTAACACGAATCCAACAAACTGTGTTCGTTGAAACTCCAAGAGAAATGTAGCCACTTCTTGAATGACATGATATCTGTTTGAAAAGATTACATTAGACAATCATTTCTTATTAGATCAGAAAATATAGAAATAATTGGTACATGGTAAAGGAACTTTGCTGTGTGCAAGATATAATGTTTCCAGTGTAAAACTAAAGACTACTACTTTACTAACATTTTACAAATTCTGGTTAAATTGAGTGGTATGGAGATGTGTTTCATATGCATCACTGTTCACAGTAGCAAAGTCCACAAGTGCAGAAAAAGGGTAACACATAGGTATCCCTTAGATTAAACACAGAAACCCTCCAAAGGGCTATGATACTTTGCTAGTCTGTGTCAGAGCTATGGCTCCAGGAGCTAGAAGGTAGAATTAAATTCAGAAGACTGCTTCATTCAGAAAAATTACTTTGTACAGTACTCCACTGATCGCTCCCAGCATCCTCCACTGATTGCTCCCAGCATCCTTTGTGTATCAGGTCCTTGCTTGTCCTTCCATCAACCATTCCCTGGCTTTGATGCTCATGGTGCTCTGTCCTTATTGCAGTCTTGTGAATTGTTGAATGCAATCTATGTATATGTGTGTGTGGGGGAGTTGACACTTCTGGTGATGAATAAATATCACATCTGCTACTAGTTTCTCTCTCTCTCTCTCTCTCTCTCACACACACACACACACACACACACACACACACACACAATATCGGCCTACAGAACTTGGTTCAGGCTATTCAGATATCAAAACCTCATAATACCACAGGCGTACAGAAAGGCAAAAAAGAAAAAAAAATCAGAACCTGCTTACGCTTGCAGGAAATCATGTTACCCAAACATCTTCCTTCTGTATTAATCACTGTGTTAATCCAGAAGCTAGAATCACTGGCCCTTCGTCAGCAAAAAAATTACTATAGTTTGTATGAACGGCATTTGCTTCTTGTAAGATTGTCTTGACTGTTCCAGTGGCAGTTTTCTCCTCTTTTAGGGAATATTACAGGTTTATCAGATGTACTTGATTTCAAATTAAGAAACATGGTGCCTCCAAGCTCATTGTAAGCTTAGGAGTTGGCATTCAGGGCCAGATTTAAACTAAATGCTTTTTTCTACAGGCTCTGTTTTAACTGAAGCATGTTCCATTTTAGCAGCCAAATTTTGATGGGAGAAGTAATTTTGTCCGTCATACCCCTTTGCTGATCTACTGCAAACCACCAAGAGATTAGTCAATGCCTCTGTATCTCCCTTCTGTTCACTCCGTTCTAAGTGACAAAGGAACCTTGAAAGTAGCCTGATAGTGCCCATTAAAATCACAAACCTACTTCATTTTTAGAAGCTATACTTACTAAATATGAAAGGTTTTAGAAAGCCAACATTTTTAAAAGGAAACACCATACTTGATACCTAACAAATGTTTTCAAATGGAACAGATGAACTCCAAACTAGCCCCCTGAATCCCGCTTTTCAAAACTTACTCTTTCAAAACTGCATACCATAGTGGGACTGGTAATAGGCAATATATGTAGTAGGTCCAAGGTAAACTTTGAATGAGAAGAAAAAGGGATATCAGCACTCCAACAGCAAGAAATGTATATTGGAGAAAACTGCCAGCCACCTGAAAAAGAAATGAATACTTGTAAATGCATATTAATCATATATTTAAGTGCCAGGGAGAAAAATCCTTAAAATGTAGTATTACAGTATAAACATGTCAGTTTATTGCAGCAGTTTGGCAAAATTAAAGAAGGGGTAAAGAGGGGGAAAGGAGGTAGAGAAGGCAAAAATATTATCCTTAAAGCTTAACAAATTTATTTCAATGCAACCATTTGGAAAACAAAAGTTCAGTTCTTCAGGCACAGGGTGTACAAAAATCCTTGCAAGAGTAAAGCAGAGAGGACGGCAATCAAACGCTTCCAGAGAGGAAGTGAAACCGTGAGGTCAGTTTGGATTCTCCTCCACCCACACCAGGCATGTCCAAACTTCGGCCCTCCTGATGTTTTGGACCACAACTCCCAGAATTCCAAGCCTGTATTTCCAATGGCAAAGAACTGTGGGAATTGTGGTCCAAAACATCTGGAGGGCTGAAGTTTGGACATGCCTGACCCACACCCACCCAACAGGAAAGTCTTACTTCCATGTATAAGATGCCCCTTAATTTTCGGTGTCATGATTTTAGGAAAAAATTAGTGTTGTAAAATTAGTGTCGAAAAAGACAGTAAATGCTTCCTAAATGGTCAGTGTCAAGTGGCCTAACCTGAAATTTGTACCAGCCTAGACAACACCATCAAACACTGAGCTAGCTTTAATATACAGAAGAGGCATACAGTATGTTGAGTAACCAGAGATCACAGGAATGATACACTTTAACTTACCTTATTTGTTATGATATTCCTAGCCAGACCAGTATGTGCCTTTATGATAATGAGGATCACGTAAAATATCCACCCTACAAAACCCATGGCAACACTTAGGCCTAAGAAAAGCCTGTCGTACGTATGATAATATGACAGTCCTTCCAATGCAAGTTTAATCAACTTGGTACAAAGAGATACCTATAGAAAAGACACAAACAAAGGACATTTGATGGTCATTTGATCTGTGACCCAGTGAGTCTTTGGATTAAAAAAGAATGGTCAGATTCCAAGATGTGCTCAGTTATATGATTTCCTTCACTTCTGTGGCTTTGTTAAAATGGAAAGCAGTGGAAGGCAGTGGGAGGGGGAGCTACCAAACCCTTCTTTCCCTCCCTGCTCTATGTCAACACACAGTTCTAACCTTCAAATGCCTTTTTATATACACGCCAGAGCACAGAGAGAACTCCTAGTTCCCTGAGTTCGTTGCCCTCTGAAGATGTCAGCCACAGAGTCTGGTGAAACGTCAGGAAGTAAGTAACAAATGGAGTAACAATCTCCTGAATTGTTGTTTTTTGGGCTGTGTGGCCATGTTTTGGAAACAGCCCCAAAAACTCACAACAACTATCAGATCCTGCCTGTGAAAGCCTTTGAGAATACATTTTTTCTATATTCCTTAGGCTTTCATTTAGACCAATCACTCACTTTGAGATAGATATAAGCGAACCGAAGAAAATAAATTGATAAACAAAGCATAATGGTTTCATAACTATTTGATAAGTGTGCGGTTTCAAATAGTTGGTACATAAGCTTCATAAGCCAAATCAGATGCTCGGAACTTCTCAGGTTACAAGGTATATATTTCACGCTTTTCCTAAGGATACAATTTATCTTTCTAAAAACCTCACAGCCTATCAGTCATTTGATTTCTTTTCTAGTCTTTCTCATCTTTCTAACAACCTACTTCTGTCTCACAGTCATTCTGTCATTAGGCTTCCTCTCATCCACTATATATTTTCTCACTAGCGACTTCTGATTGGTTCCTGGTGTTTCCAACCATCAGAGAATCACTATGTGGACTCTTGTTACCGGGTAGACTTTATATTCTTCTTGATATTTGTCACAGCTTTTTTTTCTTTTGTCATGGTGAAGGGCAAACCACGTCACTGAGTGGCTGAACTCCTATTTGTGTGAATTACAACACATACAATCTATAACAGCAATCTTTGAAAATTAAACATTCTCTATCTCTCCCCCCCCCCCAGGGGCGGGGGGGGCAAAGCGGGGGGGCAATTGGACAATCTGTCTTTCTGTCTGTCTATCTATCCGTTTGTCTGTCCACCCCCACACCCCCCCATCCCAACTAGCAGTGAACCTACTACTTGGGCAGCAAACAAATGAACAACAAGATGCAACAATAACAGAAGGCAATAAAACGGCAAAAGAAAAGGACAAGAAGAACAAATAGGAAAAAAGTTCCAAATTCCAGGACCAGGGCAAGCATGATCCAAAGATGCAAAGGATAAAAGGAACCAGGTAGACTTAAAAACAAAAATTATGGCACGAGTTCCAATACATTGCTTAGTTTGGGTCAGACTACAGAAAAAGCTTGATTTGCCTTTTTTTCTCCTACTATGCTGACACAGACTAACACAACTACATTGTGAATATTAGCAAAGATTTCACAGCCAAAACAAAAAGAGAAAATTGTTAGGACAAACAGACACTATCCAGTTAATCCCCACTGACGTGCAACTGAGCTCCAAGATGGTCTTCAGATCCAAGTCTCAGAGAGAAGTCCTTACACCTGCACTTTTATTTCAAAGATCAAACTTCAGTTTGCTACATGAAAAAGCACATATATCCTACTGCTGAGCTACAGAAATTTGGGGGGGTGGGTGGATCAAGTGACAGCAACATAGAGCTTGTTTTGATATCACACGGAAAACTAAAAGATGATGGAATGGACTCATTTGGTTCACTTACTGCTTCCTCATATTTTTCATGCTGGATGGAAGTTCTTGCTTTCCTGAGGATGTCAATCTGCTCTGAATCAGAAAGAGGCCTGAACAAAAATATACAGAATAAAACCATTGCAAAAATCTTAGTCTTCTTTCTCTTTTTTATTTTTGTAAGAAAGAACAAGAGTGGGAAAATGTCTTTTAATAGCTTCTATTTAATAAACTGGTTCTATTTTTTTTTAAATCAGGCTAAAAAAAACCTCTAACATTTTCAAAACAAATAGTAGATTGCTTCTAAGGGGACCTTTTAGGAAACAAAGCGCCACAGAAATAAAGGAGTTTTTCCCCCAAAACTAAAGTATCTAGGGAAGACCCATAAAGTGCCTGAGAGGAATGACTGAAGAACAGCTTGTGATACATATGCAAAGAGTGCTGAAGATAGAATACAGTACCTCACAATAATGGAATTTTTGAAGAGGGGCAAAGTAACTCAACCACTGCCAGGCATAAAAATCTGCAATATGCCTCATTTGTGTTTGGAACATGGGAGATCTGTACTAATGCTAAATAGATCTTACATATCACTGCACCCGCATAACACTCAGAGGTCCCAAGAGGTTTGGGATTCTGGCCTCTAAAATAACAAGGCTCATAATCAACAATGAAGAGACAAAGGTTGCTTAGTTCCAAGAACATAAATAACAACATCATTCATGTGTCAGGAGGACAATTACAGTAATTATGTAACTAAACATAACTGCTAATTCAGGAGGGGCTTGTAAATTGTCCCTTATGTTACATAATCTCAGTGAAAGTACACCTGAAAAAATTAATATTTCCCCCACATAATTCCTGTCTCCCACTTAAAACAAAACAACTCCATCAGCTGACAGCCCAACCACCAGGTCTGTGACAAAAGTGAGCCATTGTAGTCAACAGATTACAGTCTGGTCTATGATTTCTTTGGAAATGCATTTTTTTTTTTTTTGCAGCTGTTGAGCTTTTTCTGAAGGAAGGGAAGAAACTGCACCCTCACAGAACCAGCAAATGGAAAGAAAACTTTAAAAGAAAAGGCTCACACACATCTCAGCTTTATAAAGTACAGCTAGGAACACTTGAACTGGGCCCATTGCAGTCCCAAATCTGAGGAGAATATTTACAGAAGTATAAATCCCCTGCTCGTCGGAGGGCTTGAAAAGCAAGTCAGATAATAGAAGGAGGTAAACTTTTATTAATAAGACTGTTATTACTAAGGAAAGAAGTTAAACTTGGTTGCCTGGTATCAAGCCTAATTCTGTGTAAAAAACAGCTCCGTCCCATCAAAACTATTTGAGAATATAAACAGTGTTGGTGGGAGGACTGTATTTTGCTTCATTTGTACTATTGTTTGTAAACACACCACACCTCCATCAACTTTCTAGGCTTCTCTAGGCATCAGTCAAAGTGGATACTTCTGCACTTCAAGGGAGTCAAAGGAATGAACTACGAATGCAGGCAAAAGTGTATTAACACTTCCAACAGGGGAGGAGGAGGAGGAGGAGGAAGAAGAAGAAGAAGAAGAAGAAGAAGAAGAAGAAGAAGAAGAAGA
>JAHTLZ010000204.1:76724889-76759114 GCA_023846285.1 Phrynocephalus versicolor | reverse complement strand
AAGAAGAAGAAGAAGAAGAAGAAGAAGAAGAAGAAGAAGAAGAAGAAAGATCCTCAATTTTCCCAAGTTTTGACTCCAATGAAATGTGTAAGCCCCTCATGACACAAAGAAGTTTTTTTTTAAAAAGGCTGAGAAGAGAGAACAGAGAGGGCATGTTTGCATATTTATGCATTTTGCGTGTAAACTTCATTACAATGAGGGGTCAATCAAAGGCCAGAGGAGGAGTGAGATGTGATCTGCAGCAACTCCCCTGGCCAACACTGCAGTGCAATCAGACGACTTTAGTGGGACAAGCATCATTTGTAGCCTGAAGGTCTGGAAAATGTGATGCAAAACACTTGGGAGTGAAAGCGGCTGAATGGGTACAAGCATGGCTTAAAAGGACAGCTTTTCTGTTAGTCTTGCAAAAGGCTGAGCGTGCATAATTTAAAAAGCAGGCATGAGCTCCTCTCCTCAGCAACAGGAGGTCCTCGTTTAAGGCCCCAGCTAATTAGCCAAGAACAAAGCAGCATACCATTAAAGCAGCCTACAGAAATGCAGCAGTTAAGAATGGGAGCTAGGAACCAGGGAATGTCTCCGTTCAATTGCAGTTTCTGTCCGGTGCTCAGTCAAGGGCAAGTCATCCTCTTTCAGGCTGTAGCTTCAGCCCTACTTAACTCCTCTTCCAAAACACAGGGATGGCAAGTTTATTTTGTTTTTACAAGATTACTGTAAGGATTGATGAGATCAGAGAAGACGGCTGGTCACCTGATATTGCAGGGTTACCTGATATTGCAAGGGCCCTCTTGACCACTGGCAATGGGAGTTGCCTGACAGTAAATGGAGTGAGACAGTTTTTCATTCCGCCCTATCTACAGTAACCTCTTATTCCCACTTCCGCAACATGGTGTCCTCAGCATGTGATAGACAACTATTTCCCTCATTCTTAGGCAGCAGGTTGAGTGGCTATCCTGGCTGAAGAGGATGAGAATTGTGGTCTAAGAAGTATCAAAAGTAGCTAGGACAGACCTTGCTACAGTCCAACCTGCTTACAATAGCACCAAGACAAAAGTGATGTAAAAGTAGAAGACCTGACCCTGATCCACCAGTCTGTTACAAGATTCTTCTTAAAACTATGATCATGCACATACTACAACCTCAACCAGGTCAGCCACATTCCACCACACGAATCCTGGTTTTCCCTCTAACATGTCATGTGATGAAAATACCTAGATAGCTCAAAAGCACACACTTTCCAGAGCCTAAAGTCATTATATTAATATGGATTTGTAATTTTTTTCTTATATCCATGCTAGATAACCTTTGTTTTTGTAAGTATAAGTATTCCCATTCAATCAGGTGTTAGACAGATCTAGTTGCCTAGTTCCAGCTGTTTTCTCCATCAGCCAAGGATTAGTCCCACAACAGTTTAATTCATTAGAAACACCTAGCCCAAGAATGGCACTGAACAGACACTATCATTTTAGTTACTGGCTTTGGATGCAGAACACTTGGAGAAAGATTTGTTTTAAGAAAACATAGAAACATTCAGGTGTGAAAAATGTACGTACTTGAATGGTGAAAACAGAAATGGTAATGTGGTTTTCTTCTTCTGAGCCATCTTAACCTGAAAATAGGCATGGGAAAAATGACTGAACAGAAATCAGTCCACATGGAATAACTGACTTAAATGAACAGCATATACCGCTAAAAACGCAGGAAGAAAAATGGGAAGGGAAATGGCTTCAGCTGACTGTTTTGTTGCCTGTTAAGCCACCTTGGGTCCCTTCAGGGAGAAAGGCGGCATAAAAATAAAGTTTATTAATTATTATTGTTGTTATTGTTTTTGTTTTTGTTTTTGTTGTTGTTGTTAACCACACAGCTATCTATGCTGGATTTTTATTACCAATCACTAGTCGAACGCTTCCCAAGCGTTTAGGACTCAGTGATGTATCGGTGAATTATTATTATTATTATTATTATTATTATTATTATTATTATTATTATTATTATTATTATTATTATTATTATTATCACAAAATATCATGTCCAACCTTCCTGATATGTGGACTGCCATTTCTCCAGCTGCTCCCCCTACTCACTGAGGCAGGAACCCTGGTCTTGGCTACAGGACATTGAAGGGTTCCCTGAGCAACTAATTACTATTGATCGTACCTCACCCAAGGAAGCACCAGATATTGCTAAACCACTGTAACCTTCTTCTTTCGGCTTGAGTTTCCATTTTGGAACTTCAATCAGATTCTTGAAATTACAGTATACGCTAAACCCTGCAATACCCAGCCTAAAAACTCTAAAGCTCACCTCTTTATATTTTAGCGGCCTATAAAGGTATTAACCACCTGTCTGGAGATATTGCACAAGGAACACACAGCGATGACACTTATTTTACAGAGAATAACCATTACTGTAAATGACATTAAGAGGGAAGAAGGCTGATTTTCTTTAGGAGTGAGTTCCCAAGCCTAGTCACAAGCATAAAAAAATTATTTATTTATTTATTTAAAATATTTCTCTCCTGTCTTTCTCAAAGAAAGGTCCCAAAGGCCTTGTCCTTTGCCCCAGCGAATATACTTCAGGTCAAAGTTTGGGAAAGATGGTGTTGTTTTTCCCCACAGACATTCTTTCTTGTTTTTGCTCATAGCAACATCCCCTATGAAAATATTTTGGATGACTCCCAGGCTTCATCAGTCGGAGGCCTGCTCTGGGACTCGTCCCCACTCCTGCACAAAAGAGCAGGTCCCTAGTTCCGTTTGAGACATCAGTAGAACACCTAGGATGACCTGCCCTTTTATCAGCATGCATAAGAAGGAGTAGTCTTTGAAGCATTCTAATCTCATATTGAATGTCCAAAGTATAAGAAAACCATTTTCTGATTTATCCGACCCATATAAGAAAACTGCATGCATGGATTGTAACAAGAATATTTCAGCCCTAGCTCAAGAGGAAGTGGTAAAGCCAGCTTTGTCAGTGCTTATTATGACTCAAAGTCCCTGGTTGCCTAAATAGGACATGTGCCAGCAAAGCACTTTGAGGAGTGCCAGAAACAGTCATTAAGGAGAGGGGAATTCAATTCTAGGACTAATTCTAACCCTGTATTAGAATGCCCTGCTTTCAATGGTGTC
The DNA here is from genome assembly GCA_023846285.1 of Phrynocephalus versicolor. NCBI lineage: Eukaryota > Metazoa > Chordata > Lepidosauria > Squamata > Agamidae > Phrynocephalus > Phrynocephalus versicolor. Next base: position 76,755,992 of record JAHTLZ010000204.1, on the reverse strand, counting down.
AATTCACACCAGCTAGCCAGCATGTGGCCCTTGGAAATTAAATTTCCCATCCTAATACAATTACCATGAAACATTCCCATTGACCCTAAAATCAGCGGAAGTTATCAGCTTGCCAGAGTACTAAATTATAACTATAGTGATCATAAGTACAGGGTTTCAAGCTGGTTTCCTTAATCCTATTGCTACTTCTTTATAAACTCAGTATCGTGAGAGTACACATGCAATTCTTCTGTCACTTTAAGTGATATAAATATATTACATACATCACAAATTCATCAATAGGTGCTCTCTGTCTCTCCTGTAACAGTATGAACTAGAGATGGGCACGAAACGAACAATTTTCTGTTTCCGTTTTTGTTTTTTGTTTCGTTATGTAACGAAATGACAAACGAATTTTGTCTCTAAAATGAAACGAAACAAACAGAAACACCAGAAATTTTGTTGTCTGTTTCGTTTTCGTTACGGCAATACATTGAACTGCTTTAAATGCTAAACAAAAATCACAAAAAATTGAAATAAATGGTAACAAAACAGTAAAGAAATGAACGAAAACGAAAACAAAATTTTCCAAAAAAATTGTGAAAAACAGAAACGAAACGAAACAGACCCCCTAAACGACAAACGACAAGCGAAACGCCATTTTTTTTATTCATGCCCATCTCTAGTATGAACACGTGGACTGTTTTCCCCACTCTGGATATACACATGCTGACATTCCAGCGATTACCGATTTACCTTAAATTGCTCAAGAATCTGAGCAGCATTTGTAAGGATACTCTCCGCTTTAAAATGAGCAGTATTATTCAGGTATTCCAGAGGAAGGACGCCCTGAAAAACACACCAAAAGTCATATTACGTCACACAGAGAAATCCTAAAATAAGGATGAACAGGATTTTATCAGAGAGCAGGGACTGTTGCATTGTTGATAGCAATGTAAAAGCCCTCCACGCGCAACCAAGGGCCTCTCTTACATGACTGGGGCCCTATGTGTGTAAACATATTTTACACACCTAGTAAACATCAAGCCAAAACCAGATATAGTTACTCCCTGTTTCAGATATAAACCAACTGTCTCAAGTTGAAGGTGCTCAAGTGAAACCATTCCGCTCCGTGTATTTATTGAAGATATTAATATCCTGGTTTTCTTTTCAAAAGCTGGATTCTGCATTTTAGCACTTCCACTCAATATAAATTACTCTACAGGCATTAAATTAGATGGCAAACACACCGAGAATTATGGTTCGGTAACACCTTTATGGCACCACTAAAACATTCCTAGAAATGTGCGAAGTTCCAGCCCTCGGGAAAACACACTGAGCAAAGTACTTTGATCGCCCCCTGATGAAGGGACATTTTCCCAAACCATATTATGCTGACAAAGGTGTGAAAGTGTTCTGGTAGCTAAAGTCATAATTTTGGGGGTTGTATACTTCAAGCAACACACGGGAATTGACACAGTGTTATGAGAACATATTTTTAAACCCCTCCCAAAAAGAGGGGGGGGGAGAAAAAGAAAAAGAGGTTAGGAAGGATTCTTACTTGTGTCAAACTGACGTATTTTTGATCTACAGTGTATCTTTTGTGATACAAAACTCCACAGCACCCCCGGGAATGGGTATGTTGCTAGTCACAGACAGACAGACAGATAGATAGATAGAATTCCGACTTGTCAAGTCTCCCGTATTAGGTGGGAAATCACGGTTTTTAAGCATCTTTCCCGCCATCATCCCATAATAGTATTTTCTTATAAATCTTCTGAATGGCATGGGGTCGCTGCATGGGTGCCACCATGTTTGGGGCAGCTATTGAGCATGTACGAAGCAGCATGCTCAGTGGTGGTAGGAGTGGGGATGCTGTGACCATGTGACAAATGGTAGCAGCCATGTTAGGTGTAGTTTTATGGGTGCCACCATGTTTGGGGCAGCTATTGCACATGCTTGAAGCATCAAGCATGCTGAAAAGGTGGTAAGGGTGGGGATATTGTGACCACGACCCTTTATTTTCGAATCTGAAACTTGCCTGTTTTGTTTTGCAATCGGGAGCCCCTGCTGAAGGGGAAGAGGGGGGAGGGGGCACCTTGTTTGGGGGGGTGATTGGGAGGGGGAGGGGCACTTTATGGTTTTGTACATGTGTTCTTGTGTGTGCTAATGCAAGTGTGCACATTACACCTCCCCCCCTTCTGGGACCACAGAAAACTTGACAGCTATTTAGATAGATAGATAGATGATAGATAGATAGATAGATAGATAGATAGATAGATAGATAGATAGATAGATAGATAGATAGATAGATAGATAGATAGATTGATTGATTGATTGATTGATTGATTGATTGATTGATTGATTCTAGGTTTTCGAGAAATCCAGCCATGACTAAAACAACCTAAAGTTGTGTGCCTCAAGTAAGAGTTTCTGTTGCATTCAGTGGAAAGAACTAAAATGCTACAGGTTGCAAATCTACTACAGAAGGTGCAAAATCTGCTCCACTCAATTACCTGGAGTCGGTATATCTGAGGGGAAGTGTTTTCTTACAGAAGGAGTCATGGCATTTTGCTTTTCCAACATTTGCATCCCTGTCCACACTAATTCCTGTAGAACTTATGGCAGGATGAGGTCATTTTTGTCAAACCAATGTCACAATCATCCCATCAGGGGGACACTCTTCTCTTCAGCCTCATTTGACACCTCGAAGCAGGGGGCGGAAAGAGTTCTTACTCCCAAGAGGAAAACCCATAAAAACCGTTTTTTTGGAAAAACCAGCCACTGCCATTGTCTACCTGGGCGTGATGGGCAATTAAATCAGGTTTTGGAGGCACCATGAGCTATTTTACAGCCATAAAGTCTTTCCTGACCACCACAAAAAGGGAAGTTCTTTCCAGATTTCTGGTTTTGAAAAGGGCCTGCCCAGGGTTCTCAGACAATTTGGGGTGGGGTGGGGTATATATTAACCTGCTGAAACTGCTTTCCACAGCCACCAGGGGTTATTAAGGGCCAAATTTTAAAAACAAAGAAGCTGAAAAGTCACACAGATGGGTGCAGCTCTTTAGGGTCCAGAAGTGAGCTTGTCAGTTCTTGGACCTCTATCAGTTGACCATTTCGGAACTAAGCACAGCTACGGAGAATAAAAAGATAGCAGATGCAGCGGGCTATGACTACAGTGAATGAGAAACAAGACCAGCTCTTGACACTAGCCCTAGCAAATTGGCAAATGTTAGGGGGAAACATGTAGTAATAGGAGAGGAAGGCAGAGCCCCCTAGTTCTCTTATCAACTGATTTGCTAGGTATGTAATCTGAACAAAGATCTCTATGTCAGTGTATCATACATGCAGTCTGATAGAAAACAAGCAATTCCCACCCATTCAATTGCCAAGAGGGAAACTTGCACACATCTTACCACCGAGTTCAGAGGGAAAGGTACTCCAATCAGGGAAGCCATCAGAGGTGCAATATCAGCCTACGAACAAAACAAACACGATCACTTTAAAGCTGAAAAGAAAAACAGAATTAAAACAAATAAGACCAGGTTACCATGCAGTGTGCCTCCTGGTTTGCAACATAGTTTGGGACAGGCCCTGCAAAACAGCGGCTCCCATGTTTGAGCTGTAACGAGGTCTTGCGTGCCGTACTGTTCTTAGGAAATTAAAAATGGGGGTTGGCCTACCAGGAAGGAAGTCTTTCCATCAAGCAGTGGAAGACCACTTATTAGAAGTTGGAGGCATTTTTTAGGGTTGCAAAGGGAGTGTTGCCTAAGCAGCAGGACTTAGTTGATCTTAGTCTCTTAGTTTCTTCTAATATAGCTTATATTAAAAAAGAAGGGTCCCTTCGGGGGAGAAAGGGGGCATAAAAATAAAGTTTATTATTATCATTGTTTATTGCAAGTCACATTCCAACTATAGCAACTGTAATGGGGTTTCCAAGCTGAGATATTAAGGTCATCTTACTACTGCCTCCCACAGAAAGTGCCTGTGGCTAAGTGGAGATTCAAACCCAGGTCTGCTGAGTCCTCTACTCGCTACACCAACTGGTGACTCTATCACAATTTATTATACAGTATATATATTCTCTTGGACAGAAATAATCATTGTTAAAACAGATTACTTTAAATGCATTCAGTAATGTTAAATTAATTAAATATTATGCTATGTTTTCCCCCCAACCCCTATGAAACTCAATTAAAGAGCAATGGAACGTCAATAAAGACTACTTTTCATTCATTAGTTAATAAATTTAAATGAGCTGGGAGAACCGTACAGCTTAAATTTGGTTACTAAGGAAAAAGGAACAGTGGGGTGTATTTAAATAACCAATGGTTGCAAAGCCTGTTTAAATGACAAAGAAGAGACTGAAGCAAGAAGAGATTTGCAAGTGGAGATAATTAAAGGTTTCCTCTGCCAATAAACATTAGAAGCCCTTTCAAGCAGCATCCTCATTGAAGCTGATTTAGCTTTCTGCCACAAGTGTTTTTTTTAAAACAATAAAAAATATGGCGAGTACTAAGAGATGCAGGGCATACAGAAAAGGGGGGGTTAGGAACTGCTTATGGATCATGAGCTACATTTGCACATATTTATTTCAAAGTCTAGGAAAAAAGAGGCACTTTTTGCTATTGGCAGGGGTTCAACTAACACATACAGGGATCTAAATCTAGTTGCTAATTGGGACTCTAGTAGACTTATTGCATCGATTCGTGGGTAATAAAATAATTTAAGCATAAATACCACTGATTCAGTAATAGGTCTACTCTACCTAGGATTAGCAATTGGATTTAGGCCCAAGAGCTGCATGTTTCTAAGGTCCTTCGCAGATATGATATTAGCCAGGATGCTAGGGTTCTCTCTGGACATCCCTGAAAACTACCCTATTAACTGGTTTGGCAATCCCACTTAAAATTCTGGTTGAAGAGTACTGCAATTCAGATTATTTATTTATTTACCAGATTTTTTTAGCCACCCCGCTACCAAGAGGTCTCTAGTAGAGACCCCACTACCAAGAGGTCTCTGATTAGAGCTAAAGAGCATGGATAAAACAAAGAGCAGGCAGAAATATATTCAATTGTAAGAAACTATGAGCATTACAATTAGAGATAGGCACGAACCATAAAAACAAACCAGAAATATGTCAAAAAACGTTGGTTCATGTTAGTGTTTGTCAAAACCAATGGCCCCAAACAAACTGAACTAGCAAGCTTGTTTAGTGGTTTTAATGAACATTCTGGCTTGTTTTGCCCCCCAATCTCCACCCCACCCCACCCCACCCGGCTGCTGCCCCCATCCCCTCTCTACTTGGTCCTGCCTCCTCCTCCTCCTCATCTGTTGCTGATGCCATCTTCAGAGACAGCAGCCATCTTCCCTTTGGGGAGCAGGGCCTACTGTCTCTGCATGCTGATAAGTGGGCGCATGTGCAGAAACAGCAGGACCGGCTCCCGAAAGAGAAGCTGGTCACTGTCTCTGAGGTTGGTGGAAGAGGAGGAGAAAGAGGAAAAACGAGGCAGCACAAGGGAGGGCGGGGATAAGGGCAGTGGGAGGGGGACATGTGGGTGGGAGAGGAGGTGGGGGTTGCCCCCCTTCCCCCAGGAACATGCTTGTTTTTAAAAAAAGTTTGTGGTTTGCTTTTTTAAAAGTTCCAAATGTTTGTGGTTTGAGGCTCCCCAAGAACCACCCCAAACCGCCAATTTTTTTCTGGTTTGTACCCATCTCTAATTACAATTGCAAGGGTCAGGCTGGTTTGGGAAGCAACAACTGTCTCCAGTCAAAAATAATAATAGCAAGATACTAAATTTGTAAACCATTCTCCCATTTATATGACCTTGTGGTAGCTCGAACTTAAGAGAAGTGTTAGAAAAATGGTGAGCTAAATAAAGCTAGGTACCTGACTGACATAACTCCCTTAATGCCCTAAATACATCCTATCTCGCCTGGTTTTCGAAGCTAAGCAGGGTCGGGCCTGGTTAGTACTTGGATGGGAGGCCACCAGGGAATACCAGGTGCTGTAGGTTCCTGGAGTAGGAACTGGCAAGCCACTCCAGTATTCCTGCCAAGAAAACTCCATGGACATGGGGTCACAAAGAGTCAGTCACGACTGTAACGACACTACACACACACCTGACTGACATCATGGCGCTTCAAGGTCTCCAGCTTCCAATCTATAAAAGGATAAGAAAAGAGAGAGAGAGAAAAGACACATTTTTGTGACACATATCTAGCTGCCATAAACAGATCTGAGTGAAAAATATGTCTCTTGATGCTTTATGAGTTTTCACTCTGTTCTACTACACAATATGATTTTTCTACTAAAAAAAGATCTATCCTTCCAGTTCAGAACACATATTCAGATATTTGCCAAGAACACTCAAAACATTACGAGACCTTTTTCAAATAACACATAAAAGGCAGAATACATTTTTCCTGATGATGTCAACTCTCCTAACCAAGTTGCAGGATGCATGAGTCACTGAGAAAATCAACATCTTAATGCTCTCTACAGTTTGCTAGATGGGTTTGCCTCTTGAGAGAGGCACAAATTTAAAATGAATTGCATAATTCATAAAACATAGCTAATTCATTGATTCGTATTTGTCAGAATATGGAGAACGTTTGATAGTGTTGAATGGCAGACCAAATTTCATCCAAAAGTTCTCCGTTTCTGATTTACAGCCTAAAACATTTTTACTCAGAGATTAGTCCCACTATATTTTCAATAAGATAACTCCAGATTGTAGCCTCCATTATTTATTTATTTATTTATTTATTTATTTATTTGTTTGTTTGTTTGTTTGTTTATCTATCTATTTATTTATTTTTGAACATGCAAGTATATACTGTCAAAATCCAACATATCTGAATGTTCACACTGCTATTCCTTATGGCATTTAGCAACATAGAGTAAAATTATGGACTACAAATAGTCCACAATTTTGACAACAAAGACCTGCACCCATATCCTTTGGGAGCTATTAAGTGATTTGCATGATCTTCATTAAGCTGTTGCTTGCCACACATTTTGGGGGAAATAAGTCAACCTACCTGTGGCAACTGATAAGACCATGGTTGCAAAACTCCCTGTATTTTAAACCTGCAGAGAAACAAAGCAATCCACAATACACATGTAGAAATCCTATTACCTTTCAAAAAATTATCTTCAAATTGTTGTGAGGTGACTCTCTGTGGATGTTTGATTCCTGCGCCCCAAGTAACTAGTGGTGTTAAAGTCTCTGATGGATGACCGGCCCCATGCGTCCCTAAGCAAATGGCAAAACTCTAGTCAACATTACTTTATAATATACTGTGTCTTTCTTAACCTCATACCACTGCTCCTGAGCTTCTATAGCTGTAAGCATTAAATAATACCTCTTAGAACATTTGTGCCTGCCAAGTAGTATATGCTCAAGAGCAATAAAATCACTTCTGCATAACAATCCCTATAAATTTATTTATGCATCATGCATCCATACGGCTCATTGTAAACATTCAATTCTAAGCAGCTTTCCAAAATCATAGAGAAAGCCTCCCCAGTCCTAAGACCTGTAAAAGCTTCAAACAGAGAGAAATGCAGTTCCTTTATAAGCATCCACTCCACTGCTATGACTCGTTTATATTTACAGCAGGAGCAAGAATGGGTGCAGGTGTGTTGTTCAGCCCTAGGGTGTGGTGTGGATTCCAGATTGGCTGCTCTGACCCCTTTTTAAAAGCTTTTGCCTTCATGCAAGACAAACAAAGATATGAAAAGATTCCTAGAGAAGCATATTTGAGGCTGCCAAGCTGGAATGGCTATTCTGAGCTCTGAATTAGGCATGTTTGTCTACAAGGTCAGTCAACCTAAGACATTTCACTCAGGAAGAAAAGCCTGGGGGGGGGGGGTACAGTGGCATTCCAGCATCTGTCACTTGTAGCATGTACTGCCTTCTGTCTGATAGTAGAGAAAGATCAACCTGTGCTATTGGGCATCTATTAATACTTGCTCTGATTGTATATTCTATAAATGAAGAGTTTTTTTTAAAAAAAAATACTACAATCATACTAAGTCTCCGAGGTTTTTAACCCAAAAGAAAATTGCTTCTGAACTTCCCACCTCTCAGGGAAAGATGGTGCAGAACATACAAATACAGTACTTCCTTCTCGTGACAATGATCTTGGGGATAACCTTCTGAAAAGCCTCACCCCAATCTGTCATTCCATGGTCAGAAGTCAATATAAAAGCTGTGTTGCCGTCATGTTCATAAAAATCCTCAATCAGCGAAACAATTTCTTTTATACCTTCATCCACTTTCCTGATATTGTTCTTGTAATCCCTGTAGAGGACAGAAATAGTGTTGGCAGAAAAGCTATAATGAAGTTCATGTAGGATGGGAATTTATTTACGCTAAACATTTAATCTGCATTGAATGTGTTGAACTGGGGAAGATCCAATCTCTAGTGTTTGCCAGTTCATGAAACTCACTGGGTGACTTCTCTCACCCTGACCTATGTAACAGAGCTGGGGTGGTATGGATAAAATGGATTGCTTACATTATAACTGAGCTTATTGGAGGGAAGGCAGATCACCAATGTAAATGAATGAACTAATTAATTTATTGCACCTATTGGACCAAAAGCCTGGCACTCTGTTATAACAATAATAAAGTCATAGTATAGACATATTTGAAATTTTGAAAAGTATTATGACAGAACAACTCCTTGCTCCACTGACACATAGATTATAAATGAATGAACATATATACACTGTACAGCTTGCCAACTGGTTCAGAAAGAATCATGAGCTCAGGTCCTGATGCAGTTCAAATGTATTCTGCATATGAGACGTGACTAAAACAAAAGTCTTTGAAAAACACACACAGGGTATAATCCAACCATGTCCTTTTAAGCCTCATTCTTTTCAGTGTGGCAGATACATTCATGTTTAACTCTCTCTCATTAGGCTTCGGAAGATCAAAATGAATACACTATACCTTGAATGGGGCCGATGAGCATGTCCGTTTGTGTCTATTCCTAATAAGTGCAGGAAGAAAACTATTTTTGACTCCTGCAGTTTAGAGTGCAATGTTTCATTGTTTCTGGCAGATTTGAAGAACTCCTAGATAGAAAAGGTCCATTACACATTATTATCATCACCAAGGCGAATCCATAAATGATTTTGTTGATGATGAGGGTGATGTCATGTAGAAGAGCTAAATCTGTTGAAATCCTTCCACTGGGTCATTGTTCTCCATTTCCTTCTACATGACAAACTAAACTGTTTGGTGTCAATGGCGTTACTGAAGTATGCGTAACACATGCCTCTACCTGTAGAAACCTCTAATCTCAGCCTAACGGGAGCAACCAAACCCGATCCTTGTTTTAACAGTTTTTAACTAGAATTTTGCAAAATATTCGCTTTAATATCTATGGAGGAAGGGAAAAGCAAGAGAAAAAAACATCTCATGTAGCCAACATAATTAGAGTATACCGTACTGTATTTTAAAGAGGTGCACCCTTAGGTGGTGAAAAAATTCTGCTTGTAGTAGGATGTGCCTATACGTACACAACTACTGTACATATCTTTCATTTAACATTCTTTGTTTGGGGAGGAAGGAAGAAAAACATGAACTTAATTTGCAGGTCTTATTGCTGAAACCATATTTCTCATGAAATATGGAAAATGGGTGAATGAGAGGAAATGTCCAGTTCTCTTGATGCCTGGTTTGATCTGGGAGAGAGCCCTCAAGCATCAAAGGAGGGCAAACAGTCTGTGTGCACATAAAAACACATTGGCAACTCCTGTCTCTAGTGTTATTCTAGGCCAGTGATGGCGAACCTTTTAGAGACTGAATGCCCAAACTGCGATTCAAAACCCACTAATTTTTCGCAAAGTGCCCATACAGCGATTTAACCTGAATACAGGAAGCTGTGAAGGGGCGATGTCAGGTGCCCACAGAAAGGGCTCCGAGTGCCACCTTTGGCACCCATGCCATAGGTTCGTCAACACTGTTCTAGGCAATAGGGTTTTAGCCACTGGGGCTTCAGATGAGTGTGTGATCTGATCTAGGCAGATCAGAGGCAAGAAGAAAGTTTTTATTCACCTTAACATGATCAAAAACCCAAGTGTCCAGAACTGTGGCATCTTCTGATGCAAAGTCTTCCCTTTCAGCTTTGTAACAATGGGTGTAAACATGATCCCCCGTAGCACCTGCAAGAAAGCTGCTCAGATGAAGACTTTTGGTTTTGAAAAAAAAAACAAGAAATTGTAACAGGTCTTATATGCACTCTGTGTGTGTGTGAGAGAGAGAGACTAAAAATAATCTTTATCTACACTTCCTTTACAAGGTTAAAGCATCACAAAACCAGGGCTAGAATCAGGTGATCAAAAATACACAGTGTACCAGGAAACTATAAAGTTCAGCATATTTGTGATGCTAGTTTGTCAGAGAGCAGTCCAAATCTAAGAGATCAAAAGAATTAGAGATCAGTCAGGCAACCTGGCTCAAATAAAAACTAAAATAATATAAAAGGCCTCACAGGATACATCCTGCCAAGAAATAAAAAAAACAACTCCTGTACTTGATGAAAAATGTAGTAGAGAATGTTGATGATAAGTGATATTTCTTATAATAGCCAAGTATGTACTGCAGAATAAAAACAGTCCAACAAAGAAGTGGGAAACAACACTAATGTTTATACATACGTATTTCAAAAGGGAATTAAATTATGCCCAAAATAATCAATTTACTGAAAGATGGACATTGCTGTTCTTAGAATGAAAAAAACAAGTGAAAACTATTTCCCCTTCAATTTATTCAGCTTGCTTTAAACATATGTTTTTCAAATGGCATATAAATACCGTGTATAGCTATATCTTTTTGCACTGTCTACTTATTATTTTCTTGAATTACTGGTTCATCTCAAACGTTTAGCTTATTTATGTGAGCAGATCTGCCTTGAAGAACTTGCTATTATTTTAGAATCTGTTTTTATGACATTTTTGTCATCAAGTGACTTAAAAGAAAATAAATATATAAACCATTTTTAAAATTACAGAACAAAGGACAGAATCCTGTTACTTATACTTGCTGGCAAAACTTCATCATTCTAATTCTAATTCTTCAAGCTATCACCAGTTAGAAAGCTGATAAATGCATGAATGGGCTGCTGCACACAACAGCCAATGCCTACATCAACTTTTTAAGTGACAACAATTTGTTACTGAACTTTACACAAATAGAATTATGCTAGCGTTCCTTTCCAGTTGGATCCTGGCCAACAAACTACCTTTAACATTCCACAGAACAGTCTGATGTTCAGCAACAGAGATGAGTTTTAAAAAAGATGTTGCTTGTGGCGAATATGATAGAAGCCTAATAAGGCAACAAATGAAAACTTGAAGACGGTGACTCATGATTAGTGCTCAACAAGCCAGTTAGGTCAGATGTGTCCAGTACCAAAAAAAAAACAAAAAAAAAACCCACCCACCCTTCTGGTTAAGGTGCATTCTGAAAAATGAACAAAAACCTTATTGCCATGGCTTTGTAGTACAGTAGGACCCCAGTATCCACTGGGGATTGGTTCCAGCCCTTCCCGTGGATAATGAAAACTGTGGATAAGAGAGAACGCCTGATCACCCACCTCCAAGCTACTGTTTCCTGGCAGTAGCTTGCTTTATGACTGCTGTTTGAGACAGTAGCTTGCTTTATGGCTGCTGTTTGTGACAGTAGCTTGCTTTACAGATGCTATTTGTGACAGTAGCTTGCTTTACAGATGCTATTTGCGACAACAGCTTGCTTTACAGCTGCTTCTTGTGACACTAGCTTGCTTTGTGGCTGCTGGATTATTTAATTTTTTTCCTCTGCCTATGTGGATAACTGAATCGGTGGATAATGAATCAGTGGATACGGGGGTCCTACTGTACAGCAAATAAAAATGAGCCGAAATATGCAAAGCATATAGATAGATTTATGTAAACGTGAGCAAGAAATGCCAGTGTTCTAAGTAAAAGTGGTGATTCCTAAAATAATAGCCCCTTGAATCAACTGTTGAACAGTGACTCCAAACTTACTTAAATACTATTGATTCAGTGGGTTGACTCTGCTAGGATACCAACCCTATTCAAGCCAGCCTGTTTTTCAGCAACAACATCTCACATATCCCCCCAAAAGAGCTGCCTCAAAGTACAATCTAACTACAATACCGCATGCTGTGGGAAGTCTTTATTGTTTTGGGAAAGAAGCACCAGTCAGCCTCAAACATGCTTACCTTTAGCGAACATGGGCAGAATGTCTGGACTTCCCCAGCTCCAGGTATATTTGCTTTCATTGAAAATAGAATCAAATTCCACAGGGTTTTCTTTCCATCCTGTTCATAGAAGGACACATTATTATGGTTGCATTTTGCTTAGCAAAGAACAAGTTTTGAGTGTAGGGGTATATAGATAGCAAGATGCACTTAGGAGAAAAGAATACAGTCGTATTCAATATGAACACTCACAATCACCTTTCTATTATCATGATCTTGCATATATGTTATCATTCGTCACATAAAACCAGACACTTTTATATTCAGAAAAATGGACAAACACATACATATTGCAAACTACGATATACAGTACAGTACATGCCTCTTTTATAGAACATAATTCTTACCTATGCATCAGCTCCTACATGCACTAGCAAGCACTAATATAACATCAAAACGTAACCAGGCATTTTTTAAAAAATCACACAGAGTGTCCTTGTTACTTATCTCACTCCCATAGTAAACATGAGAGGAAATTCAAAGTGTGACATATTTTGTACCATACTTCCGAAAGGAACACTTTGAATAGCTGACCATATTTGCTTTGCCTTTCCCTCTAATGCTGTTGAAGGATAATGCCTACTCTTAATTCCCAGATACAAGCAGAAAATCAAAGCAATTACAACTGCAATTCTGTATACCTGTCAGTGGGAGTCAAGCTTCATTGAACTGACCAGCATAACCCTAATTGTTGGCTACAACCAGAGTAGACCCATGTGTGTGTGGGGGGGGGGGATTAACTTATCTAAGCACTGAATTACAAAATACCCACTCAAGTAACAGACCTACTCTATTTGGAGCTAACAATTGGGTTTTGGTTAAGACGTCGTCTTTTCAGTAGGCAAGTATGGGATTCTGCAGTAAAAGTTCTTATCTGCTATTTCAAATAGCAGGTGCATACTGAAGAGCACCACTTGAGATAATGCTCACTGCAGTCCAGTTCATGTTTAAAGAACAGAAATATTTAAAGAATAATATGAAATAATATTTAAAGAACAGAAAAATTATTTATTTATTTATTTTTACAACTTATATGCCGGCCACTACCCAAAGGTCTCTGGGCGGCTTCCAATCAAAGAATTAAAACAGTTAAAAACATCAAACAACAATAAATAATTAAAACAATAATAAAAACCTTATACTAAAATCATCGCACTAAAATTGCCATCAGAAGACCCACAATCTAAATTGTATCAATTAAAAAACTTTTGGAACAGGAAGGTTTTTACCTGTCGCCAAAATGTCATGCATCCTTTACGCTGAAACCAATAAACTTCTGCATAATGCCATTCCTCTGAATTTCAAAGTAGCAGGGCTTAGGAAATACTAGAGTAAACCAAATTAAGGAAGCGCATAGAAGGAAATTCCAATTACAGCAGTTCCCCGACTTAAGAGCAGCTCAACTTGAGAGCAGAAAACTATTGGCATTTTAACTGCCACCTTACAAATTTTAGATATGGTGTGCTCAACTTAATTTTTTTTATTTTTTAACTTTAAAAAAAAATTAGATAGGTACCCTGACTTAAGAGTAGTTCGACTTAAGAGCATGCATTCAGAACGGATTAAATTCGTAAGCTGAGGTACCACTTTATCCCCTTTCATATTTGCAGCCCTGAAAATATCCAGAGGGTGAGGGACAATGTGGGGTAGTCTGCAGAGGCTTGTGGGATGAGACCTCCTGCAGAAGACACAAACTTCCACTAATGATTTCCCATTGATTTATCTCAGGAACCAAGAAATAACAAATTGAGAATGAGTCACAAAATATTGTAACAGTTTATCAATGTACTGTATTATAACAATTCATTACATGCATGAATCAGCTCTCAGCCTACCTCTAGCAACAGCACTGACATCTTCATAAAATCCAGCGATGAGGGCGACATGCCCAGGTCTAGATTCTGTTGGGACGCGAGTATGAGATACTCCCCAGCTACCTTTGGACAGCATGACATGCCTGAACGTAGGACACAAGGCTGATGAGCACGTGGAATTGTAACTTACAAAAGTAATGGTAGAATTCAAGCAGAACTAAATGTACGTTGTCGTTCTACTTTCTAAGCCACTGTAAAGAAATATGTACCATATTTCAAGAACTACAGTGCACAAAATCTACTAGATATTGAAGTCTTAGCCATAACGTGCACCTTCAGTACTAAATTAAGGAAGCAAGGGTCAGGGTCCCACATTCCTCTTTTAAGCATGGCAATTCCAATATACAGCAATGGTGGTCTGTCATAATACTTAATAAAAAGTAACTAGGGTTATGTTGAAACTATAGTTTATTGAAACAAACAGCATCAAGGGACAGTTTAAGATTATTATTTAATTTCAAAAAAAACTAACCAGAGAACTTCAAACTAAAATGTAACAATAAACTAGCTAGAGTTAATATGGAATTTAGATGCTTCTGGTCTCTTTTTCATGCCCAGGAGGGGGAGAAAAGAAAAGTGGGAAATGTATGATCTCAAAGTTTACTCAGGCTTGTTTCCACAACAAGATGACATCCAAACCAAAGCAGCCCCCTTTGTTCATACTTTACTGACTTAATTACACAAGTTTCTGAAAGCAGGACAGATTTTTAAAAAAATAATTTTACAAATCAAATTGATTTAAATGACAATTTAAATTAGTTTTTGCATTATATTTGAACTGCGTTTCCAGCATGCTGATGCAAGTTTTTTGTACTGCATTTAATGACAATATTAATTGCTTTTTATGTTAGGTGTGGGCTATAATCCTCAGACATAGCAGCTAAAGAGAAAAGATGGGGACTTGCTGAAAGCTTTAAAAGAGGATAAAAACATATCTTCTAATTCTGTCCTTCACCAAGCTTTCTGGTAAATTGAGAACAATGAATGTCTTCTCACAGTTTTCTAGACTAGAGGAAGGTAATTGGGATTGTAATTCCATTGAGCAGAAGTGGATAACTGCCCAGAGAGGCCCTTGGGCCAGATGGTTTTGCAGACTAGAAATTGAATGAATGAATGAATGAATGAATGAATAAAAATGAAATATGCTACAACCCATGAAAGTCTATGTCATAATACATTTATTTATTTATTTATTTATTCATTTATTCATTCATTCATTCATTCATTCATTCATTCATTCATTTTCTATTTGTTAAACACCCAATTTTCCCTCAGGATCTCTGGGCAGTGTACAACATGTCTTGGCAAATCAGGGTTCTTTTGCTACAAATGAGTAACATGGCTACACCTCTGGAAACAGTTACCTCAAGTAAGGAGCTTTAGAAGTGCCATCACCATCTACTTCATAAAGTGAGTCTGCACGCAAACCATCAGCGACAAAAAGGACTAAGCGCTGTGCAGGTGGAGGCAGTGGCGTGTGGTGAGGAGTCATGCCATGGACCAATGGAGACGTGAAGTAAATATCAAAGATGGAGATCAGGAACACACAATGTACCAGGAGACCAGCGACAATGAAGATTTGCATATTCATGGTGACAGCTTGTCAGAGAAGAGTCCAACTGTAAAAGATCAAAAGAATTACAGACCAGTGTGACACAGCAGTGAAAAAAGCAAACTCAATGCTAGGGATCATTAGGAAGGGTATAGAAAATAAGTCAGCAAGTGTCATTTTGCCTCTTTATAAATCTATGGTGAGGCCCCATCTGGAGTATTGTGTACAGTTCTGGTCACCATACCTCCAGAAGGATATTATGGAAATGGAAAAAGTGCAGAGGAGGGCAACCAGAATGATTAGGGGACTGAAACACTTTCCTTACCATCTGAGGCTGCAATGGCCGGGCCTCTTCACTCTTGAACAATGGCACCTAAGAGGTGACCTGATTGAAGTTTATAAAATCATACACAGTGTGGACAAAGTAGATAAGGAAAAACTGTTTTCCCTATCGCACAAAACTAGAACTAGGAGGTACTCCATGAAACTTTTGGGCCCTAGATCTCAAACAAATAAGAGGAAGTAATTTTTCACCCAGGGGATCACTGATCTATGGAACTCCCTGCCAGAAGAAGTGGTGACAGCAGTCAGCCTTGACAGCTTTAATAAAGGACTGGACAAGTTCATGGAGAACTAGGACATTAATGGCTATCATTATGGATGCCTTAGGACAACCTCCAGGTTGGAGAGATAAGCAGGATATCTCTCAATGCCATTTGCAGGGAATCTTAAGCAGGCGAAGACATCTGCTTGGGAATGTGTGTGTTGTGTAGTTACAGTTGTGATCGACTCTTTGTGACCCCATGTCCATGGAGTTTTCTTGGCAGGAATACTGGAGTGGTTTGCCAGTTCCTACTCCAGATGCCTACAGCACCTGGTATTCGGTGGTTGCCCATCCAAGTACTAACCAGGCCCGACCCTGCTTAGCTTCCGAAATCAGGCGAGATCGGATGTGCTTAGGGCATCTAGGCCCACCTGAATGGGAATACCCTGACGCAAATGGTGAGCTGCTGTGTGAGCCAGAATGCTGGACTGGATGGGCTGTGGACTGTTCCAGCAAGGCTGTTCTTATGTTCTTATATAGGTGGGGAACCAATTACAAATATAGACTGTTATGTGAAACCACAAATATACAATCATTAGTCACCTTAGACTCCATAGAGGCCACAAATATATGAGAAAACACTGGTTAAGCATCTTAGGTTCTTTCTGAAGACAACCAATTGAGAAGTGCAATGAAGTAAATTAAAATGCACAGGCAGCATTGAAGCCTGCAGAATTTTGGTTAGAAAATCTACCTCAATATTTGTTTATTCACTTCAGACATTCTTAAATTTCAAAGAAAAGCATCTTGTGGAGAAGTCTTATTTATCACAGCCTGCATTCTATAAGCTCAGTACCAAGGGCTGACTCAGAGGGAAATCTGGGTAAAGATCCTTCTGCCTCCTCACCTTGCCATACAGGTTCTAGGGTGTGGGCTGGAAGGAAACATGAACAGACAGGTATTAGTGTTTAGGCTGGAGCTGTGGAAAGAGGCATCAGCCAAAGTAGCACTCTCATCAGAGGTTTTGTAAGGAAATAATGGTGGCAGCCATTTCATCTAATGATTCTTTTTATACCCAGTGGATGAATGCCCCCCCCGTAAGAAAGGTTGTTGTTGTTTTGTTTTCTTTGTTGTTTGTTTGTTTTGTCCTGTTTTGGTTTATGTTTTTAAAGAAAAAGCAATTTTGGTGACCAACATCAGCATTTGCTGCACTGTGCAATAGATGCCCCTGGCAGCAGAAAACGTCATCTTGACAGCCCAGCCACTGATATTCTTTTGTGCCCTAAAAAAATGTCCACAACCATTATATACAGAGTAAGAAGTCACAGCAGATCCAGGGACTACATTCACCCCATTTTAAACCTTATCATCCATGCTTTAAAGGCCATACAGTACTCATTCTTCCACCTATATAAAGTCAAAGAAATCAGAAAGCTACGTCTATTTTTGTTTTTTAAAATCTATTTGAGCCTGTAAAATGTCCCAGTGGTGGCAAAACAGCATACAAATGGACATTCACAGCCATTGAATCCACCTGAACCTATCCTTGCCTATGGTTGGGGCATTATGGAGTTGGCCCAAACTCAGTGCAGTCTAACATTTTACATACGCAGTGGACCCTCGTATAACCAACAGTTTGTATAACATAAAATCTGTACAACATAAAAAAATTCTGGAGACAGGGGAAATTTGCTTAACAGAATCGCCTATGGGGCGAATCCGTGCAACACAAAAATGGTTGCGAACTCGTGATTAGCGATTACTCCATTTTCAATGCATTCCTATGGGAAATTTGTATAAATTTCATTTGGAATGAATTAATTCCTTTATACAAGGCACCACTTGCATTTTAAAAGCTCAGGCCCCATCTCTTGTTAATCAAAATGGAACAAAGGAAGTTGTCTGTGGAAGCCTTCCCTAGCAGCTCTATTACTGCCTGATAAGAAGACTTCTTTCTTCCTTCTTTTTTCTTCAAGCAATGTTGTAGGCATATATATTGCCTGAGCGCCGGTGAAAACTGTTTCCGACAATGGAACCCGTATTTCTTTTGCTGATTCAGGCCTTCCAAGATGAATGGAAATGCCAACATCATGAGGCAAAAGGCAGACCTAGTTTCCCCAAGCCACAATGGCAAAAGTTGCAGCTCTTTGCAAATTTCAGACACTTTGCATTGTTGGAGATGATGAACACGCGTTTTTGCCCCCCACTCTTTAAAGGCTACAATATAAACCTTTATGAAATCTGCAACTATTTGTTTTCCATTTCTATTTATGTTTCAAATACACGGCAAAACATGTACCAAGCATTATTCAGATGAATACGCTACCCCAGTGTAAAGCTATATTTAAAAGTGTCAAGGCAAGTCACTGGAAATACTTTAGTCATCTATTTCAGAACGACCATGCTCCAAGGAGCAATATATTCTGGCTATGTACAATTTAAGAGCATCTACTGAAAATGCATTTTCAATAAGCATCAATGCCACGACACGCCTGGTACAAAAGGGTATGATTAGGTGCTATTTCTCTAGCCGACAGATTTTAAAAAAAATTACACAAGATTTAATTCAACCTGTCAAAGAGATATGAAACAATTCATCCATAAATAAATGGAAACCAGAGGGGAATGTCACCTCTGTTAAAATATTAAACTGATACTACCATATTGTTCAGCATTAAGAATACTCCTGTACATTAAACTGGTTTTCAAAGTGTATTCATATTGCTTCTCTAAGTTGCATATAGACAGGCTCAGCTACATTATTATTCTACACCAGGGCTTAAAAAAAAATCTACACATTGTCATATTCCCATCCAGGATAAAATAAAATTAACATGACTTAATTTGTCTGATGCGCATGATTCATCGTATATTTTAGGTTGTAAGGTTTTTTAAAATATACATTTATACTGAAATATGTTTGATAACTCACATCCTATGTTTAAAATGCCTTCATAATGAACAGACTCATGAGTGATTCTGCACATTACAATAATAAAGGCCACCTGTTTTAAATTGCAAATGTGGCTCGGCTATGCAGAAGATTATTGCAGTAATATGAATACAACCTGAGGCAAAAAGTTCCCCCAGAGCTAAATATTCCATTTAATATTACTCAGCTTGTCAAGACAGCATTCGGAATTGATGATTCCTTTGCAAAATATCCAAGGGAAAAGAATATGATTATTAGCTGTCCTGACTTGTGGGTCATGAAGCATCTGTTCCACTTTCAAGATGTGCTCTTTTAAACTTTCTCTTGAATTTCCAGGTGACAGCTATTCAAACCTCCCTCTGATGCAACTCCAGGGTGCATGACATTGAAAGACCCACACGTCTTCCAGAAGCCATGGCACATTTTGGCTGAGACCATCACAACATCTATAGACCAATACGTCTGTGAAGATTCTCAGTCATCCAGGTGCGTTTAACTGGGAGTTGAAAAAAAGAAGTCCAGTAGCCATGACTCAACTCCCAGTTATCTATAGACCAAGGCAAGCAACAAACAAACCTTTGATGTTGCAGGACTGCGGCTCTCATCATGTCTAACTATTTGCTAAGGGAGATGGGAGTTGCAGTCCTCAGTATACAAAGGGCCACGTATTTTCAATACCTGCTATTGATTAAAAGGTCTAGAATGAAGACCTCATACTTTGTTACTACTTATGGTACTTATTTACCACATACCAGGATCTCTGGGTAAGAAAGAATAACCAACAATGTGGAACCCTTTTAGTAATAATTTTTAACAAAACCATGAAAGGTTATGTTCAAGCATTTATCCCTTAAAGTAAACCATCCTAAATGCTACTGTAATGGTCTTTTAGCATGAGGTGGATTCTCCCCACCTCACAGGTCTCCAGTAGGACTGGAAGCAAATGGACGGCAACTCTGGCTTAGCTGCATTGGCTGCACAGCTTAAAAGGAATATTGCTCTATTCCCAGTAAGGACCAGTCTTATGTCCAAATCAGGAAATTCGGCCTTATAGTTTGTTTGATTGATCTGATACCACCCATCCAGTGGTATGCCACTATTAAAGTCGCTTGGCCAAACTTACAAAGTTAACAAGAATGTAGGCTATGGTTAAAAGGCAGACAACTGCCTAGTGAGGGACACTATACTGGCCCCAACTGCACCTACTGCGGGCTGCACCCCTGCCAGTTCTCCTTGTATAAATTTCAACAGCTGAACAAGAAGAATGGGGGTGGGAGGGGGAGTAGGAAGAACCAATAGGCAATATGGCTTTGTTGAGAAGTGGTTTTGCTGGTATGGGAGTAGAAATGGATAGCTTTCTCCCAGAAGGAGGAAACTGAAGAGTGCAAGAGGTTAGATTTTTGCTTGTTGTTCCCTTTCTTTTCATAAGAGAGGGAAAAGCCAAATAGAGGGGCTTGAGATGTGTGTGCCAGGTGGGTGCAAGGACCACATCCAAAGTCATACTGGACCACAATGCAGCCTTAAGACATTCTAATAAAACTGTTCCAGCTTGCTTCAACTAGCTAAGATCAGAGATAAATGTAGGAAGAAACGATTAGCATCTGTAAAGAAAAGTGGGTAAAATAATTTTCTCAGCTAACTTTGTTATTCCAGTCCTCTAATCTAAGCGACAATATTTCTTTCTTCTGTCGAAGAAGTTTCAAGCTTACTTACAATGCAAGACAATTCATAATTAGTGCAAAAATATTTAATGAGTCTATAATTAATACAACTCAAAATGCAACTATAAATACATGACCAATTAAACTTTATTTTAAACCATACAAAATGAAAAGCACTCATCTGCAGTACTATTATTTCTACTTCTTCCTATATCATTAGCCAAATCAGAAGAAAGACCATAATATCATTAGCTCATAAGAAAAAGTGTTCTGCTTCTTTAACATCCCATACCACTTCAAGTAGTCTCTGGGTGGTTTACAGTTTTTAATTACAGTATGCAGGCTACACATCCCCCACCCACCCAGCAAGCTGGGTACTCATTTTACCGACCTTGGAAGGATGGAAGGCTGAGTCAACCATGAGCCAACCACCTGTGTGGGGGGAAAGCCAGCCCCCCTTAAAGTGTGGTGTGGTTTCGAAATAACTGGAGTCTGCAGACTGATATCTGGTGCAATAGATAGAGAACGTTCTTTCTTGCCGTGTGCCCCTCACGGCAATTGTTTTATTAGGAACAAAACTAGGTCACAATACGTATGCATGAAGCCACATCTAGCTGGCACCATTGGCCAAGCCAGAGATAACTAAGACAATAGCACTTGTATTTCTAGAGCATGCGCAGAGTAACCATGACCTAAGCTTCTTTGGTATGGCACCTTGGCATGGCAAGCCTTGCTGATAATGGCTGGTACAAGCTAGTTTATGAAACCATTAACCCATTAACTCCATTAACTCCCGTTCTCCTACACACCTGGGATTGAACCCCAGGTCGTGAGCACAGTTTTAGCTGCAGTACAGGCATTTAATCACTGTGCCACGAGGCTCCTCATGGAGGAAGTTTTCTAATTCCCAAATGAATGGGAAAATAAATTTGTCTGGTATCCAAGGGATGATGACACTGGCAAAAACATTCCATTGCCTGCCTACATGAACTGAGAACTCACCTGATTTTGTGGCAACAAGATCACCTTCAAGTGCTGCTTCTCCATAGGGTAAGGAAGAAGTACGTCATCACAAGTCCTGGGTATTTTGAGTGCACTGCACTTCTTGGGGAGAAGGGACAGATGAATGCAAGAGCCCAATAATCCCACTCAGTCAATGTACTCTTTCTTCTTCACCTGCGTAGAATGTCCCGTCCTGGCTCCAGATGTAATGAGAGGTGGGGGGCTAATTTCCTTGATGCACTTCTTTATTTCTGGAACCCCTAGAACAGAATGACCACAAGTATTGTGTACTCTTCTATGAAATACACCTGCCGCTACAATACCTATTAGCAAGAGCATTTCACACAAACAGGATGTCATTTCACCAAAGCTCCCTACTGTACTTCTACATCAAAATGTAATTCTACACTGCACGTCTTACCCTATGTGCTGTGCTTCCTTATATGAGTTCTTAATAAGCCCCTGTTATTGACATCTAAATTAGTTGGGGTCTTCTAGAAATGGAAGACAACTGGTCATCTGGGGTTCTCCAGAACTCTTACGGGAGCGCTTATATCTAAGTCACTCCTTCTGTATGCACAAGATCATTGAAATGTCAGTTCTCTGCCTCTAGAATAGAGATGAAAAATTTGGGAGAAAAAATGGGGGAAATAGTTTTTTCCCCAATTTTTCCAAAGGGTTTTTTTTTCACTGCTTCAAAATATTTGTAAATTTTATATCTCTGCTCTGTCTTGGAAACACAGTATTCTGGCAAAGGATTCCATTCTGTTTGGCCATGCCTTCAGCTAAGCAGCTTTTTATGTCCCTTCCAGTTACCAATACAGTACCACAGTTCTCCTAAAGCCAGCCCCCCCCAAAAAAAATCCTATTTGCTAGAACATTTTGTTTAACCAGTGCATAAGGATTCTGTAGCAATCCTATCCAAAACCAGAGGCAATTCAACATCTGAATCTATGTAACTCAAGCATTATGGTTACTGCTTAAGAAATACTGTCAACCCCAGAGAATTTCCAATTGAGGCTTTCTAATCTGTTTGTTTGAAAAATGATTGCTTTTTTTTCTTTTGCCACAACATAGGGAACCTAGATATGTCAAGTAATAAAATATGCATGGAACATAAGAACATAAGAAGAGCCTTGCTGGAACAGGCCACAGCCCATCCAGTCCAGCATTCTATCTCACACAGCAGCTCACCATTTGCTTCAAGGTATTCCCAAGCAGATGTCTTCACCTGTTTACGATTCCCCGCAAATGTCATTTAGAGATATCCTGCCTATCTCTCCCACCCGGAAGACAACCTACTAGTGAAGGCAAGCCACCAAACATATTTCTTCACTTTTGGTTTGTTTCTCTTTTGAAGTTATATCAATGGGTTTTTTTAATTTATTATCTCATTTGCTATCCTAGCAATCTATTGAAATGAACATTACAGTACATACATAAGGAATTTTAAAAAAATGAAAGTGGGGTGGTGGTGAAAGGGAAGACAAGCAAGCTGGGCAAAATTATTATGAATTTAAAAAGTTTCAGTTATTTTAAATAACTTAGTTCTAAACTAAGGGGGAAAGGTAGTTGCAGGACTCAGACCAGAATTCCAGACTGCCATAATACTTCCAGTTCTCTGATTACAAAAAAAGATAAAACAGTCATTTCATACTGGAAATAACTTAAGACACTGACTGATAAGAACGGGGAATCATAGTGTCTATTATCCTCAACCACTGGCCATGTTTGTGTAACAATATCTGGAGGGCAGGGGTTCTCAATTGCTAGTATAATTCTAAAAGCATTTCACTTAGAAGCAAACATTGTATTCTATTAGACTTAATCCCTAGAAAGAGGGTTTAGGAATGCAGTCCAGAAGTGTGTTTAGTAATCAGATAGACTACCAAAAGCAGACACTGATATATACTACAGATACATTGAAAACATGGGGAAAATTGATAGTGTATATAAAATTACAAAAACCTGTGTAGTTGTGCTGGAAAAATATGTTTTTCAGTACAGCAATTCTCCTTTCTTCATGACACTCCAAGAAAACACTGTAGCGTGTGCTGTGTATCACTAGGGGACAGGCTTGATAAAAAAAGACTCCTCTTGTTAAATTTAGCAGGAGCAGCAAACGCCTATAGCTACTGCTGCACACTATTTTCCGTTCAATAAGGCATTAGATCTTAGAAAGCACTGATTACTTAAAACAAGGAACTGTCTTATGGCAGCTCTAGGTTACAAATTTCTACCAGGCTACATTTTCATAGCCTGGAGATTATTTCATCTGATACATCTGACAAAGTGGGCTACAGTCTGGGAAAGTCTTATGAACTAAACTGTTTCTCTAAAAGTTGCCACAAAGTTGCCTTCATTGTTTTTGTTACATAGCTACCTCTCTATAAGTACTCTTCGGTGACCAGCAATTCTACAAAGGTTGGCCCAATATTTCAGCAGGATTAATTGGCTAATTCAAACAGCTAATGTTCAGTAGATTTGTGAGGCATTTCCTCCTCTCCATCTCTGTGTTTCCATGAATAATGATCACATACTGTGAAGTCAATTCTGATTTGTTGCAACCCTTTCCTGGGTCCTCCAAGTATACAATACTCAGAAGTGGTGTCCTGGGACTGTGCAGCTGCCCCAAGACATACACACGCTATGCCTTCTCTTCTAAGAGGCACAGTGGGGAACTGAATTCATGACCTCCACCTCCACAATCAGGTACCCAATTCATGGAGTTAGCCAACCAGCTCTGCATTTTCATATATCCCATATAAAGTGACACCCCCCCTGCGCCTATTGCGGGGGTTAGGGACTCGATCCGCAATATGCACATGCAGGTTGGGTCAAGCCTGGGGGGCCTAGCTGGGGGTCCTTGTACTTACCCCCAGCCTGGTGCTGCCCCGAACTGGCCTGCAATTGCCTTCCCGGGCCTTCTGGAGGTCCCAAAAGGGCCTCCTTGCAAACTGGAAGTGACTTCCAGATCGCCAGAAATCATTTCTGAGGTGTCTGACAGGCCTAGAAAGACCCTTGGAGGCCTCAGAAATGATTTTCTGCGAACCAGAAGTCAAGTCACTTCTGGTTTACAGGGAAGCCATTTTTGGGCCTCCAGAAAGCCTGGGAAGGCCCTCGCAGGCCTGTTTGGGGCAGCACCAGTCCTGGGGTAAGTACGGGAGGCCTGAAACAGGCCTTCCCCCCTTACCCCAGGGAGACTTTTTTCATATACTGCAGTCCCACGATATAGTGGGACCGCAGTATATGAACTGCGAACAGGCAGGTGACCACTGGGTATTTAGATGCCCTCAACAATTCAAATGTGTTTTTTACAGCTAACTTTGAAAAATCATGATGGAATTTTTCAGCCAACAAATTTCTCAGGTTCAGATTGAATTGTTGCAACAGAAAGCTGTGTCCAGGAATCTCCATAAACACAGTTTCCTCAACCCCCACTTTCAAAAGATCAAAAGCCCCCACTTAATCTATATGGGCTTTTCCAAGACTCAGTATTTGGACTCATACATTTCAACTACCGCTGCTACTTATTATTCTTTTTACATTGCCATATATTTCTCTCGCATACATTTTCTCAAAAGCTCATGTACAAGGGGGGGGGGGGAATCCATCCACCCACTATCTTGGCATGTTCCCACAACCACCCTCAGAGGCAGGCAAGGCTTAATGAGACCAGGCATTAGCCCTATAGCTGACTTTGTGAAGGAGCAGGATTTTAGCCAAAACGTCTCTAAACTGTGACAGCATTGCTTTTCAACTGAAGGGCTGGGACAGAATATTGGTTTATAAGCTGGCCTAGTACAGATCACTAGAGCATCACAAACATTGGCAGATGTCTTCAAATGCAGATTTGGGCTAGAAATTGATAAATGGGCAGAGCTTTCAATGGTAGCTTTCAAAAGCAGTTACAGTATTTAAATTAGGGTTCTAAGTCCCATTTCTCCACAGCTGTTTTCAAGCCAATTTTTTTTAAAAAAGGAAATTATTTATTTGTATGCTCTAATCAAAAATAAGCAAAACAGTTAATTTCTTATTGTGAAACATGCATACATGCAATTGTATGCACCACCCTTAGACACAGCAGAAATGTGTAGTTGAACCACATGATTCTTTACAACCACAGTTTAGTGAAGCCACCAGTAGTACTTATTGAAGTTACAATCACATCACAAAAGGAACAATGTTGTATCTTGTTAAGTTATAAACCATGCTTTATTCTGTCCTAACTATGAGCTACTGGGAAAACAGTAACTCTTTATAAGGGGAAAAGGCTGCACATCACTAAGATTTAGGACACTGAGCTGCTTTGCCCAATTCAAATATGGCAAGAACGGGAAACGCACAGCCCTCCGAGTGTTGCTGGATTCAGCCTTCATTTACATCAGTCCAAGACTAGATAGGTTAGTCAATAGCAGAGAAGGGGTGATAGAAATTTGAAATCCAGTCACTGTACAATCTGTAAGGCTCTTCCCCAAAGTACATAATGCTGGTCCCCACTGTGGCTAGTGAGACAGAAGGCATAATAATGCACAGGTCTGTAATGATTCTCAGTCATCCGGATGAGTTTATCTGCAAGTTGAGTTATGGCAACTGGACTTCTTTTCTTGAAAGATTGAAACGCTTCACTGCTCATTCAAGCAGCGTTGTTAGTTTGAGGAAAGTTTGTGTGAGTCCTCCATTTTAGAGATCACCTTGATTTCATATCACCTTGGTCTGAATAGTCTCATAAGCTGAACAATGGCCTGAATAGGTTTGTTGAGTTGACAACAGCCTGAATAGCTTCATAGGTGAACTATGATCTGAAGAGGCTCATTAGGTGGATAATGGCCTAGAGCAGTGTTTGCAAATCTATGGCATGGGTGCCAAAGGTGGTACTCGGAGCCCTTTCTGTGGGCACCCAACATAGCCCCTTCACAGCCACCTGTACTCAGGTTAAATTGCTGTATTGGCACTTTGCAAAAAAAAATAGTGGGTTTTGAATCGCAGTTAGGGCACTCAGTCTCTAAAAGGTTTGCCATCACTCGCCTAGAGTGTGTGAAAGTCCCGCCTTTCATGAACCCCAGACAAATCAGAAGCACTCCACATCTCCAACACCAAGAGGACAGCTAAACGACCCATTTAATGGGTGTTGGGAAAGGTTGCATAGGTAGAATTTTCACGCACCCTAAGCCATTGCCCACCTAACAAGCCCATTCAGATCATGGTCCACTATGAACCTATTCAGACCAGGGTGGTGTGCAATCAAGGTGAACTATAAAATGGAGGACTCGCCACTAACTTTCCTCAGACTGACAAATTTGCTCGGAGGAGCAGTGAAATGTTTCAACCTCTCAAGAAAAGAAGTCCAGTTGCCATGACTCAACTTCCAGATAATTAATGCACATGGGCAGCCAAGCAGGCAGGCAGGTAAGCATCCACGCAGAACCACTGCAGGAAAGGAACCGAAGCAAGCTCCTGATCTTCCACCTCCAGTCAATTATGCAGGCGGGATTGGGCTGGGTGGTGGAGAATGACTGCTTGCGTGGGACTGAAGAAGGGCACCGCCTCGTATCTGCCTCCAAGCACGGACTAGCTGTCACTCCTTGGCGGTAGCCAACGTGTAACAATAGCCAAGGAGATGGGATTGAGGAGGGGCTTTTGTCCGCCTTTCTTAACCGGGGATCCTCCTGAACCGAGAGGACGGGATCAGAGCGAGCAAGTCCGGGAAATCCTCG
This sequence comes from Phrynocephalus versicolor, assembly GCA_023846285.1. Classification (NCBI taxonomy): domain Eukaryota; kingdom Metazoa; phylum Chordata; class Lepidosauria; order Squamata; family Agamidae; genus Phrynocephalus; species Phrynocephalus versicolor. The sequence continues at coordinate 76,728,449 of JAHTLZ010000204.1, read as the reverse complement.
CCAGACTGGGATTTGCAAGCCTCTTCGCCCAGAAGCAGCCCGGCACCGCGAGGGGACCCGGTCTGGTTCCAGGGGGTTTTATTCGCGGAAGCGAAAGGTGCGACACCACGCCGACACGCCACCGAGCCGGTTGGCCCTGAGCTAGCACAGGAGAGAGAAAGGCGCACGGGCAAACGTTTACACGCCGCTGCTTTGCTACTTACACTCTCGCGCGTTCAATGGCAAGCGCTCCTGTCGCAGTCCCTACAACACACGGAGGCTGCATGAAAATTATCGCGAGATCGTGGCGGAAACGGAGCGAGGCGTTGAAAACGGAAAAGTCTCTTTTCTTTTCGTATCTCTCGGTCCCCCCATGACGCCCAATCAAAGTTGCACATCGTTCTAACTGTTTTACGCACCGCCTATCATGTTTCTAGAGATAGAAAGCAGTAGACCTGTACACACGCGTTCTGTTTGGTTTTTAACATGTGTATTTCACGCTGTCTAGGGAGCATTCCTACTGTCTCCGTTGCGTTAACGGCAAGAGAATTTCTTCCTGAGTAGAATAGGACAGGATTGCAGCCTTCGAATTAGGCGGTTACAGGATTAAAGGCTCGTGTGAATGCAGCCTTTCGACTGAGAAGGTCGGGATGTATTTGTCTTTCGAATTACTTTGTACTGCAAACTTTTTCTTCACTGGCTCATTATTATTATTATTATTTTGCATTTATATACCGCGCCTATTTCCCTCAAGGGGACTCAGGGCGGTTTACAGCAAAAGTAAAACAGTTAAAGCAAAAAATAAAACAGTTAAAACAATTAAAACATCCAAGAATCCACAACAGAGGATGGCAGAGGCGGTCAAGCAGTCAGGCAAGCAAGGCTAGGGGAAGGGGGGGGGGAACTGTATCCCTAATCAGCGCCGAAAGCGTCCTGGAAAAGAAAGGTCTTTAAATTGTTCCTAAACGACGCCAGCGACGGAGCCTAGCTCGCTCGGAAGCTTATTCCAAAGAGTCGGCCCCACCACGGAGAAGGCCCGCCCACCTGTACTCGTTTTGCGGGCCTCCCTGGGGGGTGGGGGACCGTCTGCAGCGAGAGGGCCAATGATGAATGGGTGGGTCGGACTCGATTTGATTGTAGGGGGAGACGCTCTGCCAGATAAGCAGGGGCAAAGCCATGGAGGGTTTTGTAAACCAAAACCAAAACCTTGAACCTTATCGGGCAACCAGTGTAGGCGAGCCAGGATGGGGGTGGCGTGGTCATAACGACGCGCACTAACCACCAGCCTGGCCGCCGCATTCTGGACCCGCTGCAGTTGCCGAACAAGGTTCAAGGGGAGCCCCATGTAAAGAGCGTTGCAGTAATCCAGCCTCGACATGACCAGCGCCTGTACCACTGTCGTCAAGGAGCTCTCATCAAGGTACGGGCGAATCTGGGCGATAAGCCTAAGATGGTAAAAGGCCGACCTGGTCACGGCTGACACCTGAGATTCCAGGGTCAGATCCGGATCCAGGACGACGCCCAGATTCCTCACTCTTTGCGCCAGCTGGAGGGCGGACCCGCCCAGACTGGGAAGAGGGCCACAGTACCCCTCCGAGCCACCCCCGAAGAACAGAACCTCGGTCTTTCCAGGGTTGAGCCTGAGTCTGTGGGTCCTGGTCCAGTCCAAAACCGCAGCCAGGCAACGATCAAGGGTCCAGACGGCCTCCACTGCACAGGTGGAGAAGGAGAGATAGAGTTGCGTGTCATCAGCATACTGATGACAGCAGACTCCATAACTCTGGATGATCTCTGCCAATGGCTTCATGTAGGTGTTAAAGAGCATTGGGGAGAGGGACGACCCCTGAGGCACCCCACAAGAGAGTGTCCAGGGAGCCGACAACTCACCCCCCAAGCTCACTCGCTGGGTGCGGCCCTCAAGGAAGGAACGGAGCCAGCACAAGGCCAGACCCCCAATCCCCACCTCCGAGAGCCGCCCCAGCAAGATACCGTGGTCGACGGTATCAAAAGCCGCTGACAGGTCGAGAAGGACCAGCAGGGTAGAGCAACCCCTGTCAGCCCTCCTCAACAGATCATCGTGCAGAGCGACCAGGGCCGTCTCGGTCCCATGACGCGGCCTAAACCCGGATTGGAAGGGATCCAGGACATGGTTCTCCTCCAGGAACGACTGGAGACGCAGGGCGGTGACTCGCTCAATCACCTTGCCCAAAAAGGGAACATTGGCTATGGGACGATAGTTGGACATATCATCCACAGCCAAGCCGGGTCTTTTAATAATGGGCTTCACCACCGTCTCCTTCAGAAGACTAGGAAAAATCCCGTCCCTGAAGGAGGCTGAAGCAATTAGTGAAGCCCATTTCGGCATGCTCCCTCCTGCGATCTTAATCAGCCAGGAAGGGCAAGGGTCGAACAGAGAAGCCGCAGGCCTGCAGTGTCCCAGGGCCCTGGAGGCATCCACAGGTGTAACAGGCCCAAATTCAATGAACTGGGGCGACCGAGGCGGCCCGGCACCAGCCAAGGCGGGGACAGGATCAGTGCAACCGGCGTCCAGCTCGGAACAGATGGCCTCTATCTTGGATTTAAAGAAGGCTGCGAAAGACTCACTAGTGAAATCACTAGGAGGAGGCCCAGGCGGACCGGGATTGGTGAGGTCTCGAACCACCTCATGGAGACCCCTTTGAAATGGTCGTTCGACCCCCAGGTTGGGAACCACTGCAGTAGAGAAGAGCGACAGAACAGCTACATCAGCATAAGAAACCATTCTCCAATTCCTAAATGTTGTAGTAATTAATGCAGTGAATTATACCGAATATTTCTAGGTTCAGGACTGGATTCCCGAGATACTGTAAAACGATCACGATTTTTCTGTGGGAGAGGATTATATATAACATGCTATGCCAGTACTTCCATTATTGGAGGACGTGGTTGCATTCCTGCCCCACAGGTGAACTTTCCGTAGGCAAGTGGCCAGCAATTGTGTGAGCAATATGTTATATTATAGGGGCCTTTGGTCTGATCCAACGCAGCTCTTCTTTAAGCGTCCCGAGTGTATCCACGCATAGCTCTAGTTTAGGATAAGGATACTTCTACAGTTTGGTCCGCTGCTGTTACTGCATGTTGGGAGAGGCTGTGAGGCTGAGTGGCTTTCAACCAACTTGCAAGACACTCCCCTTTTATTCCCCATGTGTTGGGCAAAAAATGAGTATGCTGCTGAGCGGCTGTGAGGCACTCACTCTTTCTTCCAACCTGTAGCATTGTTGTCAAAACCGGGCAGCTTTCTCTTCCCCAGCCTGCAACTTGGAACAGTAAATAGTCCTACAATTGAGGGCTGTTATTAGAAGCTGCATCAGGCTGCTGCCATCACCCTGTCAGCACCTGAGAAAGACAAAACTGATTTTTTGAAATTTTTTCAGAGCTCCTGAAATAGCATATTTTACGTGAAATAAGACATAGTTGCGTACTCTGATTCTTAAGCTTCCATGGACTTTTCACCCTTCCTTTGGGGAGGGGAGGGAAGGACTGCAACACAACATTTGTATGTATGTATGTATGTATGTATGTATGTATGTATGTATGTATGT
>JAHTLZ010000204.1:76702688-76715088 GCA_023846285.1 Phrynocephalus versicolor | reverse complement strand
GGGGGGGGGGGGTTACATTAGGGGCCTCGGCTTATACTCAGGTCAACTTATATCGAGTATATATGGGTACTTGTATTTGCTTAAACATCCATGTTTGTTAACTGATGTGGTTAAAATATCTTTTAAAAAAAACTTAGACTGACAGTCTAGATATATTCCCAAATTGGGTCTCTTTTACGGCCTGCTGCCATTACAGGTTTTTCTCCTCAAGGAGAAAGTGAGAGAAAGTGAGAGAAAGGAAGAGAGTGAGAATGATAACCCTCAGGCTGCTATACACATAAAGATCTCAAGATGTGGAGTACTGTACTTATTGTATGAACAATTTCAGACATATGTGACTCTCCTGAATTGATCTGCTGGATCACAATTGTCTGCTCTTTTCTTTAAATAAGTGTTCTTTTTTTATAGATCGAGCTGGAAGCATTAGCACTCTTGATTCCTTGGACTTTGCAAGATACTCAGATGATGGAAACAGGGAAGCAGATGAACGGGTGGCTGGTAAGTAACATTCCAAATGTGTGAAACAACCATCAGTATTTTTAACTTGCAGCAGTGATTGTAGCATCATGTTTTAAAAAGTCATATTGTACAACTTGCAGAGCACCATCTAGTAACATGATTTTTTGGAGGAAGTAATAAAATTGATATTGCATCTTCATCTCTTTGCATTAAAACAAAAATATTTTCTAATAATGTTTCAGTGACAAGTATTATTTTAGATTTTTTTTGGTCACTGGTATAATTGTAACAAAGCATTAGTACTAAAATTCTTCTGTAGAAAATAAAATGCTGTTGAAATGCATAACTTTAAATATGAATGCTTTTAAATGAGTGTATCTGTCTTAAAGAATTTCCTCATTGGTCTGGAAAATCTTGATTACAGTATTTTTTTATATATAAGGCTATATTGTGTCTAAAACTGCTAGACTTAAAATTGACGGTCATCTTATACACTGAATTAAGCCAAGGAGAGAAGCAGATGGTTGCGAAACTGTAATTTGGGCTTCTTATAGATGGAAAAATACGGTAAATGTGACCACTGGTATGCTGAGTTGTATTTATAGCATTTTAAATCAACCAACTTATAAAGCATGTAAAAAAATTTAGTAATTGGAAACCATTTAAATTTAGGTAGAAATATTACTAATTTTAGACTAATAAAATCAACAGAATTCCAAATAGTCAGTGTTCCAGAAAAATATAAGTAGATAAATATCACTAGATAACAATTAAAACTAATGCCAGTTTTTGGTTCCATTTCATCCTGTAAACCACAAGACATCTGTTTGGATATAGAACCTGTTAACAGTAACTTCATGCGTTCTTGTTGCAGCATCTTTCTACAGCTGTAGTAGCCCAGCTGTGACCATGACATAACCATCTCCTTAAGGCAGACTGCCACTCCATCTGATTTCTGCCACATGTTTTGATTACAACTGCTATTGTCTTTATGAATTAGACATGCTGCTGTGGCCCCTGTGCGTTGTAATTCCAAACACTGTTAAGTAACTAGTTTGAGGAAGTCTGCTGTAGGGTTTGGCCCTCAAAATAATTTGCAACAGATACTCAATCCAGCCTTATTGTTCTTGCGTCTAGAGTTCATGGGATTTTGAGTCCTTCAAAGCATTCCTTTGCCAATGCTGGAGAATTAGCAAGTGATCATGTTTCTCACAACCCCCCTCAATATAAGTAGGGGCAGAACATCCATATTTCCTGTGTTTTGCAAGAAATGTGTTAACACATACCTGTTTACGCTTTTAAAAGAAAATTAGGGCATGTATTTTAAGCAAGTTTTATTTCTAAAGACAAACAGTTTGCTTAAGGAGCTATGTGAGTGGTGGTAGAAGTGGCCAGTTTCCCCCCTTGAATGTAGAGTACATCCTTCAATATACATTTTAACTTGTAAAAATTAGCCAGTAAGAGAAGTCACTATATTCTTATTACTTCCCCATTGGTTTCCTGATTCCGCAGTACTGCAACCCATTGTCTACTACATCCTTCCCTTGCCCCATTCCTAAAAACAGCACATATGTAGGTCTTGTATAAAAGCATAATGTAAGTTTCACTTTCACATGTCTCTCTTTTCACATTAGCCTTTTTCTCCCCTGTGTGATATCTATTTTCTGGGTCATCTGTCTCTGATCTCTTCTGTCTCAAGAGCTTTCTCTGAGTTTGGCTCCCCAGCTTTCTTCTTGCAGCACTTCTGTCTCCTGCTTCATTGCCAAATTTGTTTTGTGTGTGTGTGTGTGTGTGTGTGTGTGTGTGATCATAGCATTTTCTATTCCTGGCTTCCAGTCAGACTGATCTTTTTATGGTTATTTTTGGCCCTTTGAATTAAATACTATGCATAGATTGAGCTAGATATCCAGAATCTACTTTCTTATGCCATACAAATAAACAATCAGTATTCTGATAATTAGAAAGATATTCCATGCACCTATTAATATGAAATAGTGATGCCATGAATTATGAAAAATTTGAATTAGAAAGGGAAATCCAGGGGTATGGGGAAATTTCTAGTTCCATTTTTTTTTTCAAATTATGTGCTGCTTTCACCTTCAGCATGTGGCCAAAAAGTAGACAAGCATTGGGGATCCGAAGACATGGACTTTGCCTCCGGCCTCCATTTGGAGATGTGCCAACAGCCAGGTAATATTGACAGCTCCGCAGCCTTTGCACTCAGAATGCAAGCACCAGGATGTCAAAATCACCTGGCTGTCAGCATGCCTCCAAAAGGCGTCAGGCAGTGGGGGTCCATGTCTTCAAATCGCAGAGGCCCACCTGCTTTCCAGGCGTGCTGAAGGAGGTGCAGATCTCCAGCAGCGATTACCCATCACCACAGGGACACCAAAGTCCACCTTCTGCAGGGTGCCCCTGTGGTGATGGGCAGCCTGAGGGAAGGGGACTTCAGTCGCAAAGAGGAACCACCAGCAAAGTGGAAGAAAGCCTTTTTGTGATCAAAGTTCAGGCGTTGGAATTTCCCATGCCCACAGCCCCCTCCTTGCATGGCGCAAGGAGAGGGAAATTTGAAAGCCTGGTCCCCGATCCTGGCTGTCCCCGACCCCCCTGGATGGCAGTAGCCAGGGGCAGTCAGTGGTTTTACTCCTGCCGTCCAGTCTTGCTTCAGCCAAGTGGGTGAAGCGAGACCCGGTAACATCAGATGACTGGTTGCAAAGCCTTTCCTGCACTTTAAGGCTTCACAGCCAGCCACTCACTTTTGTTCCCCACCCAACCTTAAGGGCAGCTGGTTTAATGGGGAGCAAAAAGCAGGTGGCTGGTTGTGAAGCTCACTGGCTTCTCCTCCCTGCCCCGTCTTCCTTTCAGCGTTTGGGAGCCTGAAAAGGAGGAGGGGGCAGGGAGGCAAAGCTGCTGGGGGAAAGACTGCCTGCTCCCTGATGCCCTGGTTTTGCCTTGCAAGCAGGCAGAAGCCCCACAAACCGGAGGAGCTGCGGTTTATGCCTGCTTCCAAGGCAAAACCAGGGTATGGGAAAGCAGACAGAAACCCTCCCAGTACTTGCCACCACGGCAGGGAGCAAGTGCTAGGGGGTGGGGAGCTGGTGGCAAAGGAGCCATCTGGGTGCCTGCCCCATCCCAGGAAAGCAGGGGAAGAGCTTCCCCCCTTTGCTGGGTTGGGGAGGGGAACCCCCCCCTCAATCAACTGGCAGCTAAGGCCGCAGAGCTGTCAAAATAACCTGCTTTTGGAGGTGTGCTAACAGCCAGGTGATTTTTTACAGCTTGTCAGCCTTGGCTGCCAGTTGATTGAGGGGTTTCCTGCCAACCCAGGAAAGAGGGGAAGCTCTTCCCCTTCTTTGTTGGGTTGGGGAAGACTTCTCATAGGAATGCATTGAAAACCAATTAATCCGTTCACTCCCCCTTTTTGCCCTTTTTCAGATCTCCAGAATGGATTAATTGGTTTTCATTGCATTCCTGTGGGAAGCCGTGTTTCTAATTTCAACAATTTTGAATTATGAAAATTCTGTTGAACAGTTTAATTTTGTAATTCAAGGCATCGCTGTACAGTCATCTGTGCATAAAAGTTAATCTGATCATTGTAGTTTGCCCTTTCTAAAGCAGTTGCTTTCCAGACAGGGTGGGGGAGAAAAGTAGGTTTTAAAAATGAAATATCATGGATTTTATTTAAAGATACCAAATTTTAATCTTTGTGTTCATTTAAATACAATAGATAAAGTTAAATCTCATCACACATTTGTTAGTGTATATTTTTTACTTAACCGTCTCCAAAAATAAATTTATGGGCTAGATATATAGGTCATAATTTTTCCATCTCAAGAAAAGTCTTTCCAGAACTAAACAAATTTCCAAATCATGTTTCATATTCTGGGCTTTCAATTTCATCTAATCCTAGGGTTTCCTCTAAACACACAATTCCAAGGAAATATTTCTGGTGTGAATGTATCGTCTGTGCACTTGTCCTCAGTCTCTCCTCACCCCCTTTCATAGAATCATAGAATACTGAAGTTGATAGGGGCCTACAAGTCCAACCCTCTGCTCCATCCAGGAATCTAAATCAAAGGATATCTGCCAGGTAGTTGTACAAATTACTCTTGAATGCCTCCAATGTTGGACCATTCACCACCTCTTGAGGCAGTTGGTTCCACTGCCATACTGCTCTAACAGTAGCAGAGTATCTTATGAAATTCGACTTATGAAGGCTCTCTGCAGCTCTGCAAGACAGCTGACTTTGACAGGTCCAACCTGTCAAAATTGGCTTTCCGGTAGGGCTGCGGAGAGCAGCATTTGCTGCCGATCACCACCAACTCCATCTTCTTGGCTGCTTTGATCTCTTAAACCAAGAAGTAGAAGGTGACAGTCGGCAGCAAACACTGCTCTCTGCAGCCCCGCCAGAGAGTCGTTTTTGACGGCTCCCGTCTGTCAAAGTCAGCTGTCTTGCAGAGCTGCAGAGAGCAGTGTTTGCTGCCGATCACCAATCCCTCCTTCTTGGTTGCTTCAGTCTCTGCAAAAGAGATCAAAGCGATCAGGAGGAGGAGGTTGCAATCTCCCTCAATCAAGGCAGCAGACGGCTGCTCTCCACAGTGCTCCAGATAGCTGACTTTTGACAGGTCCGACTTGTCAGAATCAGCTCTCTAGGTGCTGCAGAGAGCAGCCTTCGCCTGCCCTTGATTGAGGGAGGTGGGCAGAGCAGGAACTGATGCATCTTCAGCGAGCCTGGGTGCCTTGCAAGGGAAGCTCTTACCTTCGGGTAAGCGCTTACCTTTGCTTACCTCTGGGCTCCCCAAAGATTGGTTGGGACAGCCCAGATGTAAGCAAAGGTAAGTGCTTACCTGGAGGAAAGTGTTTGCGTTGCAAGGCACCCAAGCTGGCTGAAGATCAAGGGGCGATTTATCTTAATCAAGGGCAGCCAAAGGCTGCTCTCCGCATCCCCACCAGAGAGCTGATTTTGACAGGTCCGACCTGTCAAAGTTAGCTGTCTGGCAGGCCTGCCGAGAGCAGCCTTCAGCTGCCCTTGATTGAGGGGGGTTGGGACAGCCTTCCCATGGGAATGCATTGAAAACCAATTAATCTGTTCCCTTTTTGCCTTTTTTCCAACCTCTGGAATGGATTAATTGATTTCAATGCATTCCTATGGGAAACTGCTGTTTGACTTACGAATAGTTCGACTTCTGGAGATGCATTTGGAACGGATTAATGTCGTACATCGAGGTACCACTGTATGAAGGGCAGAGAAGAAATAAGAACAGGGTTACTGTTTTTTGTTTCCTTTTTCAGCTTCATGTAGTTTTGGGGGTTGGGGTTGGCAACACTGGATTTTGTGACAGAAATCCTATTTCTTAGTCTAGGAAATCACAACTAGCATAAGCTCACTGAATCAGTGGTCTTATGGAAGAGTTGACTTTTCTTAGTAGATCACCACTGATTCAATCAACCTATTCTAGTTGCAACATGCTGTGGATTTCAGCCTGTGAGTTCTGAGTGACACAAAGTATATAGTGGATCTGCTTTCCACCAGGCCTTTAGTCAGGTCAGGTTATGCTGCATACTTATTCAGATCAGGTTATTGAAGAGCAGGAAGTCGGAGAGCTCTGCGCCACCATTGTGCCTGGAAACAAGTTATGCCTGTCTGGTCTTTGCTCCAACAAGCAACATATAATGATTGAACTTTACATATGGTTCTGGTTACCTTCAGACTGCTTACCCCCTCTTTTGCAGGGGCTCTATGCTTTTCTCTTGCATGGGCCTAGCCTTGAACTATCATAACATGGAAATTGCTGTGATGTGGTGGTATGTTCAGGGCTACCATACTTGGAAACACTGCCTCATGAAGACACTTGGAAATCTTGTGGTCCCTTTCCAAAAGTCAGCCCTGTCATGGATCCATTCACTTGAGAGGCTCCCCTGAGAAGGAAGGATTGAGGTCTTGGGCCATAACTCATCTCTTTCTCTTCATCCTTTGGATCTTTGTCCTCTCACCCAGCACCTTCATTTAGCTTATACATATAGTTTTGCTGTATTCTCAGTTTGTGTGTAGCATGCATGCCATTTTATGAATGGCATGCTCCAATTCACATGCTGGTAATCATTTCATGAACATGCACAGCCAAATTCAGGGTGAACCCCTGGTCTGAAAAGGATTGTATATTCCTGTGTTAAACCATGACATGCATTGTGACCAAATTATTTTCAAGAACTTCAGTAGTATGTTGTCTAGAAACCACATCTGAAATTTGTTTTTAAATAGAAAACATGTAGTGTATAACATTCAGGTGGAAATCTTAAATATTTTGGATATAATTTTGTGAATCCTAAATATAGTACAGTAATCCCTCGCCTATTGCAGGGGTTAGGGACCTGATCGGACCCACAATAATGGAAAATTCGCACTATGCGGATTCTGGGTCAGGACTGGGGGGATTATCTGGGGCCTCCTACACTTAGCTGAGGCCTGGCACTGCCCCAAACGGGCCTTCGAAAGGCTCCCTGGGCCTGTCGGAGGCCCCAGAAGTGGTTTCCAGTGATCTGGAAGTCACTTCTGGTTCACTGGAAACCACTTCTGGGGCCTCTGACAGGCCCAGGAAGCCCATCAGAAGCCTGTTCGGGGCAGTGCCAGGCCTGGGGTACATGCAGGAGGCCTCAAACAGGCCCAAGCAGCTTACCCCAGGGGCCTTGCCTTTCATATACTGCAGTCCCACGATATAACGGAACCACAGTATATGGACTGCTAAAGGGCAGGGGACCAATGTATGAAATACAATGATCCTTGAATTAGGAATGACTTGATCTGCGAAAAATTTGAATTACGAAGGGAAATCCGCCAGGAAGCAGAGCTGTCAAAATCACCTGTCTGTTGGGTGTGCCGACAGCCAGGGGGGGTTGACAGCACCTCAGCCCCGCAGATTTCCCATTGTAATTCAATTTTTTTGCATCCAGAAAGCAGGCAGGCAGCAGGCGTTCATACGTGTCTTATCTTTTCTCCTGTTCATGAGTTAACATCACAAGTTTTTTAAAAAAAATGCAGTTACTTCAGCTGCTAGCAAAGCTGGTATGTTGGCTGCAAATAAATGGCTACTATGGAGGGTTAAGGATATGGATTTTATCCATCCTGCTTTTAATTTCTCTTAGATGTTTTGTAGTGCTACTTACAATTGTGTGCTATATAGCAAGAACAAGGGTATTTAGTAAAACATTTAATGACACAAAATTTAATCTGGTGAAGCACAAATAGATATCATCTACATCTCACTGCAGCCTCTTCCAAATCACCACAAAAGCTGCATCTAAGAACTGGGAAATTATCTGGAGTTGTGTGAGATAACAGTGCAGGGAGGAGACTACAAAAAAGCATGAGGAAATTGGTGGAAGGTTTGTGGTAACAAATGTGTTCATGTAAGGAACAATCTGAATCCTAGAACGCTGGTTTTAGCATTTATTTTCATATTTGATAACTAATGCAGAAATCAATGTATTACTTTTTAAAATACAATACAACTCTTCATTGCTTTCCATTTTATTAAGGACAGCATAGCAGTCAGAGTCACAATAACAAAAAAGAAGCCTTAGTCATCCAAGGAAGTTTTATTGTCTTGCTTTCCTTGATAAGAAATAACTGAGCACCACTATTTGTAATAGGAACAATCTCAACATTTTTTCTCATAAGAAGCCTTAAGTTAGATGCAGTGTAACTTGTCTTGTTTATTAATGGGGCATAAAGGCAACAGCTGTGATCTGGATTCAACTGTTTCATTTTTATTACAACTGTAAAACAATTTTGATACAATGTTGCACTTACAAGCAATTTTAAATGTTATTATGTCAACCATGCAGCAGAGTAAACTGTATTATGGGGAAATGGAGTATAGTTATAATGTTTTCAGTTGTATTAATTGGGTGATGGAAATACTTTGGCGTCTGACATGGGTTTACTTGATATGGGTTTTCTGGCTTTGTGTGCCCCTTGTGATACATCTTGCTGTTCAGTTTCCATACTAGAATTCTAGACCTTCCCTATAATTTGTATTCTTGCTGATTTTATTTTAAACACATGTTTATCATCATGTTGCAGGGCATTCTGATCTGCAATTGTTCTGTATCCATCTGTTTTTAAATATTTCCATGGAGGGAACTTGGCCATCATAGTTAAATTTATTTTTAATTGAAGCAATGGATATGTTAAGTAGATCTTTAAAAGCCAGCATTAACTAAATCATGCTAATGTCTGTGCTTCTATAGAATTGTTAAAGCAGAAAATGTTAACATTGTTTTCTGACTTTGTTGCACAGAAATATTTGCAGATCAGCATTGCTGACTACCAATTTTTTTCACACTTTCTCATGAGATCTTCAGTTATGCTTTTGTAATTCTGCTGTAAAATTCTGTGCATCAAACAATATACGTCCATGTTATTAAATGTGATGTACTCCCCCTTCAGAACTACCCCTTCTGATTTTTAAGAAGAAAAATGCAAACTGAGTGAAGCTTTTTTCCATACACTCTGATTATTCAGCATGTTACACAAATCCCTTGGTAACGTGCTCAGGCATGTCCAAACTTTGGCCCACCGGAAGTTGCCTTTTAGTTCACAAGTCCCAGAATTCTAAGCTTAGATTGCCAATGACAAAGGACTGTGGGAGATGTGGCCCAAAACATCTGAAGGGCCAAAGTTTGGACATGCCTGCTCTACATCTCTTCCAAAGGTGAAAGGATTCATTTAAGTAAAATTTATTTTTATTTATTTATTTATTTAACTTATATGTCGCCCACAACCCGAAGGTTTCTGGGTGGCTTGCAATTCAAAATTAAAATGAACAATTAAAAACAATTAAAACATTAAAATAAAATACAATTAAAATATGTTAAAATATGATACACTAAAATTGCCACCAGGACCCACAATCTATGTTGTATCAGTTAAACAACTTCTGGAACAGGAAGGTTTTTACCTGGCACCGAAACATCATGAACGCTGGTGCCAGGCGGATCTCACTCAGGAGGGCATTCCATAGCCTGGGGGCAGCTGCCGAAAAGGCCCTATATCTACAGGACATCCCTCTCACCTTGTGGGATGTCTCTTTCAAAAGGGGCCCCTGGCTAGATCTTCACTGCCAGGTAGGCTCATATTATGAAGCTCTTTTTCTTTTTTTTTCACAACAGTAAATATTTGATTTGTTCAGGCAGGGTATTACAATATGAAGACTTTAGTAACTGATTGAAAAATGTAACTCCTGTATGATCAGTTTTCTTTTCTTTTTTGCATACAATACAGTTAAGCTTCATTACAAATTTCCTACCAGTGAATTTTAATCCTTTAAATCAGTGGTTCTCAACCTGTGGGTCCCCAGATGTTCCTGGACTGCAACTCCCAGAAGCCTTCATCACTAGCTGAGCTGGCCAGGATTTATGGGAGTTGCAGTCCAGGAACATCTGGGGACCCATAGGTTGAGAACCACTGCTTTAAATAGATAACTTGTCATTCATTTCATATTAATTAAATCCTCATCTTTGTGAGGAAAAGCAGGAGGAAGAAAAGCCTCTAAGGGGTGTGCCGTCTGAAAGGAAAGAACTAGAAGAAAATAAAGAGTCAAAGAGAATTGGTGGATTAGTAGGAGAATTAGGTGGAATGAAAATTAGTGGTGAAAAGTGGAGGAGTCAGGATATATAGAAGAGGCATCCTGGGTGACTGACAGTGCAGAGGAGGATGAGTGGCCCAAGGAGGGTGAGCAGCAGTTAGAGGAGAAGTGTCAGTTAAAAGACGTTAGCACACAGACAGAAGTCAGAGTGGGCAGAAATCAGGAGGAGAGAGGAGAGCCAAGGGTGCTGGAAGCGTTTACTTAGTCACTCCAAGTAAGGCCTCCAGAAAAGAGAATCCTGTGGCTCAATGGGCCAAACACCCATGTTGTGGGACTCAGTGCTTTGGGAGGGGTTCCTCGATCCTTCATTAGAGTATAACAAAGAAAATGTTAAAGAAGAAATAGTTGATATATTTGATTTTAAGAGTTCTGTGTTCATGGGAAATAATAAGGAAGTAATATCACCTGTACCTAAAGATGTACAAGTCATGGGTAATCAAGAGAACAATGAGTATGTTAATAAAAGTTTGTTTCAAGTTGCACATAACGGACTGGAAAATCGTCATTTCAACTCGGAACCGGTAATGCCCCTATTCGAACCCTCAGGTTGTGGAAAACTTTTTTATTTGGCCAGGGACCTTAAATTTTCGAGCTTTGCATTAATGTGAGGAGATGCACCCAATTTGTGTGCTAAAGTGCCATACACAAACAGCATGCCACATGGTAACAGTCAGCACCCAGATAGATTTAAAGCTACTTCCATGTAGTGGCAGTAAAATTGTAGGTTCTTCATTAATAGTTGTAACTATTGGTAATTCCATCCTGTTTTTTGAAGTTGTAGTTTAATCACATTATCTTGGCCCTTCAAAGCAAGAAATGCTGATACCATTATACTTACCTTTTTTGTTTACTTTAAAATGGTGGAGTGTCTTATTACTCCACTATTCTGGTTCTAAGTTCTGAAAGAAAGCCAAGCCATATTCTGCTTAAAACCTATAGCTTTCCTTGTCAGACAGTTTAAATTTTGAATGCAGATTAGATTTTAATGATGGAAAATGTTCACCAGTTTGCTTCAGTCTAACTCTGCTGCATGCGTTCATGAGTTCCATAAAGATTGCATGCCTTGTCTTTAATACAAATTGTATTTTATTTTCATATCCATCCCTGCTTTTTTATATTTTATTTTTGTTTCCCTATTCTTGGTTGGATGCCTGTGTATGTTTATTCCAAATCCTTGTCCAGTCCTGGAGTTTGAACTACGGAAAGCAAAAGAGACCATTCAGGCCCTCCGAGCCAACCTGACTCAGGCTGCAGGTGGTGTACATAAACCTTTTCCATTGTTTTTGTATTTTGACAAAATAAATGTAAGTGGTGAATTATAAAATAGAGAATAATAAATACATTTTCCTATATTACTGTTTGCAGAAAATGAAGTTCCTTTGCAGGAACGGAGAAATTACAAATCAAGTCCTGAAATTCAGGTGAGTAATTGAAAAAGTTCTATTTGCTGTTATTTTATGATCTTGTAGTTCAGCACTTGCTCACATCTAGGCAAATAGCTTGCTACTAGATCCATGGCTTCACCTTATTTGTGTGCCTGGAGGTGTGTGAATAGTCCATTGTCCTAAAATACCTGCTACTTAGAATAGTTATGCATTAAGTCTATTAAGTCTTTTACATATATCTTATTTTCTCTCTAGGAACCAATTAAACCTCTTGAGAAAAGAGCTCTAAACTTCTTAGTCAATGAATTCTTATTGAAGAATGGATACAAGCTTACTTCAATTACTTTTTCAGATGAAAATGATGATCAAGTAAGATGAAATATGTATATTTACAACATGCCCAGTTAATGTTTTAGGACTTTTATTTTCTAATACTCCATAATTCTTCAGAGTTACTGTATTTTTCCATATATAAGACACCCCCATGTATAAGACACCCCACACTTTTCCAACCCAAAATTACAGTTTCACACTATGCAGTTCTCTCCTCAGCTTAAAACCATGTATAGGATGAACAAAACCATGTATAGGATGAACCCCACATTTTAGTCTAACAATTTTAGACAAAAATATAGTCTTATGCAAGGAAAAATACTGTACAGTATTTCTAAAGAAAGAAAAAATCCACCACATCACAGGGATCTGTCCCAGCACTCTTTGCTCCACCATTCCACTCCTCAGCCTCAGTGCGAAATCAGTGCTATGATGTTCAGTTCAATAGTCCATGTCTGTTCCTAATCAGAGGGGTAGCAGTAGCTGCCATGTTGGCTCCAACCTCTGCCCAAGGGCTTCCAGTCAACTCCTAATTCACAAAATTGGTATTGGGTTTTAGCTGAGGTTAGTCACAAAAGG
>JAHTLZ010000204.1:76640809-76697758 GCA_023846285.1 Phrynocephalus versicolor | reverse complement strand
TGGGAGGGGGAAGAGGAGGAAGAGATGATTACTTGTAGAAGTGGTGAGAGGATTTGGCCAGGGGTCTTAGATATGTTACGTATTGTTAATGGTGCTTAACATATCTAAGACCCCTGGCTAAATCCTCCCACCACTTCTACAACTAATCATCTCTCCCTCCTCTTCCCCCTCCCCTATCCACCAATGAACATCTGGTATGAAATGTATATCTCATCACATATTATATTACACACCTCATTCTGCTGCTGTATGTCTGAAGAAGTGGATGTGTCCATGAAATATTACATTAAAATATGAAAGTTAGTCATTAAGGTGCCACGTGTTTTGTGTCTTTTGTCTTTTTTTTCCTCTGATTTTTGACTGCAGTTCTTGAAAGGACTAACACAGCTACCCTCTCTGAAATTTTTATCCAAAGGATTTCATTAAATAAATTTGATTTAATTTTTTTAAAATCTGATTTTTTAAAAAACTTAAATTATTGATTTTAATTCACCCTGGTCAAAGACCACCATTAAATAAATGATAGAACAAAACTATATAATATACATTATGCTAAACATTGTATCAATGTAGTGTATGAAGTTTGTATAACATGTGTAAAAAAATAACTGCATTGGCAGAGAACTATAGCAAGCTATGGCAGCTGCGCAAAATCTGGCCACTTTATTGGTAATATGACAATTCTGAAAGTAATATACCATACTTCTGATATACCTGGGCATTTTTGAAGAATCAATAAGTGGAATCCTTGATTAAGGTTGTGGTAGAAAGAATAGTGAATAGAACATGGGCAAGAGTTAGTTTCCCAGTGTCACAGGTACATAGACATTTCTGATAGGGTACCGAGTGGCTTCAGATATTCTACTTATGTGCAGGTAGCAATTTACACAGTGATTACTCTCCCACTTATTCCTCCTTGTTCCTAGATCCAATTATATATAGCATAGCATACACATTTCGTTTGCCCAAATCTTGTTTCATATTTAAGCCAACAGATGAGAAATGTGCAATTTGCAGTGGCAACTTGTTGTTAATTAACAAGTTCCTGCTTGGATTCTTGGTTGCCCACCAGGCCACCTAATGTCTGCGCAGCGAGAAAGCCAGGTGGCAAATCTTTATTAGTGGAAATTAGCTGTTGCAAATAAGAGATTTCCTTTAATGTCAGCATAACTGCAGAACAGTATTTGGGCCATCGTGTTCAAGGGGAACATTTCAGCCTAGACTCAAATCACTATCCACTTCTTAAAGACCTCCAAGCTGTTTTACCTTAAGCATTGCATGCCACTATTACTCCATACATGTTTATGCATACATATGCTTTTACTGACTTTATTTTTACAATTACGTTTCTAGGTGTCTCAGATTGCCGATAGCGAAAAAAGTGTCATGCTCATGCTTGGACGCTGTTTGCCACATATTGTTCCTAACGTGTTGCTTGCAAAACGAGAGGTGAGCAATCCAGTTGTATTGCTTTCAATTTCACATGACATTTCTGTTCATTTAGAATGTTATTATATGGAAAGTCTATTACTTGCAATCATCTTCTTACTTTTGTGCATGCATCTCTGCTCCTAGAGAATGGTTGTGCATCTCTGTCAGGTGAGTTTAGCAAAACAGCATGGTCTCCTGCTACTTAGCCTTTTGCTTAAGATCCCTGATGGCACTCTGCAGGGCTGTTATTGTGAGTCCATCTGTTTTGCCCTTCTGTTTGCTTACTTGTGTTAGCTCAGCCCACTTCCAGTGCATCTGTGTGTCACAGTAGAATTTAAGTATTAGATTGGGAAGAATTTGCCTATTAGATTTTCTGTGAGAATTATATATACTTGAAATAGTTTCTCAACAATACCAGACATTCTGAAGGCAGCTCACATTGCATTTTAAAAAAATAATAAAATAATTGCTGGCTTTGGGGTGGAGTGGCTGAATGTCTGCCAGAGGAGCTGATATTTAAGATGAAAATGCTGCATGCATTTTTAATAAATACTAATACATTTACAGATTGACAAATATATAGAAGTATAAGGATTGTTAAACTTTTTAAAAAATAATGTCTGTAGAATTCAGCAGCATTTGGGATGCCAAGTATTGATGTGGTATTGTTTTTTTAGAAGGGGAAGAAGCATGGATTATGATGTGGGAGAAATAATATGAACAGAATGTTTCTTGGAAGTCAGTGACAAAACATGGAATAGTTTTAATGGACTGAAATTTTAGCCCTCATTGGCAAAAAATTTAAAATGTCAGTATTAAGAAGACTGACATGAACTGAAGATGACAGGGCTGTGTGTGATTCTATTGTTGGTATAAATTGCTTTTACTGTACAGCCAGCTGAACTTTAACTCTCATTCTAGATAACTACCAGTAGTACTGTATTGCATTTTGCATATAAGCCTTTGGAGGCTTTTTTTTTGGGGGGGGGGGGTAACAAAGTTTTAAAAAATGCAACGGATCCTTCAATTACAGTGACCAAACTTAAGATTTGTGTGCAGTTTTGGCAGATCTATAGAATTTTTGATCACCAAGACAGTTTTTCATTGCACCTAACTGTATAAACCGCTTTGCCCAGACTACCATACATAGGCTGTGTTGCAGGATCAGTTAACAATTTCTGACAGTTGCCACTGGGCTTGGCAGGATGCTGCTTTAGCTTCTGTTCGCAGCTTCTTGTTACTCTTGGACTAAGTAATATTTCAGGAGCCCTATTTTCTGCTTATGTTGTTTTTGCAAAATCTGTAAAAATAGATAACCGTAACAGAGATAAAACTCACTCAAGGAGGTAAACGTATATTAATTCTGTCATATTTTACTAGTACCTTGTGCTTGCATGTTCAGCCTTCATAATCTGTTTAAAATATTTTCCTTTGAAACTATCGCACAGCAGTGTATATACATAATCCTGAATACAGAAGAAAAGAAATATTAATGGTTTATAGTAAGCAAAACTCAGAACCCATATTTTTAAAGCAGTTATCTTCATTTCACAGAATTTATGCCAATACACACCTGGTAGTTTCTATGTAACACTCAGTGCTAATAGATTTGAAAGATATGTTTGTGTTTATATGTATGCAAACACTTCTATACACTTACAGTATACACTTTATGTAAGTGACTAAATAAAAGGAAAAAAAATCTTCAGATGTTACATCCCTGAATCAGTGCGAAAACAATGAATATTAAATTCATTGAACCAAAGATACTGGTGCATGGCAACTGTTCCATTTTTATTCCAATTTAAGTACTCTATGTTACAAAGAATCATGTAGCATTTGGAGATAGGGTTTGCTTCCAAATAAACAAAATATAAATGATACAGCTGTAACTGTTTGGCGCTCATTGATTTTATGAGGAGTAAAGTAATAAACTAAGTGTAACTTATTGCATAGATCTTCATAGGCACAAGTGTATTTATGTTGCTGTATTTTTAGTTTCATCGACCAAGTCTCAAAGAAATATGATGATAGTAATGTGAATCGAAGGGGCCTTGAATTTGTACGTTTGATGGTTTTTCAAACAACACATCTCATAGTGATGGCAAACAACTTCTGAAGCTGAGGGAATCCAGTTCTGATATGTCATAGGGATCAGTTATTCCAAGAAAACTAGGCTTGCAAAATCCCTGAAATCTCCTTAGTCAATAATTTGTATTCTATGACTTTTCTTTCAGTAACTTTACTAGAAATTTTGTTGGTAGAAAAGACCTAATATAAATGTTTCACTGCAGCTTTGCAGATTCTGAGGTTACACTTATGTATTGATCTCAAGTATAAATTAGTTGATCATGTACTGGTAAAAAATATATTTGGATAAGTAATTTACTTGCTGGTTGAATGTTTCAGTTATAGAATAGTAATTCTACACCACCACCACCACCACCACCTGAATTGGCAGGACCAATGCAACCAGTCTGTACAACGATTTACAAGAGGATTGCTAAATAGATACATAATCAACAACTGGAAATCTATGGGATTTCCCATAAAATCAGGATGTGTTGCCCTGCCACATCCAAGGCTCTATTCCTGCAGGGGGGATTTGTTGCAGGCTGTGGGGCAAAGTCATGGTGAAGGAATCCGTGGGGATAGTCAGGACCCAAAGTAACTAACCTTTCTATTTCCTTTGTGAAACAAGTTACTAGGGCAAGGACAAATTGTTGTTGGTCCAGTTCAAAATGGATAACTTGCAACTGCTGGTAACCTTTTTCTCTCACACTTTGTCCACATATGCAGGACTGCTTTGATTTGTTTCACCACAGACACACAAACACAGGCACACCCACACACAAAACACACACACATTCCTTCTCGTTCTGCTTGTACAAATCTCAGGAAACACCCTTATGAAATTAGGTCAGGGGCCATAGGCCTCTGTCATACTGCATAGTCTTACTTGTACTCTAAATCCACAGCTTGGAATCTAAAGATATGTGTTTCATTTGAATGGCAATTCTAATGCCTTATCTCCAATTGCTGTTAAAACAGTTTCTGAAGCAGTTTGCCAAGCATCATGGAAAGCATATGCTATTCAAGAAACACAAGCCCTTTTAAAGGTTTATTACATGTGCAAAAGTAGCTGCACAGTTGTTTGCACCTGATCATCTGTCTGCCTGTCTATCTGTCTGTTATTTTATCTAATTAATTGCATTTATACCACAGCTTTATCCCGATTCATGAGATAATGCAAAATGACAGAAAATTAATTAAAAGATACATCAAATATGTGATATTAAAAGACAATTGCAGGTTTTTTAAAAAGCAAAGTGTTCTGCTTATATACCACACCATAGTGCTTAAAGCACACTCTGGGCAGTTTACACTTTAATTATGCAGGCTAAACATTTTCCACAGCAAACAGGGTGCTCATTTTACCAACCTCTGGAGTATAGAAGGCTGAGTCAACCACAAGCCAGCTACCTGGGATTGAATCTCAGATCATAATGATGGTGCCACAAGGCTCCTACAATAATTTTAAAAGGGAAAACAACAGAAAGAGACTTATGCTCAGGAAAAAAATAAAGAGATTTTTATAAGGAAGCATGCCCTAATAAAAACTCTTTCTGCACATCACAGCTTTATGGAACAGAAAGGTATTTTGCCAGTGTAAGAATGGAGGGAGGGAAAGCAGCCTCCTCTCAAAGGTGTTGTGTGATCCAGGAGCAGCCTTTAAAAAGGCCCTCTTAAGACAGAACGTAGAAAAGGACCTCCCTTGGTAGATCTTAAAGCTGAGGCTAGCTCATATGGAAAGATACTGCCCTTAAACAGCATTACCCTAAGCCCTTATAGGGGAAGATGACATAAACAGCACTTCGAATTGGATCTTGAAACAGCGGGAAAATGATCTAGTTCCCAGTTTTGGTCAACAGTCTGGCTTTAGTGCGTTGGACTGAACATTTTCAAACATTCTTCAAAGGAAACTTCATCTCAGTTGAGTTTCAGAGATTCAAGTGACATATGTCATAATTACCAGATCAGAAGTCTTTATTTATTCATTCATTTAATCTTCCTAGTGGAAGTGTTGAAGTTTCTGGGGGAGGGGGTTTGCTTTGTTGTTTATATGGACTATAGGTATTGGCACATGATCAGCATTGCGGAAAGAAAAGAGAATACAACTTAATGGTGGTTCATGCCTCTTTTGTCAAGGGATTTTGTGGTAGAGTGTAATGCAGTGAGGTGCAAAATGGTGTAGGTCACATTTAAAAATAAGTTATACATTTTCTTATTTTGAAAAACATGGTATTCCTTCCCATTGAAGGCAAATACAACTTGATTAATAAAAGTGGAAGCCTCTTTCCTTGATGATCAGTGTAGTTTGCATGTTTTTGCTAGCCAATTCATTTTTATCATTTTGTTTTTGGAAATGAATAAAGTTAGCACCTAACTGTATAAAAGTTGATTTCATGGAAGTAAATGTATGCATGTACATGGACAGTGGCCTCAAACATTCTGGGTTTGTGATGGAACCCCCAACCAAATTGAAAAGCCATTAATCTATATTCATCCTAGAAGGCTTAGTGCTTTTCTACTCTTAACCTTAAGCATGTTGACTCAGAAGTAAGTGAAAACTACTTCAGGTAAGTGTGTGTAGGAATGCAGCACACTTAGGTCGACTTATATACCATCTCCTTACTAAAGAAGTAATCATTCCCTCAAACCTTTTAGCAATCTTCATGCAGTATAGGTACTTCAAATACAAGCTCTGAGCTCTTTCTACATACCTCCCCTGCTTAAGAAATATCCCTATCATCCTCCTTCTGTCTTCTCTCCCTTTCATTAACTATACATGGAACATGCATTAGGACACATCTGCTCAAGAAGGTTTCTCATTGTCTCTCCACTCCCGTTGATAGAAGGAAGTTTAGAAGCCCTGATGCAACGATGCAGAGAACGCTCCAACCCCATAGTATGCATGAAAGAATATGGCCAATGGACGTGGATACACAACTAATTCCATCTGATACAATATCCAGCTTTCTGCAAGGTAAAACATCAGCCTTGTATCTGCCCCTTATTAGCCAATCTAGATTACATGAGGCAACCTTGCAAAAAAGAAGCTGATATGCAGTTTTGTGTTATTGGTCTCATCCTATAATTCTCTCTCATTTTGAGAGAGGAAGCCTGAAAATTCTCTTTGCAAAGGTCCTTTTCAACATTTTTAAAAACAACAACATAATTTTGCACCCCCAAATAACACTGAACCTACATTTTGATTAGCAATTCCCATGCAGGACCACAATTTATAAAAGCCGAGCTTTAAAAACAATTAATAGAATGGAGAAATTGTTCTCCAAAAACTTGAGACTCCTCAAGCAGTTGTTGACAATTCAAAATCAAGACTTCAACAAGAATTTTAGCACCTGCTGTGTGATTGGTTTTAAATAATACATGTTCCTATATTTTACCTCAAAAGAAAATCTGTATAATTTAATTCATCAGTATTTTGACAATATATGTTCAAAATATGATGTCAGTCAGTTTATTGTTACAGTCCAGAATGTCAGATAATTTATGAAAAAATTTGGCATTTAAAAAACAATTGGAAATCTGGTATCTAGTTACCATAGAATTTCCAAGACCTGAGTATTGCCATGCAAAAGCTGGTTACTTGGAAAGTGATCTTGGAGTCTATATCAGAAAAAAGAAATTCAAGTCTCTTCTTTTTTCTGATCAGCCAGGAGGTTGTTTTCTGTAGGGCTGATGATCTCCTTATGTACAACCTCATAATGTGGGCAAGTAAAGAACATGTGCTCCATAGCCTTGACCCCCCCTTAAGGGACAGGTACAAGATAAGCTCTTTTTTAAAAAACTGTACAGTGGTCCCCCGCCCTTTCGCGGTTCATATACTGCGGTCCCACTATATCGCGGGACCACAGTATATGAAAAAACGCCCCCTGGGTTAAGAGGGGGGGAAGGCCTATTTTAGGCCTCTCATACTTACCCCCAACCTGGCACTGCCCCAAATGGGCCCGTGAGAGCCTTCCCAGGCCTTCTGGAGGCCCCAAAAGAGCCTCCCTGCAAACCAGAAGTGACTTCCGGATCGCCGAAAATCGTTTCTGAGGCCTCCGGTAAGTACAAGAGCCCCCAGCTAGGCGCTCCAGGGCCAATCTGACCCGCATCCGCATATCGCAGATTTTCAAGTATTGCAGGTCAGGTCAGGACCCTAACCCCCGCAATGGGGGGGTCACTGTATTTCCTTCTCCATTCATAACTAATAGAAATTAACACTAAAGTATGCTTTCTCCTTACTCCCAAATCTTTGGTGCCTACATAAATGACAAATAACTTACCAGAATCAAATACTGAGTTATAATAAGAGAATTGTAATAACAATATTTAACTTTGCTTTAGGATCAAAAGAGGAGTTTAGATTCTACTATTGTTTTTTCTTGCTGGTGGACCTGCTTCCTTTTCCACAGACCTTCTAAGTAGATATTTGATTAGGATCAAAAATAGTTCTGAGCTCTTAAAAAATGAAAGGCAAATTACTGTCTTGTATATCGGTCAACTTTTAATAAAATGTAATTTTCTACATCATATGAATCCATGAGCCATAAATAACTACCGGTTTGTCCAAACTTTACCTCTGTAAATCTTACAAGTTGTCATTGTTGTAAATGTTAATATCAGCCACTTGGTAAAAGTGCCATTTAGGTTGATGTTCCTCTGAAGGACTAACGTTCTTTCAGAAAGATTTAGAATTTTTCTCCCAGGGATTTTATTCCAATTCCCTATAAAACATTGGCTCTGACACAGTAGCACCTGTTTCAGGCTATGCAAAATATACTTTAGACCCTAATATTTTTTTAAAAAAATAGTTTTTCAAATATTTTTACCATGTACATCTTAAACCACATTTTCAATTTTACATCTTTCCCTAATACAGTACAATGAATATTTCCTAAATCTTTGTAGTTTTTAAATTACTAGAACATGTTAGTACTAATATTGTGAACATTATGTGCTGTAATTAGTTTAAAATAGTAATCTCAAGTCATGATTCTCCTCAAATAATAAAATAAATTTAGTTTAAATTTGTCGTAACCTTTTAAATGTTTTTGTTTCATTTTTGAGGTATCCATTTTGCTTTGTGTACAATTTAGGTTAATACTAATCTTGGTTAATTTTAATTTACTCTTTATCTCCCTCATCCTAATATATGATAATTGTTTTACTTATTCTTCCTGCTTATTTTAAACATCCATTCAGCTTATAGAAATAAAACATGCTCTGGAAAGCTAAACTGAAACTGGAATATATCCCACTGAACCCCGTTGAACTTGCTTCATAATTAGTGACCCAGTGAAGAGTTAATTAAATAATCAAACTTCAAAATGCATTTATTTATTTATTTGATTTATATATCATACCATCTAGCAACACGGCCACTCTGGGTGGTGTACAAATAATTCAACAAAAAAGCAAAACAGTATACAATGTAAAAATACAACTAACAAGCAAAATAAACATAACTGAATCAACAATATCATCATAAAAATCACTCAAATAACAGAGAAATAATTAAAACAGGAAAGGCGGATTGAAGGACAGCAAATCAAAAAGGATGAATTAACAGCCAGGGAAAGCCTTTCTATATAGCCGTATCTTGAGATGTTTTTTAAAGATTGACAGCATAGGAGCCAGACAAATCTCAGCAGGGAGCTGATTCCATAAGCGGGGGGGGGGGGGGCTCCCACCAAGAAATCCTGGTTCCTTGTTACTGATTTCTGAGCTTCCTTTGGGGTGGGCACCCTCAAGTGGCCTGCTTGAGAAGATGGAGTGTTTGGGGCGATATTCTTGGGTAGAATCCGTTCTGACAGATAGAAGGTCCCAAACCATTTAGGGCTTTGTATGTCAGCATTATAATCTTGAAATTAATGCCAGTGCAGTGCAGCCAGCATAGGAGTGATATGATGGTATCTCCTTAACCCTGTTACTAGTCTAGGCACAGAATTCTGCACTAGCTGAAGCTGACGCATTAACTTCAGGGGATGGCCTCCACTTTTGATTTTAAAAATGCTGCAAATTGGTTGCAGGAAATGCTAGGGGGAGGCCTATCACTGCGGCCAACCCCGGATAGATCGCGGACTATACGGAACAATTCAGCTTTATGGTTTTGTGCTTCGCCTATCTGGACAGCGAAGTAAGAACTTCTTGAAGCCTTAATCCAATCTGAATAAGTAGTCAACGTGATCTTGACAGCAGTTAAATTATAATCCGTCGGTTCCCGCCTCCAAATGCACTCTAGCCTCCTTCTATTCCACTTTAGGGCCCATAGATCCTGGTTGAACCATGGTGCTCCACGGACCCTGCGGCGAAGGGGGCATTCAGGAGCAAGCATGTTGGTTGCCCTGGTGGTGGAGGCATACCAGCCTTCCACCAAGGCATCAACAGGTGTGTCAACCAGTTCATTGGGAATCCCATGCATGGCATCCTGGAACCAAGAAGGATCCATTAGCCTGCATGGGTGGAGCAACTTAATGGGTCTGAGCTCCCCATGGAGAGGGAGTGCCACTGTTAGGCTGCATTTTAGTAGGTGGTGGTCCGACCATAACAAGGGGACCAACACAAGATTGTTCACAATCGAGCCACACACTCTCTCTGCACATTAGAAAAGACCAAGTCTAAAGTATGACAGGCCACGTGTGTGGGACTGTTTACAAGTCGGGACAAGTACAAGGAGGCCATGGTCCCCAAGAACTCAAGAGCTGGCCTCCACAAGGATGTTGAGGTCCCCCAGGACAATGAGCCTGGGAGACCTCAACAGCACCTCAGAGACAAAGGCCGCCAGGAAGGGAGTGTACTGGGTAGCGGGGAGCACAGTACACCAGCACAATCCCAATTCCATCCCTATCCTCTACTGACACGTGGAGGGCCTCGAGACCAGGTATCACCAATGCCGAGAGCCTAACAGCCTTCAAAGACTTCTTATATGCAATGGCTACTCCCCCACCCCTTACCTTCGGTCTACTCTGGTGCCAAATGGAGTACCCAGGTGGGCAGATGAAGGAGAGGTTTGGTCCTCCCTCAGCACCCACCCAGGTCTCCATGATGCAAGCCAAGTTTGCCTTTTCATCCAGTATCAGGTCCTGGATAAGCTGGGTCTTACTGGCAGCAGACCTGGCATTCAACATCACCAACGATAGAGAAGCAGGCCGATTGAGCTGGTTACCTTGTATCTGGCAAAAGGAGGCAGCACCAGAACAAGACACAGCTTTCAAACATCTGTACCCCATTCTCCTACAGCATACCTACTGTGGCCCTTAACAACACAAATAAGCCCTGGCCCCGAAGCTGTGGCTATTGGCTTTCCACGCTCCCTGAGAATGGAACATAGAATATATATGGTAAATGTGATATAATGTGATTAAGTAAAATAAATCAAACCAAGTTAAAAAGGGAGAGAACCTTAACTAAACATGTTTAAATTGTTGATGTGGACAGTCATGAAACAGACTGTCAACTCTTAAAATTTAATATTATGCCCACCAGCTATGCCCCTTGAGGCCTCACATGTTTTCCCATATCTAGAAGGGACTCTCTAGGCATCACATATGTTCTCCACCATTGTTCATTCTCATTCTCTCTCAAATATCATTCGTATTTCACGTTCTGTAGAGGTACTAATGAAACCTTCTTAAATAATCAAAAATCTATTTTCAAGATTTTTAGTACAAAAACATGTCTAAAGATCCTTATCATGTTTCTCTCTTCTATTGCATATACTTGTCAAACCTGCCTCTTAGTTTATTTCTAAAACAGTTGCATCTTTTTCTAGCTAAACCAAGAGGGTTTGAAAAGAGAGTTTGGTGTGTTTGATTTTTTGAAAGCAAGTTTCTATTAATAACTACCTCATCTACCCATAGTCTTCTAGCCTCTTCTCCAACACCTTCACAGTTCTTTCATACTCTTTGTCCCTTTTCTACAGTTGCTCTATTTCGGGTTTGTCTTTCTGAAGCATAAATGGTCTTTCAAACAATACAAAGGGCATAACCAAAGCAGGGAGGTTGGTAGACTTGCATTGTCTAGTATGACTTAATAAAAATTAGACATGGGCAGAGACTGGTTGATTTTGTTCTGGAAGGTAGGTCCCGGTACCGAACGGCAGCTGTGCTGCCATGTTTCATTTCAAAACCAGGCCCCTTCCAAAACAAAATGCCCATCTCTAATATTAATTACTTAGCTACATTCTGCATTACAGTATTTGGATTAACTCTGTTCAGCCGGGGCAGCCTCCACAGGCAACCAGCAAACTTGGGAAAGGTTAGGGCCCTGAGACCAAAAACCTAGCTGCTAGTATGATTAGCCATTTTCATGCCACAGTGAATTCAAGTGGTCATTATAGTAGATAAACTCAATTTAAAATAATCTGTCAGATAAGAGGTTGATAAATAGGTGCAACATTTAAATAGCAGTTAGCATAGAGCTCAATGCAGCCGTTAGCGTGTAATAAAATTGTAGATTCCCTTGCAATATGAAATTACTAGTTCAAACGTATTCCAAAGTTCAGTGGCAGCTTTTCTTATTAATTTGAATATTTACATGGTGAAAAGGCAACACTGTGGATACACTCACTAAACAGACATAATAGTCAAAGACAAAGTTAATTTGTAAATATCCACAAAGTTAATTTGTAAATATCCACAATTTGAAAATATCCACAATAGACAAAGTTAATCTGTAAATATCCACAATGTCTGACTACTTCGATCAGTGTATTTTCATACAGCTGTTGGAAGTGAAATCTCTTGATCATAAAGTGATCAAAGGTATTATTCATGAAATTATTTCACCAGTATCTGTCTCTACTTTAAACTCAGTCATGCTCACTTATATATCTGGTTGTATATAAATAAAGTGGTGACATCTTTGAACTTGGTTGCACGTCTCTGAAATCTCGGAACAGGAGCAGTAAAACTTTCATTTTTCTTCAAAGGAGATAGCTAACATAGATTGTCAAGACTGAGAAACAAACTCTGCCATTTATAAAGAAACGGATACATTTGAGTATATAATCTTCATTCTTGTCCTGATTCTGGATATTGTTTCTGAAGAAGGATCTTACTCCGAGAACAGAGCAGTATTATAAAAATACTGTGTATGTTCCGTATGCTATATTAATCTTTTGTGTGTGATTTTTAAAAAAAAATTAAAGCAAGTTATATTTTCCTTTCTTTCCTTGTTTGCAGTTATAGGGAAGAAAACTGACAAAATGCAACATTTAAAATTTATTCATGTTCAAATAATAATCTTTTAATATAAAGAAAGATATTTAGAAAACATCTCATACTTCTGCTTGTCCTGCTAATCACCTTGATTTTGTTATAAGATTTATGCATTGATCTCAAATGTCAAGGAAAGGGGCTTAGACCACAGTGCTGAAGATCAGAGTTGCCTCTGGGAATTTGTACCATATGATTTGAAGTTTAAGCCGGAATAGACAGTATTTGAAAGCTTTTCATTCTTTTTAATGTTCACACTAGCAGTGAAATGTAACTGGTTAATTCCTGTAACTTCAGGAATTAACCAGCATGATCTACTGATAACAGTAGGACTACCTTTCCCAGACTCCTAACATTAAACACATTACACAAAAAGCTAGAAATTAGTGAAATCCATGCTTATCTGAATTTTGCCCATTTACTTGGAAATATTGTACCACTGCAGAGGTAAGAAGTACAATACTATATAAAGTACGAATATGATACAACCCCAGAGTTGTGGTTTTAAGTAGGTTATAATTCACATAAGTTCTTCTTAAGTAAATGTAATAATTAGAGCAAAACCACCAAGGATTCATCTTGGATATTAAAGACAAAGAGATTTTATTTGCCATAACATTTCGTAGACTCCCACCCGCTTTTTCAAAAGCACCATAGCATTAAGGAAAATCTTAGTGGGAATTAGGGCTGAGTAGTCCAGCACACACTGTGTACGTTCTTCAGAAGTTGAGGCTGCCCAATTCAAAGGGGCAGAGGAGATGTTTTAGTCATGTTGTGCCCTCCTGAGTCTACTAGAATCAGCATTTGACAGGTGTTTGGCAATCAAAATAAAAGTTTCTTAGAATGCCATGCTCCCTTAGCCTCCTCTTGTTGCTGTTAAATTTAAACCAATTTCTTTTCTTCAGTTTCAGCAAGAAAATCCATAGACCAAGAAAACTTTATACCCTAGTGTTATAGTGCTGGTGAAATTTAAAATGCAATGTTGTGAGCACTTTATCATTTCTGTATGAAAGTGAACGAGTTCACATTGATAGCAGCTTGACTATATTTTATTTCTCTCTAGACTTTTAAATGTTTCCAAAGCTTTTAAACATAATTTGATAGCTTTTCACTTTTTCCTCCTGCTCATACTCTCCTAGGAATTGATACCACTCATACTGTGTACAGCTTGCCTCCATCCTGAACCCAAAGAGAGAGATCAACTACTTCACATACTATTCAACTTGATCAAAAGGCCAGATGATGAGCAAAGGTATTAATGTATTACCCAAAAAAAAAATTTCCTTCTTAGTTAGAAGGCTGTTTGGTTTTTTTTTAATTCTTCAGTAAGAACAAGACAGCTCTTCAAGTTGCAAATGACAATACAATTGTCCCCTTCTATATTGCAGTTCATATACTGCGGTCCTGGTATATCATGGGTCCGCAGTATATGAAGGCAAGCCCCCCTGAGATAAGCTGCTTGGGTCTGTCGGAGGCCCCAGAAGTGGTTTCCAGTGAACTGGAAGTGACTTCCAGTTTGCCAGAAACCACTTCTGGAGCCTCTAACAGGCTCCCTGGGCTTGTCAGGTCCCAGAAGTGGTTTCTGGCAAACCAGAACTGACTTCTGGGCCTCCAGAAACCACTTCTGGATCCAGACAGTCCCAGGAAGCCCATTGGAGGCCCATTTGGGGCAGAGACAGGCCTAAGGTAAGTGTAGGAGGCCCCAAACAAGTCCCCCCCCGCCCAAGTCCCAACCCAACCCAGCATCCGCATATTGCAGATTTCCCTTTATCACTGGTCAGGTTGGAGCCCTAACCCCCACGATAAACGGGGGATTACTGTACATATGGTTTGTATACATTCACAAATGCACACTTCAATGATAATAAATAATAATTATAGTGTCTTCTCAGCCCTATAAATAGAAATTGATCACACAGTAATACCTTGGTTTACAAGCATAATTCATTCCAGAAACATGCTTGTAAACCAAAGCAATCGTATATCAAAACAAATTTCCCCATAAGAAATAATGGAAACTCGGGTGATTTGTTCTGCGGCCCCATAGACCACACACGGTACTCACAAAATGCCACAACTCACAAAAGATGACTAGAAGTCCACATCCACACTATGGTTTTGGTACAGGGCTGCGGAATCTGCTCTGCTTGGGACTAAGAACTGGATTAGAGATGTTTTGAAAAATCAGAACAGATGTTTGAAAAAAAAGAAAAAAGAAAAATATAAAGAAAAATACAGTGGACCCTTGTATAACAAACAGCTTGTATAACATAAAATTTGTACAACATAAAAATTTCGGAGATAGGGGAAATTTGCTTAACATGATTGCCCATGGGGA
Organism: Phrynocephalus versicolor; assembly: GCA_023846285.1. Taxonomy (NCBI): domain Eukaryota; kingdom Metazoa; phylum Chordata; class Lepidosauria; order Squamata; family Agamidae; genus Phrynocephalus; species Phrynocephalus versicolor. Next base: position 76,682,704 of record JAHTLZ010000204.1, on the reverse strand, counting down.
AAATCCATACAACATAAAAATGGGATCACTCCGTTTTCAATGCATTCCTATGGGAAATTTGTATAAAGGAAAAATTGCTTAACATAATTTCATTTGGAACGAATTAATTCCTTTATACAAGGTACCACTGTAAAACCCTAACTTGCACTCTCCTTTGAAAACCTTCCTGGCTGTGCAAGGGAGACCTTCCTCTCTCCTCCCTCGGCTTTTGAGGCTTGCCTGTGATGGAACATTCCAGACAATCCGACAGAGGGAGAGAGCGCGCCACTATTGACTGACTGTGATCATGTGACCTGCTCCAATGCTTGTATTACATGACATTTTTCATTGATCAAGGCAAAATTTAGAGAAATGTTTGCTTGTCTTGCAAAACACTCTTAAACCAAGGTACAGTGACCCCCGCCCTTTCGTGCTTCATATACTGTGGTATATGAAAAAAGACCCCCTGGGTCTTTAAAAAAATAGGGGGATATTTGGTGAGAATGGAGTTTAGAAGAATTATTACAGTTCCCTTCTTTTTAAAGTGAAAATTGGGCAAGAAGAGGGAGAAGTAAAATCGTGGATGAGATTATTCACCTTCATTCTAGTAAACCTTTTAATGTAGTAATGTAAATGTAATGCTAATTTAAAGTTAACCTTAAATATTAAAAATATCATTCTTTCAACATAGACATACTTTAATTAATTTTAAGCTAACACTTGATTTATTTTAAGATGTTACAATTTTCACTAACTTCCCCCTCTTTGCTTGTGCCATATCTCACATATTTTTGAGAGTATCCCCAGAAAAAGAATCCTCTCTTCTGTTCACACAAGTACCGGTAGTTCCACTCCTTCAGAGCTTGTACATGGAGGTGTCTAATCGTTCCTAGCACAGATGAAATGTTTGTTGTTATCAACGGGGCAATCTCCTGTTTTCCACTGTGGCAAACAGTTTGGTAATTTTCTGTTGGAGATCCAAGTCTTCCAGTTAAGCTATCAGATATTCAGAAAATTTTCCTATAATGCTGAAGATATTGACAATGTAATGCTGAATGTTTACTTTCTTCCAGAGGTTACCAGCTGCATACAGATTTTTTTAAAAAATTAACAAGACTTGAGATTGTAGTGACTGCTTAATAAGTAATGTTTAATCAGGATGAACTCTTCTTGTGTAAAATGCAGTAGAACTGTATCCTTTGTCTTTCTGTGAGCAATTCATGTTATAACTTTCTGACCTCTGGCAGTATACACCAGCAGAATCTATCTCATGTCATTTCCTGCATAATCCTTTCAATGTGTTGCCTCTCTTTCTAACCACGTTTCTAGGATGCAAAAACTTAAACTGAATTTCTTTTCTGTTTATAGGCAGATGATTCTAACTGGCTGTGTAGCATTTGCTCGGCATGTTGGACCAACACGTGTAGAAGCAGAGCTCTTGCCACAATGTTGGGAGCAGGTAATAGGATGGAATAATTTTTCTGAAAGTTATTAGCCTTCAGGATAGTCAGTCTGCAAGTAATGCAGTCAAAATGTGTTTTCAATATATTATCTAATATCCTTTTGCAGTAATAATAATTGAGGCAAGCAAATCATATAGGATGTGGGCCAGAAGCTATTTGGCAATCTGTGGGGATGTTGATAACTGAGATAATCTTTTGTCTTGAGTGTTTCTGAGGTCAAAAGTGCAAATCCAGGTGGAATAGAAGAAGAGTTTAGAAATAGTCTTATAATAATCTTAGAACTGCAAAGTTGGAAAGCCCCCTATAGATCACCGTGCCCATTCTGTCAAGAAAGCATTGTGGGAAAGTAAATTCCCAATTTAGACAGAGATCTAAACTACTGAGTTATTCAACAGTTCCCTAATTCATCCCAATTCTGGATCTGGTCCTAGAAATGCACCTAAGTGTCACCCAGTGGTCTAGTTCCAGCCCTAATTAATGTGGATTTACATAAATATCATAAAAGTAGTGATGGGTTGAACATCTTTGTAATTCTCCAGCCTGTAGTGATGCTTCTTTCGTTCCTAAGGATTTCGGTTTGATGTGTACTATGCAGTTGTGTGTTTTTGTGAATCAAAAAGCTTGTGGTAGCATAGTAAAGAGAACTTTCTTGATTGCTGTATTTTCATTTTGGGATTTTCAAATATTGTGCATGTGGGGTGAGTTGGGGGAAACCAGACAAATGCATAATATAGTAATTATTATCACTGAACAAAATGAATTTATTTTGGAAAATTGATTTTTCCCCTCCCACAGATCAATCACAAATACCCAGAGAGGCGGCTGTTAGTGGCAGAATCCTGTGGCGCATTAGCACCGTATCTACCTGTAAGTGTATTGCAGTGTTTGCTTACACTAATTGTAAAATTCCATCAGGAGACAAAAACAATGAACAAGATTCAAAAAACCGGTTAAGTTCACAAAAGGCTTTAGTGATACCCCTATGTGATTTCCTGATTCTGTTGTTCCGTTCTGGTAGAAAATGCAATAATGCTAAATCATAAATTACTTTTAAAACTCATTTAAGTTTAAAAGTTATTTTGCCATTAGACATTGAATAGAACCACTTAGAAATGTTTTGATCTTGCATATAAATTTCAGTTGGTTCCATTGGCAATAGTGGCACATACACTAAACTCTACAGTAGGAAGAACATTCATATTAACAATATATGCCAACAATACTCCATTTACTGTAATATTGGAGAGAACTGAGAAAGTAATACAACACCAAAACAAAACAAAACACGTACAAAAAGCAGAAGCATGAAGAGCATCCAGCTGAAAGCTTTCTTGAACCAGTGAGTTAAGTGATGAGAACCTGGTGAACTTTCCAGTTACTTTTTTCTAATCTAAAACAGTTCTGTTCTTCTTCCCTTTTTGTCAAATAATTATATATCAGGATGTTACCATATCAGTTGCCATTAGTGTTTCTGAGATTCATTGATTGAATTCGAGTTGATGGAGCCATGTCACACAACATGGATGATGTCATCAAACACCACTTTGTTATGGCTGTTAGGGACCAATTTAAAGCTTCCTGATTACCACCATCACTGGTTACAGGGTTCCCTTGGGAATCCCATTTGTTGTGAGGAAATATTTGAGACTTGTGGAACAAGGTAGGGAGTGATTTAAATGTCAGAAATACAGTGACTTCTGTTGGTCCCAGCAGTAGAACCTGGACCAGTGGTGGTGGTGATTTTTGGGGCTCTTAATTGTTCCTTACAATTTGGGAGCTTGAAATTGACCCTTACAATTCTATGGCTCATGAAGAATTCTCTCAGATGAAGGGGATTCGTGAAGATCTCTGGAACCTATGGGGAACTGGGAGCTTTCTATTTGCCTTGAAAGGGGTGCACCATGACTGTGGATTATGATTAGATTAGAGATGGGCACAAATCTCAGTTCAGAGGCTTGTGTCGGTTTGTACGCAGGATACCACACCTGTTCCCTTCCCTTTCCTCCCTGGCTAAGGACCCACTGTCCAGTCAGGGGACACTCTTGTCTTCCTCCTCTTCCACTGTTGCTCCCTTTCTTTTTCTTTCTTTCTTTATTTGACTTTTATACCGCCCATCTAGACCTAGGGCTACTCTGGGCGGTTTACAACATGTGATAACATAACAATTAAACAAAGGAATACATTTTAAAAACCAAAATACAAGGTACATAATAAAATAAAATATACATACATAAATGGCTTATACATTACAATGGAATGGCTTCTCTACTTGGAGACTTATGACTAGACATTTCGGAAGGGGACTGGTACCAAAATGAAACACGCCAGCACAGCCGGCACCCAGAATGCAACCCCACCCTCTGGAACAAAATCAACCACTGCTCTAGCTCACATCGGGCAAAACCCCAACCAGGAGGAAGCCTCCCATGCGTCATACCTCCATTTCCCTAATGCTGGCCAATCAGGAGCTGTGCAAGGACATGCATCATCCTGCCTCCCTGTCTGACTGGCCAGCGCCAGGGAAAGGGAAAGACAACACACCGGAGGCTGCCCCCTGACTGGAATTTCATCCAACGTGAGGTAAAGCGAGGTAAGACAGTGGCTGATTTTGTTCCAGAGGGTGGGACCGCAGGAGCATGGGTTTGCTGGGTCCTGCCTCTTTGTCCGAGTGGGCAGTCAGCCAAAGAGGCAGGGCAGGGAAACTCCCACTCCTGCCAGAGACTTGTCAAACAGCTGACGAGAAAGAGGAGAGGAGCCTGCACTGGCTGGTGAGTGGGGGTTTCAGCCAGGGAGGCACAGTAAGAAAAAGCACATCACCTGTGGTGCCATGAGCACAAATCAGCACCAACTTCCGAACTGAGATTTGTGCTCACCTCTATTTATGATGTTATCTTACTGCATTGCATAAGGTGCACAACAGAATTTAAGAAAATTTCATATAGATGGGTATACTATTAAAGGGTTGTAAAGTTCACAGGTTTTTTTTTTATAATGCAAATGCCATTTTCTTTTCTGTTTTCAGAAAGAGATTCGTAGTTCATTGGTACTTTCCATGTTACAGCAAATGTTGATGGAAGATAAGGCAGATTTAGTACGAGAAGCTGTAATCAAAAGCCTTGGTATCATCATGGGATACATTGATGACCCAGACAAATACCAACAGGTGCTGTATTTCTGAAGTACATTGATTGAAAAATTGTTGATTTGCTTTGTCTTTGAACAAGCTGGAAATAGGTTTCTAAAAAATAGCACCCATTGGTAGGAGAGAATACTGTATTGTATAAGATCAGTGTCTATGTAGACTGTGGCCAGGAACTTTTTGGGTAGGGATTATTTTATATAATATAATATGGGTGCTTATACTACTATTTAAATAAAACAAGTATAGTCTTTTCATTTCTGCTTCACAATTCAAATACTGTATATATCTTCCTTTTTGGCAGTGTTTCCTAATCTTATGTCGTCAGATGTTTTTGGGCTACAGCTCACAGAAATTCTGACCAGTACAGCTAGTGGTGAAGGCTTCAGGGAGTTTTAATTCAAGAGTATCTGGGGACCCTAGGCTGAGAATAACTGCTTTATTGCAAAGAGACTGCAGCATACTGTTAGCTCACTACCGCTTCCTCCTTATACAGTGTCTTTTCCCAGCCGCCTTGGGGCCTTTACCAAGGAGAAGGGTGGGGTAGAAATAATCTCAAAAAATAAAATAAAAAATCCCCAATGCTCCTTCCACCTGGAATAGCCAAGACGGGCAAACTAAACCCCAGCTGTCTTAAAACATTTCCAAAGTCCCTAAAATAGTAAGAGTAAAAAAGCTTGGGGGTGGGTAAGCCCAAAACACCAACCAACAATTTATAATTTTATCTGATCAAATTAATACTAAACACTTGCTTGTTTTGAGAATTACTTGAATATGTAAATGAAGAGCTTCGGGTTAAACTGCAGCACTGCAGCCAAAACTCAGTTCACAGCCCAGGTTCAATCCCAGGAATCTGGCTCAAGGTCCACTTAGCCTTCCATTCTTCTCAGGTCAGTAAACTGTATGCCCTGCTTGCTGGGAAGACAGTGTGTAGCCTGGATAATTAAAATGTTAACACACACACACGGATAGTGCTTTAAGTGTTACGGGATAGCATACACTTTCCTTTACTTTTTTATGTATGTAAAATTCTCCGTGGTCTCTTTGTGTATTAACAGGGGTTTGAACTACTGCTTTCAGCTTTGGCTGATCCCTCAGAACGAGTCGTTGGTGCAACTCATCAAGTGTTTTTACCTGCCTATGCTGCCTGGACTACAGAACTTGGAAATTTGCAATCACATCTTATACCTACATTGCTTAATAAAATTGAAAAACTACTCAGGGTGAGTATAATGTTTCCTGCTCGTAATTTTTGGTGGAGCTCATGTAAAGTATCTTTTAAAAATACAACCCTTACTGCAGGATCCAGATTTATTGTAGAATTGTTAATATGCAGTCTTATAACCTTAGGTTGTTTGATTTATTCTGTATGCCATTTTACAGTATTTATGTTAATGATGCCTTCCAGTTACTTCTGTGGCCTAACCATAGCAACCTTCTGTGGTTGTGTAAATGTATACTTGCTTGATAGCTGGTAAGAACTTAGCATGCTACAAGGTGACTGTTCACTAATTAATGACAGTTCACTGTTGCAATTTATGAAGTTACGCTTATGCTAGGATAAATCCACAGTAGGATTCTTGCTGTTGCATCTTAGAATATTCCAAAAACTGTTAAATTAGAGTGTGATTATTTGGTTGCTCCCTGAAGTGTCCATTGTTTTCTTCTTATATGAAAAGAACAGTCGAATCTTGAGCAAAAAACAATTTACTGTATAGGACGCAGTAAATTCTAAAGTATTTATAGTCATTAACCCTATTTAAGCATGGGAACTCCATGCAACATGGAGGAATGCTAGCTCTGCCATCTCCACTTCTGTTGCCTTCCTGCATGTAAAGAGTAATAACAGTTTGAACAAGAGACCTGCTACCATACCTGGAGGCCTTTGATGTGATTTAGGATTCTGTACAATCAGGTTTCCAACAGATATAGAGAAGTGTCGTGGTTAGTGGAGATGTCTCAATTCAGACTCTTCCTCCTACCTCCCTACATGGTAGGAAAGCCATGGGCATGATGACCATCAAGGGAGTGGGCTAGGATACTCCCCATAGGGCTGTTAATTCCATGTGCTTCTTAATGCTCCTAGAATAACAGGAAAATAGTCTAGATATCTGTCATATTTCCAGGACATTTTTTGAATATCCTGGATTTTTTTTCTCTATAGTACATGTGAACACTTGATCACTTATACATGTTCCACTAACCAGTTGCTGACAGATCAGTCGAAATACAGGGAAGGATTTCAATGCTCTAGATTAAGATCAGTGATGAAAATGATAACGGGCACAGTCCCAAAAAAGTGAACAAACCCAGGTCAAACGACATACATACCTATTTCTCTTACCAAATCTGTGAGATACGAAATGCTTAAATTGTGAATTTTTGAGTTTAATTACCTTTTACATTTAGTGGTCTGAAGCTAAGCATGTCTTAGGCATTGTCTAAGTAGACAAGAGTGTACTTCAGAATGCTTATATTTCACTGTGGGAGAAAAATATAAATATATTAAATCTGAATAATTTTTTTTTAGAAAAGGCTTACTGAAAACTAATTTCCAGTAAAGTATCCTGATGAGTACTTGAAGTTGTAGATGAGAATTTCATGCAAAACCAATTTGTTTTCTTTGTGTGTACACATTCTCATCTAGTCTTTCTCTCATAGATTGTAGAAGATACAAAGTGAACCTGCCTTTTAAATACCCTAACGATGAATATATTTAATATTCAAAACTAATTTTAATAGATCAATATCATGGTAGCAAAAGACCAGAGGTTTGACTTGGATTTCTGTTTTGTCTTTCAGGAAGGCGAGCATGGGCTGGATGAACATAAGATCCATATGTTTCTTTCCGCATTACAGTCCTTGATTCCTTCTCTCTTTGCGTTGGTGCTGCAAAATGCACCCTTCACAAATAAAGCTAGGCTTCAGGGTGAGGTCCCACAGATAGAAGGTACCTACTTCATTATTTTTGTAAAGATTTATTTAGCAAAGTTAAATGTTATTCTTTTCATTTATGAATAGGAATACTTTATTGCTTCATAACCAATCAGATGGTACATATAAACAGAAATTAAACCTCTCTTAAGAGATTGTATTTAACATCTAATAAACATAAACATATATAAACAATCAAAAAGCATAAAATTATAACATTAGCATTCACATACAGGTGTCAAGTTGTAAAATTAACTTGAAGAGATTGTGAAGCTGGTAATGAGTTCTGTCTTTTCTTGTCTCATTTAACTAATTTAGCGGTCCTGTAGTAGTCTGTGCCAGCTAACAGAAATAAAACTGTACATAAAGGGGAATTGTTCTTGATCCGAGTTGTTAAGGGCTTACGATAATTGATCCCTCAAAGCTGCATACAGAGGGGTGGGCATTGTATTAGAAAATGTACCATGTTGTCCATCTTAAAGCATCCTGCTGGGCAATATCTATCTGTACTGTGGTGTTCGATTTATATTTTTTTAAAAACCCATAAGATGTCACTGCATCCACTAGAGGGTGATATCCTTTTACACTGAAAAAGAAATAGGGAGATGCTGTAGAAGGCCATATGCAGCCTCCATGCAACCTGAAGCCTGTATGTTACGCATCCTGTGAAGCAACTTGTGTACTAGATCTCAGTCACTAAATATTGTTCATAAGCAAATCTCTGTTTGCTATTTTACAGGCACCAAATATACAGTTCATCAGCAAAAAAAAAAAAAAAGAGTTTGGCACAGTATTGGGGTTTAGACTGCTTTAATCCTGGCTAAGTTACTGAGACTGAACCTAAAAATTGTATCTTTGATAAAATAAAGAGTGAATAAGACAATCCCAGTTTTTCAGAGTTATTTTATTAAGTAAAAGGTGCTATATTTTTCTCGAAGGCTTTCACAGCCGGGATCTGATAGTTGTTGTGAGTTTTTCAGGCTGTTTGGCTGTGTTCTGGAAGTTTTTCTTCCTGACGTTTCGCCAGACTCTGTGGCTGGCATCTTCAGAGGGCAAGGAGCTCAGTTTCTTGCATTCATCATTTTTCTTCTTAATGTGCTTTGGATTAGTCCAAGAGGAATGTTTTCTAAATCTGCTCATTATTGTTTTTGTTTGCTTCTAGTGACACGATTTCCAAGGCCTGTGTCACCTCTTCAAGATGTAGCCACTATAATTGGAAGCCGTGAACAACTGGCTGTGCTATTACAGCTGTATGATTACCAGCTGGAACATGAGGGTACCACAGGCTGGGATACCTTACTATGGGTTGTGAATCAACTGTGAGTTGTGCTTTGTTTAGTCCTTCAGATTACTGCACACAAAATGCAGGCTTTATTTATTCACTTTACTGCTTTTGTTTAAAAATCTAGTGCATATTTTCCTATTTTCAGTTAAAAGTGACAGTACATATTGTCTCATAAATCCTGCATTGGATTGCAATATTGGATGTTGTGTTTCCTTTTGAGGACAGTAACATGTGTTCTTTTGGCAAGGTGCCAAAATTAATGAAATTATAATTGTCATCAGGTAAAGTAATTAGTAAATGGGAGACGGGAGGTCAGCACTGTTCCATGTATAGTGCTAGAATATCAAAAATGTTAAGATATTTACATACAAGCATTGTTATGCACAGAGTGTAGCAAACCTAATGAACAGTGAGCCATCTTTAAATTTTCAGGTTGCCACAGCTCATAGAAATAGTTGGCAAAATCAATGTCGCCTCAACAGCCTGTGTACATGAATTTTCAAGGTTTTTCTGGCGACTTTGCAGAACATTTGGGAAAGTCTTCACAAATACAAAGGTAAACCTATTTATATCTAGATAATTGAATGTAGAAATTCTTTTTGTCTTTCTACTTGTGTATGGAGTGGAATCAAAGATTGCTTCTACCACTGAAAGACTTTGAGTTTGCCCAAGAAGGGGTGTTTTTTTTTTTTTTTGGCTGATACAGAACTTGTAAATGGAAATCCATCATAAATCTGTTCTGCTCAGCTTTTAAAACAAGTTTTCTTTAGTGACATTAACGTTGTGTGCATTTTCCATTTTTATATTTGCACACTTGTATTTGAATGTTTGTTTATGTTCATGTCTCCTGGTTTATTTCAAGGATTCATAAGCTCATTATATCATGAAGTACAGAGAATCCATCATCACAGCTGGTGAATTTGATCAATTCCTTTGTAAAATGTACCTCCCTAGCATGTCTATCAAGCAGAGAACGAAGCACTTCTATTCCACCATTCTTTTTAATTGGGAAATATAAGACGATTGTGTCCCCTTAAACCCGTCTCTAGGAACCTATTATGGCAGACAAATATAGATTTCATGATAAACTGATTAGTCAAAGAATGAGCTATTTTGGGGAGAAAAAGAAGACTACTGGTTCTGTTTGGATGATCTTCATTTTTTATACTGAAAAAGATGGTGGCTAGACATTCTACTAAAATGGAAAAATATTCCAGATCAGATTCAATAAATGTATCTCAAGACATACCCTGAAATTAGCTAGAATACATGTGCATGCATGTACAGTATACTAAATCCAACCGTCAACAGTTCCATTTAACTGGACTTGGCCACAGTAAGAGGAAGAACTTTCTCCCACAATATCCTCTCTTATGCAGATGTCCTTGGAAGAGAGACAATGCCCTGATTCTACCTTCAGCTAGAGGAAGACCTTCCTAAAAGGTTGATGCCAAAATAGCAGTGGCCCACGCTGTCAGAATCCTACCGGCATCTCTATCTCTATGAGACTCTGGCTCCTAAGCAGATTTCTATGAGAGATGGGTAGACCTGTGTCACACACAACTGACAAGATATATTTAAAACTGAGATTTTCTGAAGTCTCAGAATATTTTGCACATTTTAAAAACAAAACTTCAGTCCTTTTCCCTATATGTCCCTTTGATTCCTTCTTTAAATACATTTACTGCCCAGAAAGAATTGCTTGCTAAATAAATGCTAGCAAGGAAGAATTATTTCTGGACATTCAGTTTATTGGGAGAAGGAATCAAAGGAATATATCTAGAAAAGAACTGAAATATTGTTGTCAAAAGGGTGTAATATCTTTTGAGACCTCAGAAAATATCTATTTTAAAGAGAGTTTGTCATATCCTTCATGTAAGTATATGGATGTAAAAATATATTTAAAAGGATAAAAATATATTGCAATGCCTACAGTTTCATATAACATTTTTAGTCTTCATATGACAATTACAAGTTTTTAAAAGAATGACTGGGTATAAAAAGTAGCTTTAATTTCTTTTAATACAATTTAAAATAATAGAAATAAAAATAGAAAAAATAGAAACTTTATAGCTTATTCAAAAGACACAAAACATGGACATACTGTTTGTATGCTAAGTCACATTCTTAAATTTAAAAAAATGCAAACTCATATAAAACACTTAAAATTACATTATAAATCTATCAAACATGTGCAAAACAGTTGCATTAATTTAATGCATGTGTGTGTTGTGTCATTACAGTCATGACCGACGTCCATGGAGTTTTCTTGGCAGGAATAGGCATTTGTAAATCACATTACATCATTGAATTGTTGTTTACACTTTCTCACGAAAACTGGCATAGACTGAATGGAAATTTTCTACCATGCTATCTTATCAGTAGCTTTGTTCCCAAACAAACAAGCTAGATGTAATGTCAGCTATCTCTTCACAAAGTAGTTCTTCAATTGTATTTTCACTTTCTCAGCAACCTTTTGAGGCACTTCTCAAAAGCGCTTTTCATTTTTTAGGGAAACACTTCTGCACCCCATAAATTCAATTTTATTCTGAATATTGACAACACTTGCCAATCTAGACCAGCTGTGTTCTGCGACTAGAGATGGGCACGAACCACTGATTCATGCCAATTTGTTTAGCAACCAAAAAGTGTTTGGTACTTCAAATCCCCACCTCCCCCACTGGGCATTCATTCAGAGGCAGTGGCCTAAATTCCTTGCCTTGCCTCGCCTCCTCCAAGTGCTGCCATTAAATGAACTGCAGTCCAAGCTGTGAGTGATTGCAGGGTCTTGAAATATACCTGTATTTGAACTACTTTTTTCTCTCTAGGGTCCATGCTGTATCCCCAATGTAATTCTCACTTTATGTTTGTTGATACAATATATACCAAAAGTCTTTCAGAGCAGGATTGTTTGCTTATACAGCACCCAGTAATGTCATGTTGTTTATAGGAAAACTGTTTTCAGTTTGCTTTTCATTTTAGGTAAAGCCACAGTTCCAGGAAATCCTAAGGCTTTCTGAAGAAAATATTGGTGAGTATTAGATTTTTGTGTGATGGTAATTTTCCTTGAGACTTTCAAAATGCATAGAGGAACCTAAAAATTACAAGTTCATTACTTCTACAATTAAGATATTAGACCTGATTTATCCTAAACATATTTTTAAATTTGACTGGTTAAACCTGCCCATTCAGTATTAAGCTACTCTAAAGTCAGTAAGTTCTCCCAGTTCAGAGTAAATCAATTGGAATTAAGAGTATCTCTGCATGAAGGAAATTCTGGCTCAGTTCCTGCTATCTTCTGTAATCTCAGACAAATTGTGTATGACAGATTTTCTGACCTGGCATAAACACTTTCCCTGTCAAATTTACTGTACTTTCTGGTTAAGTTTCTTAATTTGGGTGTCAGTTTCATGGAATAGAATGTTTACTTTAAGAAAGATTGTGTATGGGGGCTGTTATTCTGGCTCTCTGATTTGCCAGCTCTTTTGCCAAATTACAGCTTGACCTTTGAACTCAGTTGCCTGCAGTTTCCAAACCCAACACCTAACGGCCAAACACAAACTCCAGGTCCATTGTGATGTTCAGAACTGTGACCTCCCTACCCCCTTATCAGTTTACTTCCATTTTAATAGCAGTTGGGCCAAAAATATCATTCAGTGGCATATTACAGGATCTGACTAATATAAACTTCTTTTGAGACCACCATGTTATTGCTTTTTTATTATATATCAACTTTTTATTTCTTAATTGTAGATGCTGCAGCAGGGAATGGAGTGCTAACAAAAGCCACAGTTCCTATCTATGCAACAGGTGTACTTACGTGCTATATCCAGGTAAGCAGTTCTTTAAACCTGAGCAGCACATGCCTTTGAAAGATGTTAAAATCTAGCTGAGAATGGTTGTCACAGCTTTGGTGTAGTGTGGAAATGTGCCTTAAATACACAGTAGCAGCATGTAAATGTTGGCTTGGATTCTAAAATCAATTAGCTTAGGTACATTCCTAGAAGATATATTTCTCCCACTCAATCCATAAACATGTTAATGTTTGTGTTGTTCTTCCCTGTGATTTGATGCTTTCCCATCACTTTTAGTTTTTGTGCTTCTTGCAAGGTTCTTTGCTTTTATCTTATTGTTTCATTGCCTTTCTGATTTATTATCTGTTTGCTTTGATTTTAACTATGCTTCATGTGTTGGTTTCTATGTAAACTGCCAGAGTTCCTTTGGGAACACCAGTGCAGTATAGAAATGTAAAAATAAATAAATAAACATAGCAGAGCAGACTTCTAATTGGGGCAATTTGTCCCTCTTTTAGCATCCTCCCGCCTAGATTATATAGGAGAAAGCATCTTTTCCTCAGAGAGGCTTGTCAGAGAGTGCAAGTACTTGGAGGCAGAGCTGAGGAACTTTATTCCTGTGCACTTTCTTAAAACTAGAATCCTCTATATTTCTATATTTAGGGGGGAAAGCTCTGTCGAATTCAATGGGACCTAGTCTCTGCTTACATGTCTGTCATTATCTGACTTATAATGACATTTCTGATCTTGTTTAATATTAAACAAGGATGCTATGCTTTGAAGGAGCATTTTGAATCATTTGGGGATGACAGAGACAATGCTGTGGTGCTTAAGTAGCCCTGCTTTTCTGTATATGAACCTTTTGCCCCTTTGTCAGAAAGAGAACCATTCTCCTGCTGAAGAATGTATTTTAATCTTTTTTTTCTCTTGGAAAACAAGGATCATCAGAATATGTCATTCACCACAAGTGGAAAGTCAGCTGCTTGCCTTTTTGGAAGCCAGAATATGAGGCTTACAATAAAAAACAACCAGTAATCGCATAATGTGCCACAGTAATTTCTGCAGTGTGCCATTCTGATAAATTAGCTGTGGAAAATTTAGCCTTTTCAGTGTTCTCTGCTAAAATAAAATAGTCGAGGTGAGGGAGGAGTGAGGGGGATTTGAAATGTTATTTTTCAGTAATAATGTTGAATAACAAAGTCTTGCATAAAAAGATCTAGTCAAAATGGGAAACTTGGTTCGTGTCATAAAAGCAGAAATGAAGTGAAGTAGCAGCCATACGATTCTCTTCATTCACAGCCAATACTATTAATTAATTTACAGGTACTGTAATTTTAGATGTGTGCAGAGATGATACATTTTAACCAGCTTTGTCATTTTACTATCTTCATACTTTCTTGAAAATATTATATTGCTGTAGTCAATTTTAGAATGTATAGTTGTAGCTAGCATTGATCGCTAGTGACAGAACAATGACCTGGTATTGTTCATTGAGGCTTAGACATCCACGGAAAAGTCAAGAAATGTCTCTGAAACTAGGATTACACCTGACATGTAAATCCCACAATTGTTACTGGATATCGTTCTGAGAAGTACTAGTTTAGGTTTTCAGCTGTCTACTGACTGAAGTTGCAAAGACTTAACGTTTCTAAAACTTGCTTCTAGGAAGAAGACCGCAAGCTATTGGTTGGATTTTTAGAAGATGTAATGACAATGCTTTCGTTATCCCATGCCCCTCTTGATAGCCTGAAAGCATCTTTTGTGGAACTTGGGTAAAGTATGTTATATAACTAGAATGGGAGTCAAGTGGTGTCCCTCTCATGCAAGTTCAAGTATAAGAATTTAGCTTCTAATGTTTATTGAACTCAACTCTTGGCAGGCTCATCCAATTGGTTATAATAGACATTTTCATCCCAGCAAAAATGGTGGACTATTTTATGTAAGAGCCTTAAGTGTCACAGAAAATGATTTTTGTAAGGATCTGTTAAGAGAATCCAAGGGAAGTAAGGAGTTTATAGAATATGTAGAGAATGCGTGTGCAGGTACTTCATTTTGGTCTCTGAAGGCTAAGGTTAGCCAACGGCTTCACAGAGAAGATAAAGTTTCTGGAGATGTTAAGGAGGGAAGGAAAGTGCATAGTAAATGAAGTTGTTTCAGGAAGAAAATATTATTCATAGTTTAATCTCGATTGATTTGTGTTCTCAGTGCAAATCCAGCATATCACGAGTTGCTGCTCACTGTATTATGGTATGGAGTTGTCCATACTTCAGCGCTTGTTCGGTGTACAGCTGCTAGAATGTTTGAGGTAAGAATTTACCAGATACGGACACTGCTTGAAGATGCTTAATAGCATTGTTATCAAATGGTTACCAAATGCAGCTACCTGAGGAATGTCATCTCCCCTCATACTGCTTTCTGCATCCACCACAAACAACTTCCTCATTTCTTAAAACAAGTCAGAGATGACACAGAGGGAATTATTATTAGCTTCTGAAGAGGTAACTAAGAACATGCAACTGGGGGTGTGATTCTAGGGTGCATTCTCATTGAGCATGAGGCAAACGGCTGCCCTGGAAGTGGCATGCAACTAGTGTGGCCTGATTTTTGCTTGGTGCAGCATGCGGCATGAAAAGAGATTGCACTCTAGAAAGCTGTGTAAATGTACCTTTGAATCTAGAGGACACCTTCCATTGCCCGTCTGTCGCTGATGAGGAGGGTAAAGACAGAGAGCAAAGGAAAATAAACCTACCCTCTTAAGCTCCTTACCTCTTCATCAGTGCAAGGTGACCCACATCTACAGTTAGTCAATCACTTGGGCTTTATATTGTCTAGTATATCTGGAGACTTTAAAATTTATTTGTTAAGGTTATATGATAATTGACCAGTATCCAGTTCAGTATTTATTTATGTGCAGGTGTAATCCAAGCAGTAGAATCTCCCACAGTGATCTGACAAGCTGCCAGGCACACAACAAACATCTGTAGCTCTGCATGCATGAATATTAAACAGAGTAATGGCCATCATTTAAAACTATTTGCAAGAAGTTATATCCTATGTGGTGTACCAGGATGTTAATATTCCACAATTTGGGATCCACCAAATTGTAAACTTTGTGCCATTTATTAATTTCTTTTCAGTATCACTTGCTTGCATCTACTTGTTTTCACGGCAACTGGCCTTCTGCTTCTAACTTAGAAGATTAGGTTTCTCCATTGCATGCTTCAAAACATCCACTGGCTATGAGAAATTGTTTCCATACTACACTCAGTGCTTAAATCACGACTTGTTAATGTCTTGTGAACTCAGTGTTATCTATTAATGATACCAAATTCCTCTCAGTAATAAATCCAAAACGGTGTGCATATTGTAATTTGAAAACCAAAGCCATGAAAGCATTATGGTGGGGTAAGAACAGTTAATGTGGCATGTTTACCTTGGTTCACTTGCCATTACTGTTGTTGGCTGACAGAACAGTAACTGCTTCAGCAGAGGGAGAAGCCAAGAACTACCCTCTGTTTATTACTCATTTTTCAGCCATACAAAAATTACAACCAGCAAATGGGAAATCCAGACTTTCTTTCTGACCATGACAAGATCACTTCTTATTTTGTACTGATTTCATGTAATTGTTTGTACATTTTTAGTCTAGCTAGCTGCCTCAAGCATGGAAAGGTGGGCTATGAATTTTAAATTTTCTACGTGATGAAGGTAGCAAATAAGATTAGAAAAGGAGCTTCTTTTGGTTATATCACATCTTTTGTCCTAGATGACTTAGCTTGTTGGGAATGGTGTCACAAATGAGAACAAAACCCTTTCCCCATCTGCATTGTTACTGCATCTTGAGAACCAGTGTGAAGCTAGACCATAATATTATCCTATCAGTCTTCTTCCTGGACTATATTCTTTTTTATGAAAAATAAAGAATGCCCCACCATCTTTACTCTAAAAGTTTTTTTTTTCATTTCTACCTAAAGCATATATGGTACAAATGCATTTCGTATACTTTGTTAAGCATATGTGCTTCCTTATTAAAATAATTGAAATAGTGGCAGCATGCAGGTATCTTCCTGCTAACTAGAATATACATGGATTGGTAGGATAGTGAGCAAATGCAGTTATCTTCTGAAGCTATTATAAACTAACATGCTTTTTAAAATCTGGCTCTCCTCTTTCTTCCCTCTGTGTGAGCATGTTAATCACCCATATTTCATTATTCATATTGTGTGTTGACTCCAGTGTGGCCCTGGCTCGAACACAACCTTTGCACAGTACAAATGTGATTGTGGGTACATCTTCTGCTGGAAGATAACCTGCTGTCTGCTGGTTGCTTGGATGTTTGCAACCAGTGCTGGAGTAGATGGTTTAGCAAAGCACTCTTAAATAAGAGTAAATACTCAAAATCATTTACCATGGATTAGTTATGACTTTAACAGTTAGCGATTCTGAGACTGCACTGTCAGTTTTTAAACAGAAGACATAGGGATAGCCATAATTTTGGTGCACAGGGATGCTAGTATAAGATTTAAAAGATGCACTATACACGACTGAAGTAATTGCTCCCTTAGATTGAACAAAGGAAAATCAAGTACTGTACAAATTTTGGCTTTATGTCCACATGTTGTTCCTTTATACTTACTATCAAAATACATTTTACCACAAGAATTTGTGTTATCATATTGTAGCCTCCAATTATGTCAAATCTTTGTTGCTATGTTTGTCTCTAGTTTTTTCAGGGATATATTTGTAAGGAATACAAAATCATTTGGGTGTTTTGTTCTGTTTTTTTATTCCTGAACCTTAAAGCTAATGGCCAAAATCCTAATGCTAGCTTCTCCTGCAAAAAAGTAAATGGCCTGACTTGGAGAGGCTTCTCAATGGCAATTAACAAGTTCCTGGTGGATTTTTGGGTGGACACCAACTCAATGGATGGCACACTTCAAAAATCCAAGAGGGGACTTGTCAATTAGTAGCAAGAAGCTGTAGTGAGTTACAGTGTTCACCCTCCTCAGGTATAAACTATACAACGCAAATTTGGCCACTGCATTTTAGGATGCTTTGTACTCTGATACAGATGCATTAGCTTACTAAGTTACCTTTCAGCAGAAAATCCTGCCTGCAATTAATGTAGAACCCTACAATTTGTGCAGAGCTACAATTTGTGCAGAGCTGCCTAGATGCCCTAAGCACACCCGATCTCGCCTGATTTCGGAAGCTAAGCAGGGTCGGCCCTGGTTAGTACTTGGATGGGAGACCACCAGGGAATACCAGGTGTTGCAGGTGCCTGGAGTAGGAACTGGCAAACCACTCCACTATTCATGCCAAGAAAACTCCATGGACATGGAGTCATGAAGAGTCGGTTACGACTGTAACGACACAACACATACAATTTGTGCAGACATTGCTAACGTGCAAGTAGCAGGTCTTCATGAAGATCACTGCCTATGCAGTGGCAACACATATGCAATTGGTGCCATTCTCCATTGTTACAGTGGCAGCATCTTCTGCTCAGTGAAAGTTCACTGTGGCAGTGGGCAGAGGAAATCAGCTGTTTCACAGTGGCAACAACCTGATCTTAGTATTCTAACATTCTTTCAGTTCAGTTTGGTTATTCAGGTTGGAAACTTACGGAAATATGTTGGCACTCCTCATGACTATGATGTATAAAAAGAATGAGCATTTCATATTACTCATAGAAAGCAGTCTGGCAAGAAGCTATATCCGCATTTTTAAGGTGGAAATTTTAGTTAAAAGCTATCACCCCATGCCATTTTTGCTGCAGCAGTTTCCCAGTGACTGGTCTACTATGGTTGCAGTCCCCGTATTGTATACTGTGCACCTGTTCCTTAAAGCAGTGGTCCCCAGCCTTAAGTAACTCAGGTGTTTTTGGACTGCAGCTCCCAGAAACTCCAGCCAGCCCAGCAAGTTTCAAAGGGCTTATGAGAATTCCAGTCCAAGAACACCTATCCCTACCAAAAGTTGGGAAACACTAGCATAAAGCATTTACAGTAAAATATGTATTTAAAATCCCATAGAACTTTGGGGTGAGGCTTGCAAAGTCTATTCTAAAGTGTTCACACATGGGTCCCATTATAGATTTTGTTCTGTGCTCTGAAAAATTGCACCATAGTTTTTGTATGTGGATGGTCACAATAATATTATTATTTAACATTGTACTGAGTAAGACACCCCACCCACCCCTTGCACAAAATGATGGTTCCATTGAAAAACGTACACATCCACAGAGATCTACTTAAGAAGTCCATGTACATTACAATGCAAAAGCCTGAAATACCTTCAGGGTTTGTTTTTTTTATTAAAAAAAAACAGCTCCACAGTTTGTCTAGTTCATGCTGCCTGCTTGCGCCACTTGCGCTTTCATTGTGCCACCTTGCATATTTATATTAAAGGGGCACCTGAGTGTAGTGGTATTTGCTTCTAATTTTGGTTTGCTTTTTGTGTTTTTCTTCTTCTTGGTTGTGCTGTTCTTCCCATGACACTGTGCTCACTCTTTCCGTGCGTCACCTGTGGTTACCCCTCTGCTCTACCCACTCAGCTGTTGGTGAAGGGGGTACATGAAACTCTGGTAGCTCAGAGAGTTGTTCCTGCTCTCATTACTCTCTCCAGTGACCCTGAAATGTAAGTTTCCTGACTGTCTTATTCAACTAGCATCCCTCTTACAACTTGTCAAGAAATAAAACCGTCAAACTGTGTTCTTAATATTCTGATGGTGGAACATAAGAAGAGCTTAAAGTACTTTAATACTTAACTTGAAAGTGCTTTCAAGACTAAAAAAAAAAAAAATCAAAGCCTACCTTGACAATACAACTTCTATTAACTGGTGAAATTGTCATAGTTGGAAAGAATATGCTACAATTTTCAAAGTTGCCGTTCTTTCTAAAAGGAAGCATTGTCGTCTGCAATAATTTCAAGGCCAGGACATGTGCCAAAGGCCGTTCACTGGTGTTTGTTTCTTCCACGCTGAAGAGGGATGCTAATCACACTAACATGGTATTGCTAGTAAATGCTGAAGCACGAACAAGAGTCCTTAACAATGTTGATGCCCTGCGTGGGTGATTAAACTCAGAGAAGCCAGTGACTATGCCTGCCCATCCTCAGTCACAGCTAACGTAATTATCCGTACAGTTTAAAACCATTTTTATTGCATGTTGACTGGTTTACAGCTGACTCTTCGAGGCATGAATGAAGCCTTAGTTGACAAGCGGGTTGCTCCGGCCCTTGTTACCTTGTCCAGTGATCCTGAATTGTGAGTTTCTGACTGTGATCTTGAGTTAATCCTGTCTGTCTGTCTGCCTTTCCCCTGTTATCCCCCCCACCTTTTTGTTGTTAATTTTTATTTTGAGCATTCTTCATGGTCTTGTCTCTTGTTATTGCTAGGCATGCTGATTTTAAAATTGCATTAATTTTTTATTGAAATCTACTTTAATCTTAAGGACTGAATAATTATAAACCTGCTTGTTTGTTCCTTTTCCCTTTTAGCTCTGTAAGAATAGCCACGATTCCTGCTTTTGGTACCATCATGGAGACAGTGACTCAGAGAGAGGTAAGATGCTTTCACATTGTTCGTGGGTGACAATAGTTGTTTGTAGTCAATAACTAGTTAACTCTTGTAAAAGAAGTTTGTCACACATCTTTTCTATTTACCATATGCCCAAAGCATCTATACTTCAGCAGAAAGAATGACTAATAGATGCAACACAAAATTTTAAAAATTGTATATTGATGGAACAGGAAAATAAACCATTTCAACTAAAGTTCCTCAACTTGTGGGCCTTCTAAATTTGTATAAGCCAAAATAAGGCTTGACGGATGCTTCCAGAGAATGTTTTCCATCTCCTCTGACATACAAGGATCTAGACATAAGTTATACATGTGTGCTGGTATAAAAAAGCATTAATATATTTTTCAGCCCTTATGATGTAATCATATGGTAAGGCAAAAAAGAACAACTGTTGTATATTTTTATTGAATTGGGAAAGCAGACTAAACCTTATAAATGAATAGATACTAATATTTTATAAAACTTGGTAACTTGTAGAGGTCCACATTATTTCGGTGCTATTTAGTTTGAGTGAATTTCCACTAGCTTAGTTAATTTTTGCTTATTTTCTATGTAAAACTATTCATACCTTCTGTTACTTTTCCTCTTAAGCTCTTGGAAAGAGTTAAAATGCAGCTGGCATCTTTTCTGGATGATCCCCAATACCAAGATCAGCATTCTTTACATACAGAAATCATAAAAACCTTTGGAAGAGTGGGGCCAAATGCTGAGCCAAGATTTAGAGATGAATGTAAGTTCTATGGTTAATCGCTAATTTGTGTTTAACTTGTGCTCTCGAACTATTGTAGCTTACTCTTGTATGCATATGAAACAAGTAGGAAAATTAAACGGCCAGTCGCAATCTTTGGGATTGCAGTTAGCTATGGGTGGGTAGAGCCAGTTGTAGGCAAAACGCTTTTCTCCAGAAAATTAAAAGTAACTAGGATCACTCCCTTTAGGGGCCTAGGGAGGCCCCCAGAGATCCCTGTGGGCCTAAATAACTGACTTGATAGTTCGGTGGCTTAGGTATCTGGCTGCAGAGCAACAGGCTGGGAGTTTGATTCCCCACTGTGCAAACCAGAAGAGCCAGCCTGTGTAACCTTGGGCAAGCTTACTGTCCCAGGAATGCTAAACCCCAGAAGAAAGAAATGATAAACCATTTCTGCGTATTCTGTACCTGGAAAACCCTGAAAAGGGTTTCCTTAAGTCATAATTGACTTTATGGCCCATGATGATGATGATGAGAGCCTTAAGTCAGTTGTAAGAGGTGAGAATAGCAGTTTGCATCCTCAGTCTAGGGGGAATTACAGTGGTACCTCAACTTACAAATTTAATCTGTTCCAAATGCATGCTCTTAAGTCGAACTACTCTTAAGTCGGGGTACCTATCTTAAAAATTGAAAAAAATAAGTTAACAAATTAAAAAATGGGGGAAAATTGTAAGTCGAGTAGACTAAAATTATCTAAAATTTGCAAAGGTGGCAGTTACAACGCCAACAGTTTTCTGCTCTTAATTCAAGCTGCTCTTAAGTCGGGGTACCACTGTACTTGTCTTTTGTGATCCAACAAGTTATTTACCTGTCCCATATGAAATGTTTTCTTTTCCAGTTGTTATTCCACATTTGCATAAACTTGCATTGGTCAATAACCAGCAATCTACAGATTCGAAAAGACTGGACATTGCTATTCACCTCTTTGAAGCCTATAGTGCACTCTCCTGTTGTTGTATCCTTGTTTGGTTTTGAAATGCTCTTTTCAGTGGCTCAGTAAATAAATCTGGCCTACTTCAATCATGATTCTGTCATCACTAAATTCTAAAAAATACAGCAACTTATAAATCCTGTTATGTTTCATAATGTGCTGCAGTTTATTCCGGTAAAAAATGTATTGTCTTTTTAATGACATTGTATTTTGAAGGGGTCAGGTAATAAGCCTCCAGGCGCATTGTATTGCCAGTGCTTCACCCTATTGCTTCACCCCATTGCTCTCCTCCTTTTGCTGAATTTGGGCCTGTAACAGCTGCAGAGGCCTCCAGGCACATTGCCGGTCAGCAGTCTTTTCCCAGGGCTGCCTTTTTCCAACTTAGGCTTCTCGCCCAGATTGATCCAAATGATCCATAAACTGAAAATAACAGCTTGTAATGATGGTAATCCTTAACCCATTGGTTTAATGTACTACCTACAACGAATCCTATTTTTCTGTTTTCAAATGAACTTTCATGTTATTAATGTGCTAGGAAAATCTTCTTTTTCTTAGCATTTTTCCCAATTGGTGGTGGGGTACGCTATTTTTGTTTTGGACTTCCACTTGACACGATCATGGACTAGGTCCGGGTGAACCCAGGACAACTTCTACTCATTCTCAAATGCGTTGATCCAGTGCTGTTTTGGTCATCACCTCAGTCAGGATCCGCTGACCTCCAGGGTTCTAGGGAAATCATATGTGCTGTTATTTCTGTTGCTTGCTACAGAGCCCTCCTGAAAGTCAATTGGCATTGCAAACACATTGTATTTCTCAGTAACTATACTGTATTCTTATTTGCATTTATTAAGGAATCAGTACAGCAGAACTAACTCAAAGTTAATCATTTGAAAGGAGAAAGTGTAGCAGTTAAGGAATATTTTGATGATGGCACATAATTTTGACTTTGACCAAAAACAACAGCAAGCCAGTCTTTCTTGTTGCTTGATTCTTGCTTGTCTTGCCTTAACTTCTTGCTCTTCAGTTATTTCTGAAGACTTAATGATCAATCACTTTTTACCGGGACTCAGGTGTTTACGAAGTGACATGGAAACACTCTCACCAGAGCATGAGGTGAGTAATTAAAGCAATATTTTCGATCTAGTCTAAGATGCAAGAAGAAATGCAGTGGTTGATCATTGGATGCTAAAGGACAACATGATATGAAACAAAGCTTTAAATATAAAGTAATAGATGCTAAATTGACAATAGAAGAGGCTGTATTTTTCGAGTCAGTAAGTCAAAGGTACATGAAGGGCACACATTCTTTCCCATTTTTAAACTGTAGAAGGAGACAAAACCTCATGACCCAAAATTGCTTTCTTGCATCAGAAATCTATGCAGGACAGTGTTCTCCCAGCAATGACCAGACGAAAATTTTGAGACTATGAGGTCAACTGTGATTAGTTGTTCTTTATTTAAAATCTAGATGCTAGAATTTTTATGGAATAGAAAGGTGAAGAACTTCAGGTCTTATCATCATTGTTTTTATTTGCCCTTTACAACTCTCATCACAGATCAGATTGTTTTCTCCATGGTCTCCATGGATATAGAGACTGGTACTGACAGAAATAAAAATATGCTATGTGTGTGAACAAGGGGACACAAGAGGGAATATGTATATCCATATGCTGATATGTGTTGCCCATTAGTTTAAATGTTGCCCATGTTATCGTCATGCTTTCCTATAGGCTTTTACACACCTACTCCAGAATACTCAGCATCTGAAGCATTTGGGATACATGAGTTACACCACATATTACACAGTTCTGAGATTGTTTAGTATATACCAGTTATTTTGTAGCCCTTAGTTGAGATTATGCTGGTCATGACCTATCTTGGTGCCAAACATGTGCTTTTGCATTGGCAAAGAACAGGAGGAAATGATTCAAAAATAAAACTGACTGTGCAACAAACCATTGAGGGCACAACAGACATGCCACATCTGTGGGAAAGAAAACACAGCTCACCATTAACAAAACAGTCTCTTTCAGCTCCATGGAAATGGCCAAACATTTAGCACCCACATTGTTCTGGAATACATCAAATGCTGAAAAATAAATAGAAAATCAACTCTGCTCTTTCCTGGAGAAGATTTTACCTGGATACAACTCACTCATGCCTCAGTAAATTCCAGATTTATCTACCATAACATGTTCCTGAAAACTGTCAAGGAAAAAAATCACTTCTAAGACAGAACATCTTACTCTGATCATGCCAATTAATTTTTTTATTGCTTGGTTCAGTTTAAGACATGCAGATTAACATAAATGCATTAAACTATGTACTCACACTTTTTCTTCGTACATTTCATATGTACCTTCCATGTCTCTGCCAGTGGCATGAATGAGAACCACCCTTTTTATTGTGATTTCAAGATTCTTGGAATGCTGTCCTGAGAAATGATTCACTCATTATATGCCTTCTGTCATTTAATTAAGAATTAACTCCTTCAAGGAGATTTTGGGCTGGATTCATTTTCTGGCACCCATCCCAGTTTGTGATACTGTTTGTCGTGACAGCTGTGTACATTATTCCAGTGTTCATGGTGTTTTAATGCTCATAGATTTGTGTTTGTTTCTTTGTGTTTTAAATGCAAGAAAGTTAAATTAAAAGTAAAATGTAGCAGGCATGTTGTCTAGAAGAATACAGTGGCATCAGTTGGGTCTTACATCTGACAGGAACAGGGAATTTCTCCCTTCTTTGTTCACTTTTCCTTTGTGTAAAAGAAAAAAAGATTTTTTCTTTCTGTGTAATAAAAATTGAAACAATTGTTTTGCTTTTCACAACAAAAGTGAATGTTTGGTTTTAGTTGGAAGTATAGATGATTATTGAATCACTGTAGCTAGTCAAAAAAACCCACAAGAACATCGTAGCACTTTAAAGACTGACTTTAGTCTTTAAAATGCCATCATTATGTGTGTGTGTTTTAAATTTGTTTTTGAATAGCTGTACATACACAGACTAGCCACATTTTAATTAATGTGCGTGTCAGGAAATTTTGTTTGGATGGATTTTTTTCAGTTCATATTTTGTTTAATCTTCAGTTTCTTTCTTGGGGTTTTTGCAAGGAACTGTGAATTTCTAGAAGTTCACACAAAAATGCAAATTTTGATATACACATTTTGTATAACTAGTCTTTCCTTACCTTAATGTATAATGTTTTCTCTAATATATGCATTTTATGTACCTTGTTGGAAAGCTGTGCTGTAAAAGTTAAATAGCTGGAGTTGCATCTGCATCTCTAGCAACCACTTATTGTCCATTGCTGTGTCAGATGGAAGAATTTAATATCTCAAAACTAAATGTCATTATTAGCTCTGATGTAGATGCAAAAGATTATCCTGGGCCACCATTTCAATTATTATTAACAGATGTCTCAAAAAACTCTGTAACTTTGGGTCTTAATAAAAATATTGAAAATATGATGCCTATACAATTTTTGCCACCTTTGTGTTCATTTGAGAACATATAATGTCACAATTGACTATGTTTTAAAAGGTTGTCTTTTATTTGTCCTTTTAGGTGATTTTGAGCTCCATGATAAAGGAGTGTGAACAAAAAGTTGAAAATAGGAGCGTCCAAGAACCACAAGGGTAATGCTTTGATTTTTTTTTTCCAAATTTGTTTGTCTTCATTATATGAACATCTCTAATGAGTCAAAATAAATTTCAAGTATAATCATGTTTACAGTCTGGGCATAGGTGCTTTTTCCATGTATGTGTTGTTTAGTGGCTGAAAGCATAACAGTTATGCTACACTTTAAGGTCTTTTAAGTCAGGAAAATGCTTTTGGGGCTTATTCAGTGAGAATAATTAAATCAATAGGTATTTTCAGATCCCAGAATAGGAGAGAATCCAGGGGAGCAGCAGTTCTCATACACAGTTTCTTATAGCTCTCTGTATCATGCATGTGAGGAGTTACTATATAAAATTTGCCGTTGAATGCTAAGGCAAAGAAAGCAAGGGGTCTGTAAGGAATCACTTTGGTCGGTTCAAAGATCAATAAGTTAAGTGTCTCTTGCTTAGATGTAACCTCTTCTGGGGGTTTTGTTCTTGTTTGTTTGTTTGTTTGTTTGTTTGTTTGTTTGTTTGTTTGTTTGTTTTTTAAGAGAGATGGATGGTAGGTAGGCAAATAAGCAAAATCAAAATTGGAAAGTGATCAATCAGTGCAATTTGAATAAGACATTACAAAAATTAAAAAGATTAAACAATAACCATCTAATTGGAGGTGGGATCATGGGGACATTGGGAAGATTTCAGCAGGGATATGTTGCGTACAGCTAGGTATTTTGCTACTGCAGTACAGCAGTGGCTAAACTGTTGTATTGTGGCACAAACCGCTCACAACCTGGGGTTCAATCCCAGGTAGCTGGCTTGTGGTTGACTCCACCTTCCATCCTTCTGAGGTCAGTAAAATAAGTATCCAGCTCACTGGGAGAGGGGGCGCAATGAGTAGCCTGCATAATTAACTTGTAAACCACCCGGAGATAAGCAGCACTCTTTGCTTTGCTTTTGGCTTTAATACATAGTTTTCCTGAGAAAGTTCTGTTGGATGTTTCTGTCCACACGATCAGAGGGCCTTTCAGAACTAATAGAAACAACATGGTAAACACATAAACACAAGTTAAAATAATGTGCTATCTTTTCGTGTGCACTGGTTTTCTTATGGTATCAGTAGATGTAGTACATGGTAGCAAGGTTCTGTTAAAAAAGGGTCACCTTCTTGCTGTGGACAAGTATACTGTCCCGTCGGATGAGCACCAGAGTAAAGCCTTCCTTCTGAGAAGTTTTTCTTTCCTTTTCTTCATCAAGAGAACATCATTTTATTTTCTGAAACTTGGCCCTTTATTTTTGTTATGAAAGCTAGAAAAAAAAACATGGCTTTGTTCTTCTCATGGAGGGAAGATGCAGGACTCTATCGTGTTACACTTAGGCTTTTGCAGAAGGCAACAAGTCCAAATTGCAACAGAAAAACACACCTTTCTGTTTCGCACTTGGGAATGGGGAAGAAAGTAACAGTGGCTTTGCCCAGAATGTGGGCTTTTGCAGAAATTGCCAGCTAGTGCTTCCTACAAAACACTTCCCCTTTTTGGTTGGTCTTCATACCCAATTTGCAGTCACTGAATTATTGAGTGCAGTTTTATTTCACGTGAGACTTCTCAGTTGAGTATGGTTTTAAAGTCTTTCTTCAGAATCATTGCATAGTTACAAAAAGCCAGTTTTTCAGTATTGTCGTTGTAACACAGTACTGTTTTCTTTTTGCTCTGCTACTGTAGATCAATTTAGTTACTGATCCAGTAGATTAACCAGTTTTTCCTTCCCCCAGTTCTATGTCGATTGCAGCAAGTCTTGTGAGTGAAGACACAAAGACCAAGTTTCTGAACAAAATGGGCCAATTGACCACCTCAGGAGCCATGCTTGCTAATGTATTCCAGAGGAAGAAATGAATAGGAAAAGGACACCCCTTGTAAACACTGAAAGACCTCATTAAGACTCATTCCTTGTACTTGAAGTACTTGCCTTTTTATTTCCCCATCTTATGTTCTGGTAGTATAATTTTACTCTGATCTACAAGGATATTTGCACTGCTCTTGAATATTGCTACGTATCTGTTAACTTTGGGTTAAATGTGGTTGATTATAAAACTAAATTAAGTCTGTATTAAGTCCCTGTCCTGTGTTCATGTATTTCCAGCATAATTTTTTTATATATAGTGAAGATTTTTTATTTCCTGATGGGTTTTCAGCTGATATCTGTATTATAAATGAAGCTGTTACAGTGGTACTTAAAATAATGTAAATTTGAAGTCACGGTCATGAAGTAATAAAGTGGAGAATACTTATGTATTTAAGTTATCAAAGAGTAATGCACAATTTTTAATGTTTTCTAACATGAAAGGCAAGAGACACCAGCACTGATTTGATTCCTGGATTGGGTGTAGTTTTTGTCTCCCCTCCCCCTTAAGGTTTTAAGGTACTGTATTGTATATTTCAATTACAGAGGAGAAGGAAAATGTGACGTGTTCAACATTACTTGTACTACTGGTGCCTGGAGAGTCAGAATATTCTCAAACTGATGGGTAATCCAGATTGATATAATGCATCATAATGCAAGTATTAGCATTTTAATGTCTACAAAGCACCTGCTAGGCTGCACATTCCAATGAGTAGCTGTAGTGATGTTGGGAACTATCATAGCGGAATTGCAATTGAGTATGGTTCAAAGAAAGCCACACTGATATTGGTGAGACTTTGCAAATTGGTGTGTTTGTTGTTACAACCTTAAGAAAACTTACTATGATGTTGCTACACAAGAAGCATTTATTCATGCAGATGTGTATTTCATGCACATCCTTCATGCAGACACTGCAGTCTTTCCCTGTGTACCAACCTGAAAGTCTGAAGCCACTATAAGAGCAATGCCTACTTAGGCCATAATTGACAAGTGTCTGACATAATACTGTACATTGTTCACAGATGACCACTCAAAGAATCATAGTTACAGATATGCAACCTGTTTTTATTGGCTAGAGCAGTGGTTACCAACTTGGGGGTCAGGACCCCTTTGGGGATCAAATGACCATTTCACAGAGGTCGCCATGAGCCAGTGAAGAAAAAGGCACAAACGACTTGGGTCTGGAGGAAGAGGGGGAGAAGGGGGGGAAGTGAGTTACAGCTTGATAGGTTGGAGGGAATGTCGGTCAATGGCAACAGAGGCTGTGATTGGCTGAGGGTGCCTGTAGAGGGAAGTTCTCCATGGCACCTGGTTTGTGGCCTCTTCCAAGCAGGGCAAAGGGTCACCACAACATGAGGAACTTTATTAAAGGGTCGTGGCATTAGGAAGGTTGAGAACCACTGGACTAGACCAATGGGGTAAGTACTTCCAGTAGAACCTGGGCATGTGGAATGTGTGTGTGTGTGTTGTGTCGTTACAGTCGTGACCAACTCTTTGTGACTCCATGTTCATGGAATTTTCTTGGCAGGAGTCCTGGAGTGGCTTGCCAGTTCCTACTCCAGGCGCCTACAGCACCTGGTATTCCCTGGTGGTCTCCCATCCAAGCACTAACCAGGGCCGACCCTGCTTAGCTTCCAAAATCAGGCGAGATCGGATGTGCTTAGGGCATCTAGGCAGTTTGGGCATGTGGAATAGCTATACTGATAAAGGCTTTGTCTTTGGTCAGCATTTCAACTAAGTCAAGCCTTAGGTTTTGCATTACAAAGGTCAGAACATAGGTGCTACTTCACTGGTTGCGCTCCCTACAGTGCTGCAGTCACCTGTTCAGCCCTCAATTCCTCAATTAAGCTATGGATTGTAAATGCACTGCAACTTAAAAGTCTGGCTAAATTAAGACACAAACATTACCAACAAAGTAATACAGATTCAGCAGCTAAAATCTTCTGAAGTGACACCATTATAACATAAAAGGCCTAATGTTTGGAGGATAACAAATCACCATAAGCTTTTGTTGTGTAATGGCCTGTGTTACAGTAAACCCCCACCTATTGCAGGGGTTAGGGACCTGAGCCAACCCGCAATAATTGAAAATCCGCAATATGCGGATGCTGGGTCAGGTCAGGACTGGGCGGGCTCTCTGGGGGCTCTTGTACTTACCCCAGGCCTGGTGTTGCCCCAAACGGGCCTGCAAAGGGCTTTCCAGTCCCTAGAGGCCCCAAAAGTTCTTTCTAGTGATCTGGAGGTCACTTCTGGTTTACCAGAAGTCACTTCCGGTTTGCAGGGAAGCACTTTTGGGGCCTCCGACGGGCCTGGGAAGGCCTTTCCTCCTTACCCCAGGGGGCCTTTTTTCATATACTGCAGACCCGCGATATACCGGGACTGCAGTATATGAACCATGAAAGGGCGGGGGACAACTGTACTTAACGGGCAATAAATAATGAATGCAATAATTTCTTAAGTTCAGGCAGTTGGTGTCAAAAAGCTATTCCATTTGTGTTAACTGCACAAGAATAGGCCAGCCAAAGTACAGTATGCTAGTAATTTGCCTTAGATTATCCTTGTAACATTCATTTAAGACCATTTTTGAAGGGCAACCAGACTTGCCTGACTTCAGTGTCCAAATGCAAAACTATCCACAGCGCCACTTATCCCTCTGACACAAAAATACACATTTGCAGGCTGTTCATACATTTCAAATACCACAATAGTGTGCATCTCAAGCTGGGGAGACATGGCAGGCTAGGCAAACCTGAAGCACTTTTATGGAAATCTAGGGTAGCTAAAAGTGCTTACAAACAGACCTAATCTCAGTTCACGTTTAGTACAAAAGGACAACTGTATTAGTAATATAGACTATAAGACAGTGGCTGAATAATCACATTATAGCATTAATCAGCAAGCAGGCCCAGACCTTCCTACAATCCCCGTTAACCCCTTCAGACAATTCCCCATATAGAGAGTAAATATTTAGTGGGAAATAAGACAAAATGTATAGAATAATTGCTGTAACAGAGTAGCCTTTCGGCTAGATGATGCTGTATAAAAATCAAATACATAAACAAATAAATAAGCTATACCATAAATAAGATATAAATAAGAGCAAATCAGGCACCAGATTTAACGGAATACACTAAGTTAGCATTGTAACACCCAAGTAAGTATGTTTTATGTTTTCAGGTGTGAAACAGCCTGCTTTGCAGAGCCCCCCTATATTTTTAGATTGTATCGATTCATATTGTGACAAAGATGATTAAAAAGGTCAACTCTGCCACTTTAGTTCCCAAGAGCCGCACTAATTGTGTTGTAAGTGTTGCTTTTGCAGACCATCTGATCATGGCATGCTCAAAGATTCCTGAGGAATTTGAAGTGGCTGCTTGGTCTCTTGCTTTTTCTTCAGTTCAATATTTTATATACCTCCTATGTATATTTGTTTAAAGACTTCCAGCTGATCTCTTGTTTTTTTTTTCCTTCAGTGACTTCACTGATTGATGCCAGATCTCCTTTATACTACTCAAATCACTGAGCTGTTTGAGACATCTCTATGTTTATGGTCTTTTTCTACACAAGGAAGATAATTTGTAAATTAAAGAGACCCAACAAATGTTTTCCATCATTCTTGCTGAACGCTCTGTTAAGTAATAATGTAATCTTCAGCCAGACTTAGAAGTCAAACAATGTAGGGCAGGATAATTGGAGGAAAATATCCCTATTTTATATGTAATAATTGGTCTTCCTTCAGCATGAAGATTCTGCCCCAAGGATTTAAATATTTTGTGAAAACTCACAAGAAACAGACGTGCTGTTTACATGAAAACTCCTTATGTAATAGATGTCTGGAAATGAGATGCATACAATAAGAAGGAATGCAGCAAATGAAGAATGTAACATTATGAAGTTGGTAGGTATCTGAGGCTACCACCCTAGCAGCTACAGTTTCTTCCTTAACAGGGCTTGCTTTTCCTCAAAAGCATGGGTCTCTGTAGTTTCTATTTTGTCTTAGTCCTAACTTGCTGATAATATCCTGGAATAATATTCAGTCCTTCCAAAAACAGTCCTTCCAAAAACAGGACTGCCATATGGAGGTTTCTATTGAAACAGGAGAATAGAAATACATTTGGAAAGTACTGTACTGTATACTGTAATATTTGCCAAACATATTGGTCAAGAACTGACCAATATGATATCTTTTAATTTTCTTTGTGATATTTCACTATTAACAGCTATGTAGAAAAAGGAACTTCAATAGATGTCTTTTCTTCACCCTACATTTATAATGAATAGGCAAATTTTATGGACCCGGGGCTTACATTTTAATCCCCATTTCCTGCCACAGTCGGCACCAAACCTAGACATTCAAAAAAAAAAAAAACCTCCAGAACAACTGCCTATTTTGCTAGTAGAAAAACTAACTTGGGGCTTGGGACCACGGGAGCCTCCAAAACAGACTGGAGACAACACATGTGGTTCATAGGCTGCCCTTTGTCGAGCCCTAATTGATAACCTACTTTTCATTCAATACATTTTAGGAGGTATAGATGGTCCCCACCCCACTCCAACCACTTTTTTCTCTCACACTAACCCTAGAAATTAAGTTACGCTAAGGTAAAGTAACTGGCCCAAGGTTACCCAGTAAGCTTTATGTGAAGCTTGGACTAGCCAGCAGTCTTTTGAACAGTTATTCAGACTAGCTAAGTCCTGTTTTCCTTTACATCTCTTTTTCTTGGATCAGAAAGAAGAAAGGTAAGATCTACGTTTTGCATTGAGGTGTGTGGGGTGGGGGTGGGGTGAAAATATGAATCCAAGATGAGAAAAAGCAGAATATTGTGGTTAGTCTCCTTAAATTATCAGGTTGCATCCAATATCTGTGCAATAGAACAACATAGGAAGGTATACAGTGGATGCCAGGAGGAAAGCTGAAGGTTCCCCAGGCAGCATAAGAAAGTTTGTTTTCTTAGATATCAACAGCACTTTTTAAATAGAAAGAAAAGGCCAAAAGTCCAAATTGCTGGAACATAGTTTTCATCTGCAGGACTGTCAAGCAGAGTCTTGAGTGAATGTTAACTGCTAGTTAATATTTAATATACTGTATAAGCATTCCAGAAAGAGGTTGTAAACTGGTATTACTAAGTGGCACGTTATCTTTTGTATGATACATAGAGCTGCGGCATTTTCTTAGAACAAACATTCAGCAGTGGATTGCAAGAATTTCTTGAGTCTCTAGAGCACACTTAACATTTCATTTTACTTGTCAAGTTTCTGCAGCTGCAACAGCCACTTTACCATTATTTAGCAACTACCAAACATTTTTAGATGTAGGACCCAACAGGGAATATGGAAAAGAAAATTGGCCTTCTAGTGAAATCAATATCAAGTTCATATAGCCACTTTATTTTTGTAAAAGTGACACTATTCCAGTGTGGATTTTATTTCTGACATAATTTTGGCTTGCAGAAAAGAGTAATACTAGCAAGCTGGGTATGGTTGACGACAACAATAAGTTATCCTGGTTTTCAAAACAGAATCAATTTGACTGGTTACCCTGCTTGCAGGAGAACTGAAACTTTTCCATCCTCTCTGTGAATGTTTTATTAACTTCTCCTTTATCTTCTAAAAACAGCATCTGTGATTTCCTAAATGTGGGTGGGTGGAATCAGAACCAGTGAGGTAGTATTTGTACCCCTCTGTGTCCAATAATTTAGCACCAGTGAACAAAACATTGTGTCATCTGTACTGCTTCAAAGACGTCACTATGCAGGTGAAATGGAGTTGTGTAAGCCACTGCACTGTATGTTTTTAAAATCAATCCTCTGGTCTTAGCGGTTCTGAACAAAGCTTACTTTGCAGTATGTGGGTATTGTGTGGTCAAAATTACAAACCTGTGAGGACTGGCAGAGATTCCCAATACCATTTTCTTCACAACTGAGTTTGCAATCCCACAGGAGACTCCCCTGTACTACATAGATCAAGTTCTTGCCTGTAATGGCTGTGCCACCCAATTCCTTATTCCATTGTTCATACACAGTTAGACTAGAGATAATTTTGACAGTATCCTACTTCTGGGTCAACCACCATTTACACAGATCCTGACTCAGGCAGGTTCTGTTCCTCCTAAACTGCTACCAGGAACACACTACAGCTGGAACAGTGTTAAGTCTCTTCTTCCTCTTTTCACTCATAGACAATTCCACAGTTGTAAGCATGTTCTTTACTCATCTGTGATTCAGTCTAAAAATGTGGTTTTCATTTTTAAATATAACCAAAAGCCTTATAATTTTGCAGGGTATGTGATGTTGATCAGTGCAAACCATAACTTCAACAGTACGTGCGGGAAATGAATATGGATTTTAACGAGTCCTTAACTAGGCAATAAAATCTACCTGAAAGGTCTAATTTCATCCCTTTTCCACATAATTAGAAGGGGATTGGCTCTGTGTGACTTTCTTGACCCTGCCTGCCAGTGTTGGGAGAATAAACTGTTGGGAGAAAGCCTATATGTGTAGATTTCTATGTTATTAGGTTTTCATGGGAGCTGAAACTGCAGAAAAGTCCCAGAAAGCAATATTTCCTCTTACAAATGTTTACCTGTCAGGGTGGAGTGCCACTGGAAATCTACCCAACCTTGACAACACACAACAGAGATTATACAGATTTCATGCTTGTCAAGTAATTCTGAGAAGCTTCATAATTTCAGTTCAGACAGCATTTTAGGAAGCTGGTTTATACCACATCAGACTTTGTGTGTACCGCAAGATTGCCTGCTCCAACGAACACATCCAGCAGTCCTGCATCTCAAGCGAGCCAACCATTTTAATAACGGGAAATGCCAGCTGTTGAACTTTGGATGTTCTGTGTGGAAAGCATGTGCTTGGCTTGCTGAGCTCTAGTCCCTTGCCAGGAACTTAGTTCCTGCATGTTTTATCTTGCAAAATGAATGATCTTGCATGTCAAAAATCTGCTTTTCTGCCACAGCAGCAATGCTGCCTCGGAGATAAACACTGGACAACTTAGTGGAGTCACTAAGAAAGTCAGTCCACTACAGAGCCGGGAAATTAACTAGGCCTCGAGATGGCCCAACGTTCATTTTATTTTTAAGCTGTGGTAGAAACCCCAAATATGAGCCCTTGGGTAAGAAATACTTGTAGTCACAATCAATGAATTGACAATTCAAGACCCTTTAGTAGTAGCCCACCATCTCCAGGGTTGAAAGCACGTGCTAGCCTTGAATAAAGTAACAAGAGCCAGGGTAACTAGAAAGCTAAGGCAAAGGTTGTAAGTGGAATAGGCTTACCAGCTTTTCTGAAGCATGTAAGAGAATAAGGCTGGCTGGATATTCCAACAGTTAGGTCCCTGGTTGGGAGTTGGGTCCTACACTGTGCTTCCAGAGAGAAGAGCCAGCCTGTGTGGCCTTGGAAGTGCTGCAGGTTGGTCCCAGGGCACCCCATCAACAGGGAATGGTAAACCCCTTCTTAATATTTCTCCTTGGGAATCTCTGGGGGAAAGGGGTTGCCATGAAACACAACTGACTTGACTTAATGCAGGATTATTATTGTTATGAAGAGAAAACAAGGGAACTAGGTACAACAGTCAGGAACTGAAGCACCTTTTCTTAGAGGTAACTTCACCCCACTGTAAGGATTGAAGACCTATGATTATTGAGGCATGGACAGATTTATTTCCATATTTGGTGCTTACAGTCCAGGTCATCAAACCTCAGGTCGTTCCTCTACCTGTGGCGTGAGGCTTGCTTCTTACAAGCTGAGACACAGGATCATTTTATTTTTAATTAAATAAATAAACGAACAAGCGGTCGCCTGAGCTTCAGAAAGCAAACCGCCGCCTCCTGCTCCCGAGGAGTGCAGCATCCCAGGCCAGGCAAGAGGCTTGCAGGGCCCAGGGGCGGCCCCCCCCCCCCCCCGCAATTTCCCCAGCGATCGCATCTTTTCCATAAGTTTTCACGGCACGCCCGCCGAGGTGCACCGTTGACCGAAAAAGCGCACCCTTCTGAAAGCACCGGAGGCGCGCGAGAAGGGCACAACAGACCAGGGAAGTGGGTGTGGGGTGGTTGCAATAACAGGAATCATAAAAAGCGCGCGGGGAAGACAGAAGGCAGGCGCGGGTGTTGCTTGTGGGGAGGGGGGGAGACGAGGCAAACGCGAACTGGGCAAGTCGCTGCTGAAGAAGCCACAGGGGGAGGAGGGCCGACTTCCCTCTGCTCCGCTCCCTTGCCCGCCTCGCGCCGCTTCCCTTCCCCCTCCGAGGCGGCGTCAATGTGCCTCTGCCGGAGGCTGAAGGACTTGCCTTGGGAGAGGTGAGGATCGCGCCCAGCACTGCCCCATTCATGGCTCTCTTGAGAAGCTGCTGCGGGCTCCTGGTCGGATTCCTCGTGTTCACCACCCTTCACATGCAGGTCAGACTCCGTGCCGGGTGTGTTAAGTGTGCGCGCGAGCGCCAGGAAGGACGTTAAGGCGCACCGTGCGTGAAATCCTGGGGGGGGGTCTTCTTGCGCGTATCTGCGTATCCGCGCGCGCCTCCATGCGCTTCAAAACTGCTTCTGTTGCATCTTTACCCGAGCAATCCTGAGCTGGAAATGAACTCCTCCGATCTCGCCTGAACTCGAAAGCTAAACAGGGTCGGCCCTGGTTAGTACTTGGATGGGAGACTACCAGGTACTGTAGGCGCCTGGAGTAGGAACTGACAAGCCACTCCAGTATTCCCGCCAAGGAAAACTCCATGGACATGGGGTCACAAAGAGTCAGTCACGGCTGTAAGGACACAACACACACACAAGATGGGTTTTCAGGGGCGAAATAAAGGGGTAGTGTGTTTTATTGGAGGATCAAGGATGAGTTTCAGCCTGCTAGAAATTTTCGGGAAAAGGAGTTTTTTATTTTATTTTTTGAGATGTGCCAATTTACCAGGGAGTAAGTCTCGTTGGACACCTGGTGTTTACTTCTAAGTAAATATAAATATGATTGTCCTGTAAATCAGTAGTTCTTAAAGCCTGCTTTGATCAAGGGATTTAAGAGTAACCTGTGTACAGTACTTAGATTTCAGCAGGTCGTAAGTGCAAAGAACAAACTGGATCCGGCTCATTAATTTAAACAAATGTTACCACTCTAAACTCATTTTCTTTGAATTAATATTTATTTTAATAAAACTAGCCTGCACACTTGCAGGCTAGTGTTTTCAAGTTGGAAGTACTATAATTTATAGGGACCCTAATAGGATTTGCAAAGTAAATGACAGTATTTGTAGTAGTTTTACCAGCAATGCTGCTTCAGATAATTTCCATGGCTGAACTAGCATTAGAACCTAGGTCTTCTGCATCCATCACTCTCCACTACACCACACTAGGTGTTCACATTTGCTATAGGGTGCCTTTTATTTCCTCCCTCCACTCGGGGTGAAGATGGGCAAGCAATTTCAAAAAACATACAAGTTTGAGTACAGTCAGCCAAGGGCAGAGAGACTGGACATGAATATGTGCAACATTAATCCTCATGGGTTGCAACAGGTTAAAGAAGAGGCTTTGGATAACTGGAGAAAAAGATATGTGCGTTGTTGTTGTTCTTGTTTTGGGATGGGGAAAGGAATGTC
This sequence comes from Phrynocephalus versicolor, assembly GCA_023846285.1. Lineage (NCBI taxonomy): Eukaryota > Metazoa > Chordata > Lepidosauria > Squamata > Agamidae > Phrynocephalus > Phrynocephalus versicolor. The sequence continues at coordinate 76,645,760 of JAHTLZ010000204.1, read as the reverse complement.
CGTCATAAGTCTCCAAGGAACATGAGTTCTCACTAGAAGGCATCCCTACAGAAAAATGGCCTGAGAGTTTTCCAATTTGCTTCTTCATGATGAACAAGGAAATCCTAAGAGAAGACCAAAGAACTTTCTCTTGGGGGACTCCCAATTCTAAAATAATCCAACCCGCATGGTCTCTAGCTGGTTGGTGGCAAGGTTTCCAAGTTGTGATCCTTCCTAGTGGACTTGCTTTCTGATCATTTTAGGTGGAGAGACATTTGGGTTGGTAAGAAAGAGAAGCCTGTGAGGACGTATTTTCCAGTACAGTACTGTCAATTTCTTACAGCTCCTCCTTATCTAAAACAAATATCTCCTTAGTGTCCCTCAGGCTCCAGCGGGTTTTGGAGGGTATTTGAGGCCAATGAGGCATCACAGACATAGGTTGTTTAGGGACATAATTGGCATGGTCGGGAAAGAAAAAACAACAGCCCAACAACTAGTGAATCCATGCTTTCCACTTTCTTTTATTCTGTGTTTTCTAAACCCTGTTGGAACTGGCCCACCACTTCCCCGAGTGGTGGTTTCATTCGCAGTGACTGTTCTTCCAACTGGAAAGGTCTCCAACGATGTGGCTTTTTACCACTTCTCTTGGGAAGTCATCCTATAAATTAAACTCTATGTTTAAGCATTAAATCCTCCTCTTTAAAAACAAAATAAGTGGTAGTTCTTATGGTAATTGTCCTCTAGTATTTTATTTCTATTTTTCTACTGTTTGGCACCTCCCAACTGTTCTTTCTTATTTATATTTTTCTACTTGTTTTTAATATTTTTGCAAAACCAGCAAGAGAATCAAAAGCATAGGCTGTGATGCAGAGGTACATCGGGGAGAATTACGCAGTGCCACACTCTATGAAAAAGGACATTTAACATTTAAAAAACTGTTTAGCAATGGAGTAGTGAAAGCTAGCAGATGAAGACTTATGTTTCAGTATTTAGAAGTACAATGTTTGGTGAATCATATGCCTAGAAAGTATGGGCCAAATTATATTGGGTATTTTTCTTGGTACTGTATAAGCTTAATGGTGTAAAATGCAGCAGCAAATTGCTATTCATTATCAAGCTGCCATTCATTTTCCTGATCATGTCCCTAGTCACAGGCTGATCATGTCCCAAGCATAGGCTGTGATGTCCCACCAGCTAAATGTGAAACTAGAAAATGACCAGAACTTTTAGAATGATATGTCTTAAGCTGGTTATGGATCTGGGAACATACACCTTCACATTTCTTCCTCAAAGCTTACATTTTTATTGAGAGCCTGAAGTTCCCATGAGATCCCTTTTGTTGTAGAAGAGCTACTGGAGATCACAGGACATGGCAGAGTCTTTCATTTCCAAAAGTCACCACCCATGATATGATCCAAGTAATGGCCTTCCCAGATAGTTATATAGATCAGTGTTTGGACTGCTGTTTGTACAATTTGGTTCAAATCAATGTCCCCTGCAATTTGTCTCGCTCTGTGTATGACTCCTTTCCACAGGTTCTGTCGTGCCTGAAACAAAAATGGTAAACTATTTATTTATTTATTTACCCGTATATACTCGAGTATCAAGTCAACCCAAGTATAAGTCGAGGCCCCTAATTTAACCCCCCAAAACTGGGGAAATGTATTGACTCGAGTATAAGTCTAGGGTGGGAAATGCAGCAGGGCCTGGCAGCTCCTCCTTTGTAAGCTGGGGGAGTGGTGTATGATGTTTAAAATGACTTTTAGCCACTGACCCAAGCACTTGCCAGGCCCTGCTGCATTTCCCACCCTAGACTCCCCTGTGATGCAGAGGGGGGTCATGAGAAGCAGCACTCAATGTTTAAAATGACTTTTAGCCACCGACCCAAGCACTTGCCTCAGTGGATAAAAGTATTGACCCGCATATAAGTCGAGGGCCCCTTTTTTCAGCCCAAAATTAGGGCTGAAAAACTAGGCTTATATTCGAGTATACAGTATTTGTTTGTTTGTTTGTTTGTTTGTTTGTTACCCACCTGACTTTCCTTCGGGAACTCTGGGTGGTGATTTGTGTGGATGTGTGGAGTGTGGGAAAGCCCTGCTACTCAGATGTAGTTTACCATTCCCTTCTTCTGGGGTCACACAGGCTGGAACCTCAGACAAATATCTAAAAACCACTCTGCTCTCCCGCCAGCTATATAGTGAAATAACCCAAATTAATTAGAATTTGACAATGCTGACAAAGAATGGCAATGTTGATTCACCATATTATTGTACATACATCCAAATTGTCTTTCAGTAATTTACATCCTTTCTGTGGGAAGAGAAGTTGGATAGAATTTTTTTTACCTAATTTCTCTGTAGGAGCGTGAAGTTACCCAACAACATGTTAGACTAAGGGTGCTTTTACACGACCCCTAAAATCCAAGGCAAAGAGCTCCCAGATGCGGAGCTTAAAATTGTTTTCCCACCAGCTCTGGACTTAAAAAAAATTAATTGCGACCACGCCCACCTAAGCGAGTCCCAGCGCATTTTCCAAGTACCTGGTCTCCGAACTTGAAAAATTTCCAATGCGGATTGCAAAGCAGTGAGTGCCGGGCTCTCCTCCCTTCTGTTTTTTTTGTTTTGTTTTGTTTTTTGCCCCACCCCACCCCTTTAAGAGACTGGAATGCTTCCCGGGCAGCTCCCAACGGCAGAGCAGAGGTGAGCCTGCATTATTTTCTCCCTTTTTTTTCTCCCTCCCCTCACGCACACAGGAGCAAGGGAGTGCAGAGGGGTGGGAACACAGCAAGAGGAGCAAACCCCCAAGATCTCTGGTCCGAATTTAAGTTGCCAGCAGACCTTAGTATTCGTGTAAAAGCGCCCTAAGGCAGTGATGGTGAACGTATGGCACGGGTGCCAAAGGTGGCACTCGGAGCCCTTTCTGTGGGCACCCAACATTGCCCCTTCATAGCCCCCTGTATACAGGTTAAATTATTGTATTGGCACTTTGCAAAAAAAAAAATTAGTGGGTTTTGAATTGCAGTTTGGGCACTCGGTCTCTAAAAGGTTCGCCATCACTGGACTACGGTATGAGGCTCATCGTCAGCCATTGTTGTAAGAAAGCTCTTTTCCTTTTCCTTTTCCTTGACATTTTCATGGCAGCTGGCAACTATTGTCCTGGGACTTTTATTCCCTTAACAAGTTGTCTAGCTAGTTTCATTCCAGGGCAGGTGTTCCCAATTTTTGATAACTTCCTAGGTGTTCCTGGAGTACAACGCCCAAAAGCCTTCACCAGCAGCTGTCCTGGCCACGATTTCTGGGAGTTTTCTTGCATGAACACCTGGCTGGCTTATCCAAGGTTAGGAGCCACTGGTGCTGGGGTATTGGTGGAAGGGAAACAAACATCCTAAAAATGGTGAAGAAGTTTTGGAAATAAACAGCCTCTTATTTTTAGGGGAGTGAGAGGGAAAACTCTCAGAACTTTTTTTTCAGGAAAAGGTGTTGTGATAAATTTCGGCTCAGTGCTTCTCGTCTTTCGATATTCAGCTTTTCTCCGCAAGCCTTTCAGATGTTACATTTGGAAGGGTCTCTGTAGATTCGCTTTGTAATAATTCCTTCTAAACCCTGTGCAAAGTCTTATGCTGCTCTGTTTGCAGTGCCTCTTAGCTTGCTACTGATAATAATACTCACATAGCTTCCTAGTGCAGCAAGTAAAACAAAATAAAATATGTGGACTTTGAAGGGATTAAATGCATTGTGCAGAGTAAATATCCAGTAACAAGCAGCTGCATGATAATGGTGATTTTCAGAGTAACGACTTGCTCGTCATTCAGTGCTTTTGTTCTGTTTTGCAAAATCCCCACCCCATCTATTTGTGGCTGACTTTTACTTATGATTTGTGGTAAGCTGTAACAGCCGCAGAAGAAAGGGAAATGTGACAGGTACGACTTTTCCTATTAAACCATTTCCCTCTAAGGAGCATCCTTTATGTTCCTAATTTCTACCTATCATAGAAGGAAGGTGAAGCTGACAATTAATGGCAGCCCTAATTATAGCCTGACACCTAAAACAATGCAGTGCAAATCCAGCAGCTAATTTCTTGGCATTTCCCAATACATTTTGGCCCATAATTTTAAAATCATCAGTGCAGTTAATAACCCAAGCTAGGTGCAACACTACTGATTTCCACCAGCGTTGCTGTACCCGCATATCCCTGCCTAAGAGCCAGCTCCCGCAGAAACTATGGGATCCGGCTGGGTCTGTCTATTGTCAACTGCAAAACATGGATAAGAAGCTTCATTCTTTCCACATGTTTAAGACTAAAACTTCCATCATCCCGAGCCAGGATTATTAAGCAGTGGCAACTATGGCAGCTATTGCCCTAAACATCTATGGAATCAGTCTGTGTACTCATTGCCTAAGACAACTGCTGGGCTGGGGCAATTAACATTTGCCATACGAAAGGGAATCGGAAATGTTACAAGGACACAGAGCACCTTCTAGTTTCTGGGTGCAAAAGGGGGGGAAATAAAATTATTTCTGTTTTTATTAGCTGCTGAAAATGAAATTGAATCATCTTGTTTTTTGTGAAAGATATTTTATGAAATATCAGTGCTTATAAAATAATCTATTGCATTTTATACAATAGGTAGTTCCAAATGTATGCCTCTACAATCAACTTTTTTTAAAATCCTGTTTTAATTTGATTTTAAATGTATTTTTCCACTGTTACGGCAACATAGGGAGTAAAGACGTAAATCTTAATAACATGATACATTAACACAACAAAGGTCAACCAGGGAAAATTTATGCATTAGTTTATTAAAGTGTTATTTTATTATAACTTGTAGCACACTCAGTTTTGAAGGTCATCCAACTCTTCAGTGGTACTGGAATGTTTTTAGTAGTTAATGGCAGCCCATCATTTGTGGCAATCCATTATTTGTGGCCTGATATCTCTCTTACTATTTCTGACATTTTTGGTGGGATCCACC
>JAHTLZ010000204.1:76622082-76640799 GCA_023846285.1 Phrynocephalus versicolor | reverse complement strand
TATTTCTATACTAACCATCTACTGTAGCTACCAGGCTACTCTGTTGCTTGCTTGCTTGGTTAGTTGGTTAGTTGATTGATTGATTGATTAGATTTCTATATTAACCATCTACAGTAGCTACCAGGCTACTCTGTTGCACTTTTCACCTGTGTAATAAGGATGCAATCATCAAATTGACTTGATCCAGTGAACAGTTGCATTTCTGCTTGGGCATGGTGGCTGGTTACAGTATATACAAAGAATTAAAGCTCAATAATTTTCCAAAATGTATAAGATGTAGCACTATAGTTGAATATACTCCTGTCAGCTTTATAAGTCACCATCACCACTTCCTCTGTGGTTGTTGCTAAATCTTTGGCTTCCTTCAAACACATCCTGGGCAACAAGTTCCGCATTCTAATTTGGTGCATCGTGTGAAGATTGCCATCATTCTAGGCATCAAAATTGTATATGGGAGAGAAATGCATACGTGCTGAAGATTTCTTTTTCTTTTTCTTTTTTAAGAAGAGTAAATCTCGTACATTGACTCACTCATGAGGACGGGCCAAGAAATCTCCTGAACATCATCATATAGCGATTGCAGTGCTGTGACAGTGGCAGTGGTATGCTACATTTTCATTGTCTTCAGTTGTGGTCGCTAAAACATGGAGCAGAGCTCCATACCTGGACACTGGGGGCACCATTAAATTCTAGTATTTAACTAGAGCAAGCATGTCCAAACTTCGTCCCTCCTGATGTTTTGGACCACAACTCTCAGAATTCTAAGACTGTATTTCCAGTGGCAAAGGACTGTGGGAGTTGTGGTGCAAAACATCTGAAGGGCCAAAGTTTGGACATGCCTGAACTACAGCCATAAACATGAGAACAACCCAAAACTGCCATTGCTGTTCCACCACCAGGCATGTTTTACATTAAGAAGCATTTGAAGAAGTGACTTCTCCAGCTGCAGCCAACAGTGCTAAGGCCCAAATATTCTTGTCCTTTATACATTGTTGAAATAATTCAAATTTCATTCAAAAAGAGTAAAACTCTACATGTTGCATTAATTATTTACCAAACGGGGGCCTCATCTGTTTTTAATTTTATCCTGAATTTGACATTTCCAGGTGAGTTTGCCAGTGCTGGAACAAACTCTTAATAAATAACCATCATGTATCAGAAAGTCAATTCTGAGTTAAGGTGACCTCTTTCTTCTCAAGGTTTTCTTTATAAAGAATACTCAGAAGTGGTTTGCCATTCCCTTATTCTGGGAGTGCCCTGGGACTATGCAGCTGACCCAACGCTACCCAGGTTGGCTCTTCTCACAAGAAGCACAGAGGTGAATCAAAGTGTCAGATAGCTGAACCACTAAGCTCCAGATCTTCATCATCTTAACATGTACAAATTAGCCTGAGTTAACTACCCTGTGCATATTTAATTGAAAGTTAAGTCCCATTGTATTGAATGTGTCTTTTTTCCCTAGCCACCCTCTTTAGCAATAAGAGTATTAAATTCTGTTGTTTTCAGGTGGGAAAAATATTGTGCCACTAATCTCAGTATATCCCTAACAACCTGGTGAAATAAACGGAATTCAGAAGGAAGTTTTTGTTATGTCATCTGTGGACCTTTTTTTTAACTTTTCAAATGAAGATATAACTAATAAGACACATTAGTTTAATCTATTGATGCCTTAATTTCAGACGTAAAATATTACTCATCGATGATTAAAACAAAACTGAGTATCTCTAAATTCCATTTATTTAATAAGCTAGTTTAGCCATGAATTCCTTTTAATCTTCTTGAGTATTTTGTGAACACAGGAAGCTGACCATCATACCTGGTACTAATCCCTCTTCCTTGCAGTGGCTCTCAAAAAGTGTCATTGAAAGGTATCTTCAGCTAGCTAGCTGTCTTTCGCAGGACCCAGCTCAAGACATTTTGTTGTGTTAAGATCGAACACATGCACCCAGTCATATCAGATGTCAACATAACAAGTACCCACCCTCGGCCAAATTATCTCAGCACATGAGACAGAAACTGTACAAAAACATCTCCCAATTTTTGGCTGGAAAAAAATGTAAGAGTAATTGACTAAAGAAGAGATGGCCTTTCATGACACTTCAGATCTGGTGCTGCCCTTCTCTGCCTGATGATGAGGCTGCTACCTGAAAACCTTTTTCACTGGATAGGCTAAGAACCTTGTACATTCTCTATACCAGTGAGTAGAGATGGGCATGAAACGAACAATTTTTCGTTTCCGTTTTCATTTTTTCGTTTCATTACATAACAAAATGACAAACGAATTTTGTCTCTAAAATGAAACAAAACGAACAGAAACACCAGAAATTTTGTCATGTGTTACGTTTCCGTTACTGCAATATGAGTGAATTGCTTAAAATCCTAAAAAAAAATCACAAAAAATTGAAATAAATGGTAACGAAATGGTAACGAAACAAACAAAAATGAATTTTTGCAAAAATTCGCGAAAAAGGAAATGAACCGAAACGGACCCTCCAAAAGACAAACAAAATGCCATTTTTTTTATTCGTGCCCATCTCTACCAGTGAGTTACAGCACTTCTTCTGCATACAAAAGCCCACCCCATCTCAGTGGACTGCAGTTGGCAATGTCATCACAACACTCTAGTCTTATGTACAATATGTCATGGAATCTCAGGGTTTCTTCTTCATTGCGTGACAGCGGCCATCAGATGAATGTGTCCGCCAATGTACTGTTCATCTTACATAATTTTTCTATTTGTGTTGAAAAGGAAAAAAAATAATGTTCTCCCTACAAGTTAGCTTTACTCGTTGCATTTCCTGACTGTATATTTGCTCTATGGAAATTATGTGATGTGGTTGACAAGCTTCCTTGGAAAGTTGACATCATAAAAACCATTTCCTTCACGGTTTAAGAGTTGTTTTGAATTAGAGACCTGGAAGTGAATGTCTGGAGCAACGCAGATTATTCTGTGCCTATGGGAAGACTCTTAAGATTCTGTTTAATAGAAGCTGGCTGTTTTGCTTTTTAAAATGAGTTTTCAGCCCAGTGTTAAATGAGATAGTCAAGAATGCAGCTTGTGGTTTTATGTAAATTTGAAAGGCAAAGCCCCCTACTGGCTTATATTACATAACTTCTTCTATAATTTTTACACTGAAAGTTCCATATTCCAAGATCACTACTACTGTAATAATTGTATTAGGCCAATAAAAAGGGTGCAGCCGTGTACACAAGCTTTTTAGATCTTCAGCTTTCTCAGGCAAGATATGACAAAAGACAAGTTGAGGTGAAGTAAGGAATAAGCAAGTAACTAGCTTTGTGTTGAAGTCTTGGTGTCTTGACTTGAGATATAAGGAAGGGTTTGCATGCCCTTTATTTGTGAAGTCACTTACCGGATTTACTCGAGTATAAGTAGACCCGAGTATAAGTCTAGGGTGGGAAATGCAGCAGGGCCTGGCAGCCCCTCCTTTCCCTCATTTTATAGGGAACGAAAATATAGCATTCTTCCTTTTAATAACAAATAAATAATAGACAGTTGCAAAACTTATAGATTTTGAAAGAAGAGGCATTAGGATGTTTCATTCATGTTTGTTGTTGTTGTTTGGTTGCTTCTGTTTTTGTTTGTTGGAATCTCCTTTTTAGAGTTCTCAAATAATTCCTACCCACAGACACATACTACAGACAAACACACCTGGCACAGGCCCGATCTTCCAGGTTGTCTCAGGCCTACTTCCTGTATAAAAAAGAAATTGCTCTTTTGTTTCCCTGGAGGCATAGATCTTTGTGAGAAGTATAGTTCTTAGGGAAGGGGTGTCCAAACTTTTTGCAAGGAGGGTGAAAATGTGGGGGGGGGGGGACCATTCAGCCGCATTTGGCCCCAGGGCCGGACTATGGACAAATCTCTATAACATGCAAGGAGGCGGGGAGGACGCTGCAGCAACGGAGCTGGGGTGGGTAGGCTGGGCAGGTGGCTGGGGGGATGGACAGAGGCAGAGAGGGCAGGCAAACCATAAAACTGCAAGCTAACGCCTCCATCCAGTATGGGGAGGCGCCAGCTGGCGGGCATGCGTGACAGGCTGAGCCGGTGAGAAGAAGCCGCGGGCCGCTCAGAATTTGAAAACAGGCCACATTTGGCCCCTGGGCCTGACTTTGAATATGCATGTCTTAGGGTTTACCCCCATAAGCCTAATAGGCAGCAAGACTACACTTCCTACAGAGACGTAGGCCTTGCAGAAAGCACTGGAGCAGTTTCTTGGTTATATAGGAAGTACTGTAGTCCAAATCAGCCGGGATGGTAGGCATGTTCCCACTGAATGAAATGTAGATGTCTGGACATGTGTGTTTGTGGGCATAAAAAATTACCCCTTACAGGTATTGTAAACTCATCAGTGATTGGCCAAATAGATTACTTTGCAGCCTGCTTCTGTCCTTTCCCATTGGACAGGTTCTGAAAGCTATAGAATAATTTTTTATCATGGCTTGCCTCTATGAGAAAGACTGACAACGAGAAGAAAAGAGAGAATATGGTGGTGCTTCTGAGTTATCATGATCATTCTGCAAATGTTGCCGCCTGAGTCATAAACAGAACTCTTGATCTTATTCCTGAGGTCAGAGGGGAAGAGTGTTTACATCAATGGTTCTCAACCTGTGGGTTCCTAGATGTTCCTGGACTGCAACTCCCAGAAACCCCTTCCAGCACAGCAAGTGGTGGAGGCTTCTGGGAGTTGCAGTCCAGGAACATCTGGGGACCCACAGGTTGAGAACCATTGGTTTACATGATAAATTGAAATGTGATCTTTTGAATGTGAGCCTAGGTGGGGTTGTCCTTCACGCCCCACTGTTCAATTGAATTATAATCCAAAAGATCTTTGAGGTGGTCAGATATCTGAATGAATAAATTGATTTAGTTGTTTGTAATCAACCAACCATTTGGACAACAACAGTGGAAATATGAAATACATACAAAGATATGAAGTACAAAAGTATGGCTGCAAAATGTTTGAAGTTTTAAATATTACTTAAGAACTGACAGTTGATTACCTGTAATCTTTGAGGTATAGCAATATTTCAATATGTTGTCATGCAATATATTCCATTTTTTAAAAAATCTGGGGTTAGACCACGTGGTTTGGTCCTGAAACCCTCCACAGTCAGCAGTAACATAGTACAGTATTTATTCCATACGTTGTCTTGTTGAAAAATTATATTGTCATTCCTGCCACAACCACAGTAAGACTTCTGTTGTAGGAAACCAGAAGGAAATAACTTTGTCAAAGATGAGCTGATACTGACTACTTTGCAAGGAAATACATCATCTGAATTTCTCAGTGCAAAGCCTGACAATCAGTTAATGCAGGCTTGCACTGGGGAAATCCCATTGTCTTTCTCCAGACTTTAAAACAAAATGGTGACATGCAGTTCCCCTCTTTGCAGACTGAGTATGGTGGGTGATGAGATAGCAACATGGTATATAGTCTTGGGTAAGCATGTGCTGTGCCATTTTATCATCTGTGAGACCAACTGCCCTGACACAGAAGCTACCACTGACCAATTATTTTCTACTTTAGTTGGAAGGGGAAAAATCATCATGCTGCCGTAGCTATTGTATATGGCACCTGGTATGGTGGAGCAATGCAATATTCCCTATAAACAGTAGTGTTTCTTTGAGAGGAAGACAAAGTAGTAACAGCAGTGCAATTACTTCGCTTCTGGCTCAGTGTGTCGTTAGCCAACAGCTGACTGGACATGTCGCCACAGCCTTTAGAAGGCCAACTATCAGAAGATCTAGCCAGCACGTCTCATGATCGTGAATGTTGGGACTTGAAGTCCAAAACATTTGGCAGGCCTTAAGTTGAGAACCAAGGACTCAGACCACCGTTGTAGCAGCTTACAACCTATTACCAAAAGAAAAAGAAATGTGCAGACCGTAGTGAGTGCTAGGCTTCTGGTGCACTAAATTAATTGCTCAGCTTCTCATATATTCTGCTAAATGGTTAATTAATTGTTTTAATGTGTGCCATTTTTTCCAAGCCTATCTAGAATTAGCGTCTACTGAACAGGGAGGCCATTACTCCTAATGCCAGGTGGTTCTCGTTATCTCCCCACAGTAGGTGCAGACTTTAAGCAAACATTCACGTTAAAAGTAGGAGGTTATCACCACTGAATAATCCACTTGAGAGCTCAGGTTATTGGCTAGAATGGGTATATCAGAAGGCCAGCGGAAAACCCCTAGGTTATTCTTCCAGGTTTATTTTTTTAAAAGAAAAAGAAAAAAGAAGCACCTGCAACTCTTGTCTTGTCAGTAATGTGTCTCATGTTAAGTAGTCGTTTGAGCGAAAAGCAACCTTGGCAGGCCATGGCTTTCTTATTGCTCCATAGCATAAATTAGTCTTTTTCCTAAACTACTTGAATGGTGGCTGTTAGAATTCTGCTGAGCCTCCCCTTCCCCCTTTCTGCTGTACCTCTTTCAGCTTGGCATGGGCTCCTGTACTAGAGGAAGGGGTTGTGGGATGCTAGCGCAGCTCCTTTTTTCAATCTTTGACCTGGGCTTGCAAAGATTCTTAGGGTATTTGTACACGACCCCTAAACTCCGCCACAAATGGCTGCCAGCTCCGGAGCTTACAATTGTTTCCCCACCAGCTCCGGAGTTTGCAGAAAATTAAGTGCGACCACGCCCACCTAAGCGTGTCCCAGCGCACTTTTCATGTACCTGCTCTCGGAGGGTGAAAATCCCCAGATCCGGATGTAACCTAGAGTGCCAGGCTCTCCTCGCTTTTGTTTGTTGTTGTTTTTGCCTCCCGCCCCTTTAAGAGAAGGAAATCAGGACGACGACGGGACTCCAGGCGGCTTCGGAGGTGAGCCTGCATTTTTTCCTCTCTTTTTTTCTCCCTCTCCTCACGCAGACAGGAGCAAGGAAGTGCGGAGGGGTGGGGACGCAGGAAGAGCAACGAACCCCCAAGATCTCTGGTCCGAATTTAAGTGGCCAGCGGATTTTAGGGGTCGTGTGTTGCAGACACATGCATGCAGACAGGGGGGAGCACACACGTTATCCCACTGAATAAAACAAGATGACAAAGGTATTGTTTTGCAGTTTGTCCTGCTCTGCAGACAAAAGCCTGGCTTGCCCCTCTCCCCTAGATCTGTTAGGTGCCTTTGGCCAAGGCTCCAGTGTCTTCTTCTGCAGTCTTAGAGAAGGAAAACAGGAGGAAGCCAAGTGCAGTGTAAATTCTACATGAGACAAAAGAGGGGCTGCAGTGTAACACTTTTGTCTGTGACATTTCGCGTAGCATCTAAAGCAGTGGTTCTCAACCTGTGGGTCCCCAGATGTTCCTGGACTGCAACTCCCAGAAACCCCTTCCAGCACAGCGAGTGCTGGAGGCTTCTGGGAGTTGCGGTCCAGGAATATCTGGGGACCCACAGGTTGAGAACCACTGAAAAGTATATTGCTTTGTTTTCAATCCAAAGACATCATTCCTGGTGCACTTTTTGAACCATTTTCCTTAGCCCAATTTTTATTCCATCTTGGAATAATTCTGGAAAACGTGAAGGCTCATTTTAGCAGTCTGTTAAAGATACTGCCTGATCTCAAACTTTGATTCTGTGAAAGGATTTTGGAGAATTCCTGGATGGGACTCTTGCATTTCTCCCTATTGCAGGGAAGGGGGCCATGGCGAGGCTTAAAACAGCTCCCATGCCAGCGGCTAACATGCCCACACTGACAGTAGAGATACCCAAGATCCACCAGACAGTCAATGCCCCCTCCAGCCTAGAAGAGGCACAGGGGATGCAGGTGGAGAATCAGTTGTACCTATAGGAGGGAGCAGTAAATCATAAGTAAATAATAACCCTCCCTGAGGAGGAGCACATGTTGACAGGGACAATTCCCGCACTAGGATCCTACATGTCCCAGCACCAGTGGAGGCAAGAACACAAGACTGCAGAGGGCGAGGGGGAGTGACTGGAACTCGGGGGTTGCTGCCGCCGGACCTGTACCACCTCCCCAAAAGTTAATAGAAGCCACTTTGGCTTTTTTTCTCAATCTAGAACCTATGGGCCTTTTCACACGACCCCTAAGATCCGCTGGCCCCTTAAATTCGGACCAGAGATCTTGGGGGTTCGTTGCTCTTCCTTCCTCCCCACCACTCCGCACTTCCTTGCTTCTGTCTGCATGAGGGGAGGGAGGGAAAAAAGCCTTAAAAAGGGACAAAAGAATAAAGCCTTACCTCTGGTGCCGGTGGAAGTTGCTCTGAGCCCCGGTCACTTCCTGGTTCCTCTTAAAGGGGCGGGAGGCAAAAAACAAAAAACAAAAAAAAGAAGCGAGGAGAGCCCAGCACTCCGCATCAAAATTTTTCACTCTCCCAGAGCAGGTACTTGAAAGGTGCGCACGGTCGCGCTTAGGTGGGCGGGGTCGCACTTAATTTTCTGTTAGCTCCGGAGCTGGTGGGGAAACATTTTTAAGCTCCGGAGCTGGGAGCCATTTGCAGCGGAGCTTAGGGGCCGTGTATAAACGCCCTAAGAATATAATGCCTGAGGAGATTTTGCTCAACACCCCAGCACTTTTGTAGAGGCAGCAGTGCTTGTATTTGCCCAGAGTCATTTAGCAGCTCCATGGGAAAGCCAAACCAGGCTTTTGGCTGCAGAGGAGAAGAAACTGCAAAACGATACTACTTTTGCTTCCTCTATCTCGCGTGCTATATGAACTCCAATTTGCTTTGTTGATAGTCTAGTTTCCTGAGCCATAGGCAGCCTATCTGGCCAGTTCTTGAACCATTTGCTTCAACCATAGGTTCTTACACTTTCTTCAGCTGAAGAGAGACATCTTATTTGTAACTTTTCCATGAGCCAATAAAGTTATTACCCAACATCACATCTTTGATTCTGTAAGTGGATCACACAGCTGTCTTGACCATTTGCGATTTGTGTGGAATTTGAGGCAGAAGAATATATTTTTAAAGTAGAAAAAAAGATACCAATTAGAAATGACAATAACTGCAGAAAGGCTGCAAAGAGATAAAGAGCAAGAAGTGGGGTGTGTGTGTGTTGCAATTGGTCCCAGGGGCCGGATTCCGGACCTTGGGGGCCGGATCCGGCCCCGGGGCCTTAGGTTGAGGACCCCTGACTTAGAGACTATGAGTGCATTTAACTAAGAATAAGTTGCATTGAATGCAATTGGCCTAAGCACATCCAATCTCGCCTGATTTAGGAAGCTAAGCAGGGTTGGGCCTGGTTAGTACTTGGATGGGAGACCACCACAGAATACCAGGTCCTGTTTGCGCCTGGAGTAGGAACTGGCAAACTACTCCAGTATTCCTGTCAAGAAAACTCCATGGACATGGGGTCATTAAAAGTCAGTCACGACTGTAACAACACAACACAACACACACACACACACACACACAAATTAGTAGATGCACATAGAGTAAGAATGCAAAGCACTGCAAATCTGATAGAGTAATAAGTAAGTGTTGGACATGGACTTTATTTTTCTGTTTGCACCATGATATTAAGAAAAAAAGTAGGTTTTTTATTACTTTATTGCTGGCCGCCTATCAAGAAGGTGAGTGATAGTGCTATACAAAGCACTCTCATTGTCTGCAGTTCTGGTGTTGCAAGGTGTGGTGGTGGCTGGAACTTGTAGCAACAGACCTTCCTTTTGTCATAAAGGTCACAGAATAGGTTCATTGTGTGTGATGGTAACACTTTTTTAAAAAGCAGAACTCTCATTAGATGCATGGATTTCCTGCTATTCTTTAACACTAAGCTCTGTGTTCTCTTGAAGATTTGCATACTGTTCCTTAAAGCCGAAGACTTAGCCCCTGTTCATCCAAGTTATTCTTAAAGGTTTTCATACTGTGAGGAACTTACAGGCTGAAGCCAAAAAGGAAGAACAGACTTTGAAAATAAATGTGCATGTGTGAACATTTTGACATTCTTCTGCACCTGTGCAAAACAAGTAACATTGTATGTCCCTGTTGGCTTGGTTGCCTCTTTGGTTCCTTTGACTCTTGCATCCTTGGATCACACTTACCATGGTCCTGAGCTTTGGAACTTTTTTTCTTCTGCTATTTCTTTTCCTTTTCTTGGTCATTTTCATCCCCTTCTGTTATTGTTAATTTGTTATGTCTTGTTTGCTGCCCTGAGTGTTAACTTTGCAATTAGCTTGACTGGTTAAAACGTAAATAAATAAATGTGATAGCCACTTATGAAGCAGTAAATTGTTTTGGCCTGCAAAGAGTCAAAGCTTAGAAAAGCTATTTGGCCAGACTATGTGCTGCCTGGATTCTAGGACCATTAAAACCAAAATACTCTACCATTTGAGCTCATTACAGCTATGTCCAGTAATTATCCTAAATGAATACAGCAGCATTCAGATGAGGAGTGGAGTGTGCTAAATTGTTCCATTTTTAACATCATATGTCGAGATGGGCACGAACCTCTGTTTGGAGCTTTGTGCCAGTTTGTATGCATGGGACTGCAAGTCCTTCCCCTGACTCCTTGGAAGGATACTTCACTCACTCACTGGCATGTGCTCCCTTCCTCCTCCTCCTCCTCCTCTTCGGCTGTTTCACCAGTCTCTGGCAGACCCACAGGTTTTCTTGTCCTGCCTCCTTGACTGAGTGGGTGATCAGCCAAGCCGTCAGGGCAGGGAATCCTGTGCTTCCACCAGAGACTGGTCAATCAGGGAGAAAGGAAGAGGAGAGGAGCACGCACAGGTAGGTGAGTGGGGGATCCAGACAGGGAAGTGGGGGAAGGAGATGTGGAGCACCTGCGGTGCCATGCATCAAAACCAGCACGAGCCTCCAAACTAAGGTTAGGGCCCAACTCTAGTCATATGCCATTTGTCTCACCCCAGTATCTGTGTACAGTGCAATTTGCCTGTAGAAGACATCTCAGAGCAGTGGTGGCGAATCGTTGGCACTCCAGATGTTTTGGACCACAACTCCCATAGTCCTTTGTTATTGGCAATTTAGGCTTGGAATTCTGGGAGTTGTGGTACAAAACATCTGGAGTGCCAAAGGTTCCCCACCATTGTCTTAGAGTGTATGCTTGAGTCTCCAGGGGATACACGCGAGTTGGAATTCTTCTCTATCAGAGTACCAGCTTCTTTGAAATCTGCGTTATCCTATCCATGAAGGCTGTGTCCCTACAGAGATTTGCCGTACATGTGTAGACAGTAGACTAGGGAGGAGCTACAGAAAGAGGCTTACACAATATCAGGCGCACAGCTGCACAGAATTTCATTCCTTGTTTTAACTCTTTTTAATAAAGACTTGATAGGGCTCAGATTATTCTGTCAATGCTGATGAAAATCTTAATACATTTTTATTACTTTTATTACAATGTGTAGCCTGCATACTGTAATTAAAAAACTGTAAACCGCCCAGAGACTACTTGAAGTGGTATGGGGCGATATATAAGCAGAACACTTTTTGCTTTATACCTGGTTAAAAATCATCCGAGACAAGAGATGGCAGGACAATAGAGGTGAAACTAGCACAAACAGTGTGGCTCCATTACCACTTGTTTGGTGCTGTCATCTGTTGTCCTGATGAATTTCCATTGGATTTTGAATTGTTAACAGCTTCCTTTTTCTTAGCCCTTTTTTGCAACTACACTCTTCCATTGTGGTTGTCATTTGAAGGAAATGAATGTGATCTCCATATCTCAGTGTGAATGCTTCGTTAGAAAACTCCCAGACTGGAACAACTGTGTCTCAAAAGCATATGTCTGCTTTACTCAACCCATAGGCCATGTATGAGATAAATGCATTGAGGATTGCTTGGTTTGGCAGTTATAAGAGAGAAGAAGAGCAATTTCTCCCCATGTTCACAGGCGGTCTTCTTGGAAATAAACTGAAGGAAGGTGGCACATTTAGGGTCTGCTGTGTGAATCTCTAAAAAGGGCTGGCTGTAACCATGAGGCAGAGTAATGTGGTGGCCTGAAGCAGCAGATGCTGGGTGTTGGGCTTAAGGTGCCAATGGAGATTTATGGGTGCTATGCTTTCCACTCCCAAGCTATGCCAGTTTCTTCAGATGTGGTGGGCAATGATCTAAACTGGTGGCCATCACCACATTCAACAGAAGCAAATTACATAGTGTAGCTATGTGCTCTTTTTTGTATACTTAACATACTTACTTAGTCATATGCTTCTAATTCAAACCATGTCTCCAATTGAAGGTTGGAGTACGCTTATTTTCATGGCTTTCGCATTTTTAGATGATATACTGCAGGGGTGTCCAAACTTTTTGCAAGGAGGGTCACATTTGGTGAGGTGAACATGTGTGGGGGCCGACCATTCAGCCGCATTTTGGCCCCTGGACCAGACTTTGGACAAGTCTCTGTAAAAAGGAAGGAGGCAGGGAGGACACTTCAGCTAGGGAGCCAGGGGTGGGTAGTTTGGGCAGGTGGCTGGGGAGGATGGACAGAGGCAGGGAGGGCAGGCAAACTGTAAAACTGCAAGCTGACATCTCCATCCAGTATGGGGAGGGGAGGGGCCAGCTGGCGGGGATGCGTGACAGGCTGAGCCGGCAGGAAGAGGCCGCAGGCCGCTCAAAAATTTAAAAGGGGCCACATTTGGCCCCCGGGCCTGACTTTGGACATGCCTGATATACTGTATATGTATTCATTAATGTCTAAATCCAGGTGCAAACATTTGAGTATGTCAACCAAGCAGTTCCAAATGATTAATTAAAAGGATCACAAATGTATAGTCCGTTATTTACCAACTTTTGAAGGGACTGGATTATGTTTCTTATTCCCATCCTTGCTGAAGTTATTGTCTGTTGTTAGAAGATAATCCTACCAAGCATATGTAAATAATTGTTTTATCAGACATTTTAATGGTAGCTGGTAAAAGCTATGCATCTGGCAAAAGGATATTAAAAAGGGAAGCAGGTTGGGAAGTTATTGCTGAAGTTATAAATAAAGCCTTTTGAAGTATTGTTGGAGATCCTTTTTTTCCCTCCAGTGAACTGAAAGTAGGTGTTTCCCCCCCCCCTTTCGATAAACTGGTATTTCAGGTTTTTGTAGTGTCTAAAAATGTGTTTCTCCAAAAGACACCATAGGAGCAAAACAAACATTTATGTATATTTATGTGAAGCACTCTTTCATCTTAGAAACTATTGACACTTAAAAAGTTACTTTTAAAAGTAATTTCATTTTGCTTGTTTTGGTTTTAAAATCAGGATACTGTACATTCTAAGTACTAGTTGTGATGTTAGAAAGTTATTGGTTTCTCTTTTTTTGATACTGTTTTCAAAAAATATATATAAGGATTATACAGTGGCACAGACTTTTAAAAATCTGTTGAGAATGTTTCTGAAATTACCTTTTAGATGCCCTTTAAAATGCCTAGAAACTGGTAGATGTTACACAAATAAGCTGATTTCATTTCAACGTTAATTTTACCCTTGAATATAATTTCATTATTCCCCCTTAAGGAGGGGAAGCTCATTATAGGTGATTATGACCAGAAACAGATATCAGAGAGATGGACCATGACTGGAAGGGAAAAATGTATGTCTTGGGTAACTTGATCTATCCAAGCTCTAAAAGCTGAAGTCTCTCCACAGTATTTTATAATTGTCATTTTGGAAGAGATAGACATGTTAATCCGTGCAAGAATTCCTGGCGAAATTCAAATAAACAAAAAGTAAAACAAACAAAAGAGAAAAACATGTGGCACCTTGAAGACTAACAATATATTTTAATGTAAGTTTTCATGGATCAAGTCCACTTCTTTGAACATATGGCAACAGAATGAAATCTTCTTTTTCTTAGTGTTTGTCCCACTTGCTCAGCTATTCTTGTTTTTGTCTTCCATTTGGCACGGTCATAGACTAGGTCTGGGTGAACCTATGACAACTTCATGTCATTGTCAAGGGCTGTTCAACCAGTGCTGTTTGGTCATCCTCTCAGTTGGGATCCGTTGACCTCCAGGGTGAGACCCTTTTTGGCCAAAATTTCATCATCGGCATGCAAGACATGTCCATACCAACATAATCGGGTTTCATGCATCTTGTCAGCAATTGGTGTAATGCCATATTTTGATCGAATGTCATCATTGTTTACATGATCCTTTCATGTGAGGCTGGAGGTCCATCACAGCATCTTTGTCTCCATGACACCAAGGGGACATTCAGCTTCTATAGTTGCTGGCCAGCCTTCCGCACCATAGAGCGCAACAGGTTGTACGATGGTGCGATAGATCTTTCACTTTAAATGGTCACTGATATTTTTATCACATATTATGGTTGATGCTGTATGCCATTTTAGCCAGGCACTGTTGATTCTTGGTGTGACTTCATGATTCACATGATTCAGACTCCCGACAGCTGTGATCATGAACTGAGGTATTTGAATTCTTCAGTTCTAAGTAGGTCAAATCCATGTAAATATGCCAATACAATACACCAAACAGCCAATGAATATTTGGTGTGAAACTTTTTCATACCAAATATTCATTCTTTCATTGAACATTTCATTCTGTTGCCATATGTCTGAAGACGTGGCAGGATGAAGACAACCCCGGCAAAATTCCATGAATGAATGAATGAATGAGGCGGGGTTATTACATCATGAATCATTTATTTATTTATTTATTTATTTATTTATTTGTTTGTTTGTTTGTTTGTTTGTTTGTTTGTTTGTTTGATTGATTTTTATACTGCAACCATCTAGCACAGTGGTTCCCAACTTTCCTAATGCCGCAACCCTTTAATCCAGTTCCTCACGTTGTGGTGACCCCCTTGCCCTGCTCGGAAGAGGCCACAAGCCCCCATTGGCAGGCCATTGCCGCAGGTGCCATAGAGAACTTCCCTCTACAGGCAACCTCAGCCAGTCGCAGCCTCCGTTGCCATTGACTGACATCTGCTCCAACCTATCAAGTTGTAATCACTGTTGCCCCCCATTCTTCCCCCCTCCTCCTCCAGACCTAAACTGTTTGTGCCTTTTTCTTCACTCGCTCATGGCGACCCCTGTGAAATGGTCCTTCAACCCCCAAAGGGGTCTCGACCCCCAGGTTGGGAACCACCGATCTAGCGGAAAGCTACTCAGGGTAGAATCATCATCCCGAAGCACCCTTGATAAACAGTGTACTGTATTATATTGAAACATCCCAAGGTGCGCAACTGCAGTCAAACAGAGTCAGATCCATATTTGCCCATGACTTTGTTATCCCCTTGAAAAAATTCTCAATTCACAAGGCTTTAAATAAACTGTGATGTTACTATTTCCCGTTTTCTCATGTCCCTGCAGATATCCTTACAAGTTACTCCTCCTTGTCAAAGTGATCAACATTATGAACATGTTGGACGATGCTGCACCAAATGTGAACCAGGTAAACATGCTAAAGACATTCTTATTCACTAATCAAAATCTTATTTTTTTTAATGAAATGCTTTTAAAATGTCAACTGTTTCCACCTCCTTTGTATTGCATGAGATGTATTTTGAAGTTGAAATAAAGAAGAGACGGTGAAGTCTTATCAACATCCTCTTAAGGATTGTCTGTGGTACCACAGAGCAATCTCCAGGCAGTGGCATCACAAAGGATGTACCCCACATAACTTGCTGACATTTTTTTGGAACTAGAAAATACTAGGATAGCGGTAATACGAAAGAAAGGGGTTATGATATACAGTGCTAAAGGATATATTGAAAGTTAAACAAAAGGGTTGGAGAAGGTTTGCAACGTGAAAAAGGAAATAGTTTGAGAAGGCAGAAGAAGAAGAGGAATTCAGGATGTCTATCTACTCAGATAAGGGATGACTCCTCAGTGAAGGCCACACAGAGGACAGAAGCAAGACTTGTAGAAAGCATATCGGTTTTACGTTGTGTTTTCTTCTGGATTCCAATTGTTGTAGGCTGTCATAGGATTGTCCTGCATGTTCAAGAGTCCAGAAGACTGAGAAGGGTCCCAATTCAAATCTCTGTCACAGAAACTTTGAACTGCAGCACTGGAAGGGGCCCTAGGGGTCACTGAGTCCAGCCTTTGTCAAAGGAGGCCCAGTGGGCAACTGAACTCCCAGCCTCTGGCCCTGCAGCCAAATACCCAAACCACAGAGCTACCCAACAGTTGCCACTAGATGGTCTTAAGACCTGTCCACAGAGGCACTTTTTGTCTGGACTGTGTCACTTGGATTGGGGAGGAAGAGGCGTGACCAGTCATTTGGTGCAATCCTCTCATTCCAATGGCGTATCCACTTCAAGCAACCCTCTGACTCCTTCCTCCTTTTTAAGCTGCACCCTGTACAGAGCCAGCCTCCCTCGCCTTCCCTCCCTGTCTCCTAAACAGGCATGCACATATAGGCACAAGCAGAGTTATTGACCTCTTACAGACAGCAGAAAGAAAGAGCTTCAGCCATGCCAGCCTCACGTGAAGGCAGTGACCTAGCTCTGTGAGGGCTCATTGCAGAGGCTCCTCATCCAATCTCACCAGCAGCCTGGTCACCACCAATCTCAGTTGTCTGAGCAATGCAGGGGTTGTCTGTGAAGATTCTCAGTCATCCAGGTGAGTTTATCTGGAAGTTGAGTCATGGCTACTGGACTTCTTTTTTGAGAGATAGAAACGTTTCACTGTTCATCCAAACAGCTTCATCGGTCGGCATGCCTCTTCTTGCACTGGCCCACTGCCTCAGTGAGAACATTCCATGTGCCGGAAGGATCTGGAGCTACCAAAAAAATAAAATAAGGAAGCTTATAATGGCACCTGAGGAGGAGGAGGAGGTTGGCAGGCAAGCAGGCAGGGTGGTAGTGGTGGTGGTCAGGCTTGGCTACCAAAGTAGAGCAGAGTGAGCTAAATTGTGAAGTGTCATTTTTCAAGGGAAGCAGAGATTTTATTTATTTATTTATTTATTTATTTATTTATTTTTGAACTTGTATCCCGCCCATCTTCCCGAGGGAACTCTGAGTGGCTTACAGCGAGCTGACGATTGCAGCAATTTTGTACAATGCAATTAACAACAACAATACAGTCACAATATAAGCAAGCAAGTAAAATTAAAACACAAGCAGCACCCTTGACTAGAGCAATATGATCGCAACAGCAACTTTACTTATTAGTATAAGCAACAAATGGCAGCAGACGGCGGGGGGGGGGGGGGAAGTGTGGTATCAAATTAAGCATGGTCACCAAAGGCCTCGCAGAAGAGTAGAGTTTTTAAAGCTCTGCAGAAGGCCAGCAGGGACTCTGCAGAGCACACTTTGCTAGGAAGGGTGTTCCACAACGAGGGGGCCGCCACCGAGAAGGCCCGGTTACGGGTGGTAGTTTTCCGGGCCTCTCTAGGGGGGACGACCCTAAGCAAGTGCGCTCGCGACTGCCGAACTGGACGGGCCGAGGTTGATCGCTGGGCGATATGCTCTGCCAGGTAGTCCGGGCCCAAGCCATGGAGGGTTTTATAAACTAAAACCAAGACCTTGAATCTGATCCGGCAGACAACGGGCAACCAATGCAGGCGAGCCAGCACTGGGGTGATGCGATCATAACAACGTGCTCCGGCCACCAGCCTGGCTGCTACATTTTGTACCTGCTGCAAGTGCTGGAGGAGAGTCAAGGGCAGTACCATGTAGAGAGCATTGCAGTAGTCCAACCTCGAGATCACCAGCGCTTGCACTACTGTTCTCAGGGAGTCGCCGTCTAGGTATGAGCGGATCTGGGCTATTTGGCGTAGATGGTAAAAAGCGGTTCTGGTCACGGCAGCCACCTGGGCATCTAAGGACAGCGCCGGATCCAGAACCACGCCCAGATTCCTAACCCTATCTGCGAGTTGAAGGGAAACACCCTCCAAACAGGGGAGAAGTGAAGGGGAGATACATTGAAGGACTGTGTCATGCTATCCTTCATGGGTGCACCAGTCTTTTACAGCTAAAGCCAATCCAGGGTAAAACCATCTCCATCAATTAGTCCCACTACCTAATATAACACAAGATTGTCACTACAGTTAATACTGCCCCAGTGCCATTTTGGTGCAAGGTACCCATCTGTGTAGTCTAAACAATGCATGCCCTAGCCTTGTATCAAAAAGGTGCAGGACAGCTCTTAAAGGGAAAGATGGGTTGTTCTGAAGCAGATGATGGTTTTTTGTATGCCAAATTGT
Source organism: Phrynocephalus versicolor (assembly GCA_023846285.1). Lineage (NCBI taxonomy): Eukaryota > Metazoa > Chordata > Lepidosauria > Squamata > Agamidae > Phrynocephalus > Phrynocephalus versicolor. The sequence continues at coordinate 76,622,726 of JAHTLZ010000204.1, read as the reverse complement.
ATCATCAGCAATTCATATATCATAACAGGCTCTTAGTCAAGTCTCTCTCTCAGTCTTAGGGCCTTTTCACATGACCCCTAAAATCCGCTGGCCCCTTAAATTCGGACCAGAGATCTTGGGGGTTCGTTGCTGTTCCTCTGTCCCCACCCCTCCGCACTTCCTTGCTCCTGTCTGCGTGAGGGGAGGGAGGAGGGAGGGGGGAAAGGGACAAAAGAATAAAGGCTTACCTCCAGGTGCCGGTGGAAGCTGCTCCAAGCCCCCGTCACTTCCGGATTCCTTCTCTTAAAGGGGCGGGAGGCAAAAAAAATCAACAAAAAGAAGCGAGGAGAGCCTGGCACATCCGCATCAAGGATTGTTCACTTCCCAAGAGCAGGTACAAGAAAAGTGCGCTGGGACGCGCTTAGGTGGGCGGGGTCGCACTTAATTTCCTGTAAACTCCGGAGCTGGTGGGGAAACAATTTTAAGCTCCGGAGCTGGGAGCCATTTGCCCCGGAGTTTAGGGGTCGTGTATAAACAACCATAGTCTCAGTCTGAGCATCAGTCCCCCAATATCAACAACAGAGGATATTCATATTGACTGTCTTTACAAGGTGATAGCACAGATTGTGATCAGATAATGCACATATAGTTCTTTGAATATTTGA
>JAHTLZ010000204.1:76532036-76621582 GCA_023846285.1 Phrynocephalus versicolor | reverse complement strand
GGAATCAGAATTAGGGTGACTGCAGGGAAAAGAAGATGATTCAGGAATATCATAAACAGTTTTGCTTAAAAGCCGATTTTGGCAAGGGTAGTTAACCAGGCAAGCTTTTCCTCTCAAAATCTTCCCTTCCACACAACTATTAAAAGTATCATCCTCTTTTTCATGGGGCCACCAAAATCAGCATCCTTATCATATGAAATAGGTTGTTGCTCAGTGATTTTAACTTAGTACAGGCTTTTTGGCTCGACGTTGGGGTCGGTGAAGCTGTCTTGATCAGAGAAGTGCAGAAGCCGAGTCCAGTTCTCCAGGTGATGAAGCACAAATTAAATAAAATACACCTGCTTCATTAAAATAATGTAAATATTAAAATGAGTGCCTGAGATTGATTGATTGATATGCCACACTTCTGGCCACTTGGTCATCAGTTGATTCAAGGGAATACAGATCCAAAAGACAAATCAATAAGCCCTTGGATCTCATGAGAAAAAGCATCATATTTTGAGCACTTCTGTGTTTTCTAAGTTGAAAGAGTTTAGATGCTCAAAGTAGACATGGCTTCTGAGTCATTCATTAGGGGTGATGAGTCATAGCTGCAGCCTTAAAAACCAGACAGGAGAGGTCCTCCAAGAGGGAATTTAGTCTTCACAATAAGAACCTGAGACACTTGAGCTCCAGGGCCAACTAAGCCAAGACATGTAAATAACATACTTCAGTGTGATCTGTCAAATGTTGACTGAAAACCTGGTGCCTAGCACAGTACGTTACAACCAGAATAGGTCTTTCTGGATCTATGGAACTAACACAGAAGCTGGCTCATCAGACCCCTGCTCCTTCAGTGGACCTATCCTGGTGCCACTTACTATGCTAAGCAATATAGGAAATCAAGCCACTAGTGTATTTTAAATCACTTTCTGCAAACGCAGAAAGAATCAGAAAAACTAGCAAACTCCTCAGCTACCCTGGAAATTACGTTCTGCTCTTGAATGCACATGCCAGGGCCTGCAGTCTCTAGTCATGACCAGGTGCCCTCTGTCAAGAGCTAAACTACCTGGCCTACCAGGTCCTGCTTCAGCCATCATACCTCTGTGCAGGGATCCAGTCTTGGTAACATGAACATTTGACAACCCTCATCAAAAGTAAATTGATTGAGGGAACTCTACTTGGAAAAATGAAAATAATTTTGACACTGCAGATATCTCATAGTGTTCTGCTTCTGCTTATATACCGCCTCATACCACTTCATGCACTCTCTGGACGGTTTACAGTTTTTATTTACAGTATGCAGGCTACACATTGCCCCCCACCCCACCCCAGAAAGCTGGGTGCTCATTTTACTGACCTCGGAAGGATGGAAGGCTGAGTCAACCATGAGCCTGCTACCTGGGATTGAACCCGAGGTCGTGAGCACAGTTTTACCGGCAGTACAGCCAGGCATTTAACCACTGTACCATGGGGCTTGTAGTCTGTGAAGACTGACTCGTGGGTTTCCAGGAACATGAAACGTGACCAGTCTCTTGTCCTGCCCTTTCTTAGGAAAGTATATGTTTGCAAAATGCACCTCCACTTCAGAGACGGTATGCCAGCCATGTGGGCCAAACGAATATATGGACATCTGGAACGAGGAGGAAAAGTGCTTGCTTCATAAAATATGTGATCATGGTGAGGAAAACGCTGGAAGGTGTCGTGGTGACTCTCATTGCTCTTCTTTCCTACTTTTGTGATTGCATTGGTTTTGAACAGAAGGCTAGATTGTAAATATATAAGCTGGCCTGAGTTTGTTTTCATCTTCTGATCTTGTAGGTAGACAGAAGAAAACACATGCATCTATCAAGGAAGTGGCTTTGGAGAAAGATTGTATAGGAGTTTAGGAGGGATAGCGGAGCGGGGGGTGGAGAGGGATCCAAGAGGCAAACCACCCTCTAGAGCTGTGGTGGTGAACCTTCGACACTCCAGATGTTTTGGGCCATAACTCCCAGAATTCTGTATTGCCAATGACAAACGACTGTGGGAGTTGTACAAAAGATTTAACTCCTGAGGAGGGCTCACCAAACAAAGACCAAAGTAATTTGCAACTTACACAGTAGTGCAATCTTCATGCTATATGATCGGACTACCCCCCCCCCCAATCTGACATAAAGCAGGAATCTAGCACCCAGGGTGAGCAGCAAAGCTGCATCAGCCAAAGACAGGCTTTCTCTGTCTCGCTTCTCTTTGGCGGTTACTTCATGTCCTTCTTTGTCCGTGACTAGTTTTGTACCGTGACAGCGTTGGTCGCGATCACACATGTTTTGTCTCAGTTTCAGTGTTCCCATGGTCGTGATAACTTGTCTCGTGACAAGTGTTACCTCACGGTCTTATACCATGACAAACACTGAATTTGCCTAGCTTCCTTTTTCCTTTTTTTTTTTGCGGGGGGGGGGGGGGCTTAAAAATTCTTTTTCTATATTTCACTTCTGAAAAGTCAAAATAAAAAAACCCGACACAGTTTTCTGAGAGAAACGAATTTTTTGTTGCGTGACAGTAGTTACTACACGGTGTCTTGTCTCAGAACAGAAAGTGGGAACAAAGAGTGACAAAGGAAAACCCTACCCCAGCACCAGGTACAGTATTGTTGCACTTAGCACCCGTTCCGGGGGCGTGATCAAGACCAATTTCAGTAGTTGCGTGATGGATGTGAAGTAACATTTTTGTGTACCACTCCTAAGCGCAACACTAACAGAGACGAAACAGACGTGAAGTAACTGTCTTTGTGATCTGGGATGCCTAAGGCTTAGTGTGAAGTTGAGAGTTCTGAAAGCAGCTGGGAAGGCATGGACGTCGTTTTGAACTTCCATCTCTGTCCCCCTTTTTGTCGCATTTAAAGGAAGAGCTTTAATAGAAATGAACCCAGGAAACAGCACTTTCCAGCGACAGTGTGCCTGCATAGCCGGCTATTACTGGAATGAAGACTGTGACTGCTGCCGCCGAAACACAAAATGCCCTCCAGGTTTTGGAGTGAAATATCCTGGTAAGAGTTTGATTTTTAACCAAATACCTCTGGGAATTTTTATTTTATTTTAAACTGTTGAGGTGAGTTCTTCTTAAGATAGAAATTAATGAGTTGTGATCCAGTTTCCATGGTTGGTGTCAGGATCAGCCCAAAATCTTTTGCTGCCTGAGGCAAAGTGGCACACACCCCTTACCCAGGGCAAAGTGCATAGAACACAAGGAGACCCAAGTTGCTAAGCGTATCTTCTTCCTCCCAAGTGCAGAGAAGATTTTTGTTAGCAAGGCAGCTAGTCCTCATTACGTGAAGTGAAGCTGGACTACCACTAAGTAATTGTGTTCATTGTATTTTTTTCGCAGTACAACAAAATAAAGATACCCTGTGTGTGCCATGTTCTAGAGGATACTTCTCTAATGTCTCTTCTGCAACTGAGGCCTGCAAAACCTGGACTAAGTAAGTCGGACCCTTCTGACATAGTAAAAAGTTCAAGAAAACTTTGTCATGCCTGCTTGCTTACCTCTAGAAACATTTGCTTCTGGTTGTGGGAAATTTATTTGATCTATCCGTTACATTTATATCTCACCATTTCATCCCACGAACACATGCACACGTGTCTCTTCCCCGTCCTACTTGATATGCCAACAGACTGCTAAAGTAGGTGAAGATAACAGAGAGCCTCTAGCCCAGGGGTGCCCAAACTTTTTGTAAGGAGGGCCAGATTTGGTGGCTGAGAATGTGTCAGGGGCCAGTTGCTCCCCGACCCTGCCACCCCACTGCAAGCCCCATCCACTGACCCCTTGCAACCCCACCTGCAGGAAGGAAGGCGGGGACCAAGAGAGTGAGGTGGAAACCAAGGAGGGAGGAAGGAAGGAAGGTGGGGACCAAGGGAGGGAGGAAAGAAGGAAGGTGGGAACCAAGGGAAGCACAGGGAGCCGTGGCCACCGCAGGGGAATGTGTGGGCGAAGGACGGGGAGGGAGGGGCGGGCCAGCCAGCCGCGGGCCACTCAGAATGGCCTGACGGGCCGGATTTGGCCCCCTGGCCGGACTTTGGGCAGGCCTGCTCTAAGCCAAGGTCACTGCACCCATTTTACAGTTAATTTGGGACTTCAATCTGGATTCCTCGTATCCCCAGTCAGCCATGCTACCCACAAAGATCAATAGAATTTTACTAGTTTGAGACACATGTTGCTAACTCTGTTTTGGAACTTTACTGAGAACTACAGGCTACCACTCATCTCGTTCCCTCTTCCTTGTAGCACCTGTGTAACTGCAGTGGTATACTGTATTATATTCATGTACTCGGCATTGTTCCAGCATTACCTCACACCATTAACTATCAGCTTTAGAGACGGGCTGGCAACATCACAGCAGCTGCTCCCGTCTGGATCTCTTGTAACCTCTACTTCAGCCTCCTGTTTGGTTCCACTTGTAGCAATGTTTATACAGATGAGAGGCACCATGCACTTGTTCTCTCTTTCTGTAACTTCATAGGTGTAATACATGATGCCGTCTTTTCTGTCATTCATTCTCTCTCAAGCTGCACAGCTCTTGGAACGGAGGAAAAAAGTCCTGGGAGTAATCGGTCTGATGCCGTTTGCAAGCAGCCCCTGACACGGCGTTCACAAGACGGTAAGTGGCTGAGCTTGGGAAAAACTGAGCAACAATGAACCCTTCTCACTACTTGAATTTCTTACTGGATAATTTTGGTAATTTAAAAAAATAGATGTGACAGTTTATCTTTATGCCACTTAATTAAGGAATTTTTTTAAAGAAAGCTTACTTTTTGGCACTAAAGGATTGTCTTTTCTTTAACAATGTAATATTAATGTGTAAGCACCAGCAAAAAGATGTCCAAACTGTGGACAGTAGTGATGGTCAAAAGGTTTATAGGATGTACATTAGAGTTTGATCACACTTGCCAAAAGAACCCCAGTAATCCCCAGTAATTGCCATTATTTGGATTATTTCAAATTTTTCTGTTCACACAACACACAGCTAACATCAATTAATTTGCCATGTCAATTTATTTATTTCATCCTTTCTGGCCACTGCACTTGTTCCCTTAAACTTTTGTAAGGGATATTGCTAAATCATTGGTATCAGCTGCAGCTGCCAGAGGGGAACAACCCCTACAACTTTGGGGTGGGATCCCGCTGAATTTATGTTAAATTCAAAATAATTAATAAATAATTTTAAACCATTAATATTTTGGAAGATCATAACCAGTTTAAGGGACTATATTGGAATCTGGGCTTCTAGGACATTCAGACATTATTTCCTTGTTTTCCAGAAACCAGCACGTTATTTTATACTCTCATTGCTCCACTCTTCTTTGTTGCCTTGGTTGGAATTGTGGTCCTTGCTGTATACTATCACAACAAAGGAAAAACACTGAAAGGTATGTGGCTCCTAACGATGTATTTTCTTATTACAAAAACCATATGTTGTCTTTTTACTTTCTGTTTAAATTAACTTTAAAAAACCTAGTATATAAATAATTAGACTTATCTTTACATTAATCCTTAATAGCCAGAATCCTGTTGGTGATTAAATTGCATAACTCACTGCATTGAATTGCTACTGACTGGCAAGGTGCCAGTTGCATTACAAGGCACAAATATGGTTGTGCAACTGGTACACCGCTACTAGTGCAACCAGTACCGCATTAGTTACTGAGTTTACTGCAGTAAGTTACACAATTTAATCTGTTTTAATTCACGTAAACCAGGGATGTCCAAAGTCAGGCCCAGGGGCCAAATGTGGCCCCTTTTTAATTTTTGAGCGGCCTGCGGCCTCTTCCTGCTGGCTCAGTCTGTCACGAATCCCTGCCAGCTGGCCCCTCCCCATACTGAATGGAGATGTCAGCTTGCAGTTTTACAGTTTGCCTGCCTTCCCTGCCTCTGTCCATCCTCCCCAGCCACCTGCCCAGCCTACCCACCCCTGGCTCCTTTGCTGCAGTGTCCTCCCTGCCTCCTTCCTTTTTATAGAGACTTGTCCAAAGTCTGGCCCAGGGGCCCAATGCGGCTGAATGGTCGGCCCCCACACATTTTCACCTCACCAAATGTGGCCCTCCTTGCAAAAAGTTTGGACGCCCCTGACCTAAACCACCAACAAGATTTTGGCATGTGTTCTTCTCAGGTTCTGTATTTCAGCATTTTTTCTACACAAATGAAACTAAAGAGATAAATAGAGTCTCAGAAGCTCCACACATGGAATTCCCTCCCACAAGACATTTCTTTGGCCATTCCTCTACCAGGCATGTCCAAACTTTGGCCCTCCTGATGTTTTGGATGACAACTCCCAGAATTCTAATATTAGATTGCCAATGACAAAGGACTGTGGGAGTTGTGGTCCAAAACATCTAGAAGGCCGAAGTGTGAAGATGCCTGTGTCTAATCTAAATCATTTTTATATCCCATGGGAGCAATGCACCAGGAAGTTATCTTGTTTTTAAGTCCACTGAAATGAATGGGAATTCTGGGAGAGTACTGACATACCGGAATCTCTCAGTGTTCCCTATGTCAACATCCTGGACCCAAGGGTGACTATGCACTTGTATTGGAGAAGGTGTCCAGTACACAAGCATTTGTTTCTTTAAAATGAAGAAATCACACCTGTAGCTGAATTATTCTGTGGGTGCCGATCTGTTTTCTTCCACTGAAAATGACTAGATCTCTTTCCTGACGTTGCAGAATCCTTTGTATACATCTGAGTTCTCATGGCCCTAGAAATTCAGGACAGCTGGCTTGCTGAGATCTATAATTTGCTTCAGTTGAATTAGTTGAACTTGGGCTGGCTCGCTTCCACCAACTGGACAAAACAGGATTAAATGCAAACATTTCAACTTCACTGGGTTGTTCATTGAGGCTGAAGCTGTGAGTCAACGTAAAAGTATGCTGGACCGGTTTAAGTGGTTTTGTGGCTAGCCCCATCCATCTGTACCACTCTCCCGAAAGAAGGGGTTGAACTTTCATGGTAGCCCCTACTACAAGTCCAGCTCAGACAAACTTGAGCTAGGCCATAATGGAATCTCTTGCAAAGATTCCTACTCTCTATACCTCTCAGGTTAGTCTTTCAGACTGATAATTTCGACATTTTTATTTACAGGGAAATAGAGATGCCAAGTCTCCTGGCTGCTAATTAAATCCATACTTGGTAACTCTCAAGGAAAGGCTAGACCCGAATCTGATTCCATTTAGATTCTTTGATGTTCCCCAGAGGGACACACATTCTTCTGTCGTTTGGTGGCTACAATTCCACCACCACCACCACCACCACCACCACCCCGTCTCCTAAATGATTTAAGTACCTCTCTTAAGACTTAGTTACTGGCAGTAGCAGCTTTACACTAAAACATGCTAATATTTTTGGATCCCATGTATTTGTCTTTGATTCCGCCCATCATTAGTATGCAGCGCTCCTAAACTTCTCTGAAATTAACTTTGGCTATCCTTTGCCTTGAGAGATAGGAAGTCGTTGCTTCTTCTGTCATATACCCCTTTATTTATTTCTACCCCTTTATTTCATCTGCAGGAGATGCCCCTAATTTGCCCGGGTTTCTCCCCAATTCCCAGCAAAGCACATTACTCATGGAAACAACATTTTTTTTTGCGGGGGTGGGGTGGGGGTGTTGGGCAAGTAGATTATTTCACCGCCTCTGGCTTTTTTGTTGCCGTTCCTTTCACATCTTCCCAGGGCTATATATATAATTTTTCCTTCGGCAATTCATGTGATCCCCACAGACTAACCAGCCAATCACTTACACTCAGCCTGATCATTAACAGGTCAGTCACAGCCCGATGGCACATGAGATGGAACAAAGACCCAGTTGGTGTGGAATGTTCTATTTTAGGCACGAATGCTCCACACCTTCCATTCATGGGGCAGGGAGGGGTCAGTCCGTGCAGTCCTTCTGAAATGTGAACATTTTGAGAAAATGAGACTGAGAAATACACCGTTTCAGTTCCACTGAGTTTAGAGAATTTGATCCTACGTCATGTACCTTATACAGTAGTTCTTTTTCTTGTTCTGTGTTTCTTGTCAAAGGCAGTGTCCACAGCAAAATAAAAAAACAGCAAAAATAGGTGGCTTTGAGTGTGCTTAAATCTGTTGAGACTGAAGGTGTAGCTACATGGGAAATCCAAATCGGAGCAATTCAGCTTTCCTGCTATTTGATTCTCAGTCTCTACTGTGTTCAAAATCGCAGTCATTGCTCACATAGGGGCTGTGGATTGATTCAGGAGTTCACCGTTCATACTCGGTGCAATGCGATTGGCATTCCAACCCACTGCTCCTATCCTTCTTTCTTTCCTTCTTCTGGTCCTGCCTCTGCCAACCTGATAGGGAACTGACAGGAGACTACATATGGGAAAGAATAATAGTTGTGAGCTGGTGGTAAGGTGATAGGGTGATCTGGCACTAATCTCATGTATGTAAGTTTTTTTTTTTCAAATGACAGTAATCAGGGGAGAAGAAAGAATGCAGGAGACATGTTGCCTACTGACAAACACGTGTCCTTATCTTCACAAGATTGTATCACAACTAACCACATAGGGGAAAACATGTTGGAATTAGACATGGGCACGGAGCGGCGAAATTGTCATTTCCGTTTTCGGCTACCGTTTCCGTTACGTAATGGAAACGGCAACAATAATTTCGCCGCTCCAGCTCGAACCCGACCCGAAAAAAGAAACATTGGGTCGGGTTTTTCGTTGTCGTTAATGGCATCACGGTGATCGCGCGATGCCAAGCAGCACAGAAAAAAAGTTTTAAAAATTAAAAAAAAAATTCTTTAGAAATTGTGGTCAAAAAACACACCAAATCACCACAGAAACATGTGAAATTTATTTATTTTAAATGCCTGATTTTTAATAGTAGCAGCAGTGGGTTTTTTATAGCAATAAAACGCTGCATTTATTTTATTTTATTTTATTTTTTATTTTTTTAGACCTGCCCATTTGGGCTGGGCATGGGATGGGCCCATGCAAATTTTTGAACTATTCCACCAACGGCATGGCCAGGTTTCGACTGACACTTCTGGATGTGCTAGAGGGCATAAAAGCTGAGGCACCTTCCAGAAGTCGCAGTCGGGTCTTGGATGTGGAGGGTGGAGGGCTGTGTGGCTGGCTGCTGCTGGCTGATTGGAGGGAGGCTGGAGGCTTTAGATTTAAGTTAGGCAGGCAGGGAGGGAATTGAATTTAGAAAATAATTTCTTGGATTCTCTGCAGCTTTGTCTGCTGAAGGGAATAGCAGTTTATTCTTTTTTTCCCTCTGGCAGTTTGTGAGGATTTTTTTCTGATATTGGGTAAAGGGGGTGGTTTGACTGGGAGGAGGTGTGGATTTATTTTAAAAATATATTACATTGGGACGTCAAATCGTGCTAAATCGCGGTGGAAACGACAAATGAAACGACGAAATGACAAATTTTTGAAAAATTTCGCGACAAACGGAAACGACCCGAAACGGACCCGTTCCGACAAACGAAAACTCGAAACGTCATTTTTTCCGGTCGTGCCCATGTCTAGTTGGAATCATTCCTGCTTGAAAAACTAGAAGCCTCCCGGTGGTAGAGGGGGGGAAATATTCTTTGGGAGCAAAAAGGGCTGGAGTGATTTGTATCGTGTGGTCAACAAAAATAGTGCAACTTTGCCGAGTGGCACAAATAATCCTGTGGTGTTTGACCCTGTTGTTGCAGCCAGATGGATTTATCTGGATACAAGAAGAGATTATGAATGTAATGCATCAATTGACGTGGAGCTGTATTGCTTGGGCTTAATCTTATTTTTTTTTTTAATTATATATTTTATTTCCAGTACAGACACATTGGGGAAAGGGTATAGGGACACATTTTAAAAAGGAGGTACAAAATGCAGAGAGGTGCAAGTGGATAGTCACCTGTATCTAATTGCCAATAATTTAAATCTTTCTACACATCTAAACTGACTCATATTTATCATAAAGTATATACAATAGTGCTTGTTCTTAGTTCTCTAACTTTAGGGCTTAATCTTATTTAGATATGATTTCTATATTACGGCCACCAGCATGGCAAATGCTAACCCAACCTTCTCGTAAAGCTTGTAAAGAAACCATATGGTGGGGCCACTGCCAACGGTGAATGAACCATCTCAATCCCATTGGTTTCATTTTTTTTAATTTTTTTTAATTTTTTTATTAAATAAACATAAGAAAAACTCACAAATAACAATAATACACAATTATGAATATATATAAAAAATAGACAATCGAAAACAGTACAAAGTGCCCCCCATCCCCAAGAAACCGTCCAGTATTCTTGCATCTTCTCTTTCTTCTTCAACTTCTTTTTTAGTAGGCTTCTTAAGGTCCTTTACACCAGAACTGTGTTGGATTATAAGTTGGTTGAATCCCTTTTCCTTTTAGTAACACATGATCAATAAATTCCCCCCACACATCATAGAAGATATCTTTTTTCATTTCTCCTCGCAAAACTTTTATATTACAAGACAATTTATCATTTAATGCTATATCCCACACTTCCTTATACCATTCAGTAATTTTGAGGTGTGATTTAAGTTTCCAGTTTCTGGCAATGATCAGTCTTGCAGCTGTCATAAGGTTAGCTATTAGTTCTCTAGTTTTCACATCATATTCATTGATGGATGGTAGTGATAACAATGCAATTTCAGGTACACATTTAATATCATTTTGTAGTATCTCTCTTATCACCTCAAAGATCTCTTGCCAAAACTTTTGAACAATTTCACATTCCCACCATAAATGAAAGTAAGTGCCTATCTTTTTTTCGCATTTCCAGCAAAGCTTGGAATATTTTGGATTCATTCTGTTTACTCTAACTGGAGTCATATACCATCTTAAAACTAATTTGAAATAGTTTTCTTTTATTCTAACTGATAATGACCGTAAGATCCTCAAATTCCAAATTCTTTTCCATTCCTCATTGTTTATTTCTTTCCCTATGTCTTGTTTCCATAGCTCTCTTATTATGTCTTGTTCCCTGTTCTCGAGTGAATCTTGAATTATTTTATGAATTTTAGCAACTGCGCCTTTACCTTTATTTCCTTTCTCTGATTCATATGATGTCAAAAATTGCTCAAATTTTGTGTATCCTCTGAGTTGAATATTTCTCCTAAACCAATCTTTCATCCAGCTTTCTAGCTGGGCGTAGTTCAACCAGGACAATTCCTGAGTTTGCAAAACGCGTTTAATTTCTTGTTTTGTTGTCATTTTTTTAATCCAGTCTTTTAACCTTGCCACTTTCCTTAATTTAAATAGATCTCCCAGTTTCTTCATGTTCGTGGGGAAATTCATCTGATCGATCACCAGTCCAAGCGGGGAACCTTCCTGTACCAAATTCTTTCCATACTTTTTCCAAGTGAATAATAGGGAATTCAGAAGCGGGTTTTTAATTAGATGAGTTTTCAATGGGCCAAAAAGACATTGAACTGGTTTCTGTCCGTAGTTACATGGTGTACATTTTTATTGGTTACTTGCTTACCGTGTCCAGAATCTGACTGATTCCTATCTTTGCTTCTCTCTCCAGCAGATTTACAGTACTGGGCTCAAGAGATATGCAGACAAATAAAAGGGACAAAGGTGAATTCTAACCCACACATATTTCTGCAATATTATGCTGTCTCTAATCTCTGCTTGATTTCCTTGGCAGCTGCTGAAGTCAAAGTGGTGAAGTAAGGTCAAAGTTTTGTCAACGGCTACTCAGTCGCTGCCATACCACATAAGGAAGGGCAAGAGGGAATGGCAAAACTGCAAGGAGCAGGGAACCACAAAGGGTGTCAGGGAAAGGCTGAACCACATGCTTGCAGCCAGCTGAAAGCCGTTGGATTTGACATTGGATTGTTAATTTTATCACCTGGAAATGCTGTTGTTCTGAACTTCTCATTGGTTTTCCTGGGCAGACATTCCAGGTTCTTTAAAACCAGAGAAACACTTGTGTGATGCAGATCTTGCTCTCAGTTCACGCAGCAGATAGGTGCATTCCTGGATTAAATATATTCACCTCGTTTCACCAACTACTCCTTGTTTTTTATATGCTGGGTTGTGGGACAGACCCATATATCCATTGGAGAAAGAATCTGAAGACATAAAACATTTGTGTTCTGTTAAGTGTGTGTCTCTGTGTGTGTATCTATCCCCATGTGTGTTTTTGTATGTCTTGTTATTAGTGAGGCACAAGAGCTTGTAGCATAAATGCAAGTAGAGAAAATGGGTCCCTACTCAGAAAAGTTAAAGTAAAAGGTCCCCCACACACACACACACGTGTGTGTGCTAGTTCTGCCTGACTTTAGGGGCGGTGCTCATCTCCGTAGTCAAGCCGAACAGCCAGTGTTGTGCAAGTACGTGGCCATGTGGCCAGCATGGAGTCAAGGAAACACTGTTTTACCTTCCCATTTTTAACAGCGGTACCTATTTATCTACTTGCCTTTACATGCTTTCGAACAGCTAGGTTGGCCGGAGCTGGGTTTATCAGCGGGAACTCACTCTGCTGCATGGCACCCGGGATTCGAACTGCTGAGCTGCCGACTTTGTAGCCGACAGTTTTCAGTGCTCTAGCCCGTTGAGGCACCACGCCCCAAAACTACCTATGGGTTAGCTTTAAGAAGGATAATAAAACTGATTCAGACTATAGCACCCCTAGCTGCAGCATGGAAAGGTGTTGTCTTTGTCTTAAAATCATAATAGTTACCTATCAGAGTCACCTCCTACCATAAAGGAATGTTAAATCAATGTTATCATCCAAGTTCTTGAAGCAGGGCTGAGACTGACTCTATCAAAGTAAAATGAGGACCACATCTCACTTGTATGAGGTTTCCCAAGTTCAAAGATCTTGAAAGGATGCCTTTCTCTGGATCCCACCACTGTCTAGTGAGGAGGTGAGAGTTAGGGTCTTGTTATTTTTAGACAGGCTTTTGGCAACCGAATGGGCTGCTGATGGAGGAGGATGTACTTGTTACTCCTTTTTGGAAGTATTTTTAAAATTGTATTAAATTGGAGGCTAAATGTAGATTTAGATCACCTCATCCGAATAGAAGCATGCAATAGGCTGTGAATCCAGCTGCGACAAAGCCAAATTGCTCCAGCTCAGCTTGCCGGTGTAGTTGGTGCCTGAGAGATTCTGAGATCTTTCATCCAAAAGTGTAGCACTCCCAAGCCATGCTTATAGCAGTGGTGTTCCCTAGATTTTCAGAACATACTTTTTAATGCCCCTGCAGTGACTACAGAAAAGTCTTTAGACCGCCTTCAAAACAGTTCGCATTCTAATGCCCAAACAATGTGCTACTTGATATGTTTTTAAGTCCTTTGCTTTTGTTTGTTTGTTTTTGCAGGACTCTCCTGGTGACGCCTTTGTAAATGTAAATGTGGGGTGTCCCGCCGGTCATTTGTTTCAGGAAGAGACATATTTGCTGGACCTTGACAAATATTCATTTTCAGAGGATACCTGCTGCCCGCATGGGCATATGAGTGGGACAGCTGGCCCTCCTGCAACCCGCTGTGGACCAGGAGAGGTGCTCTCAGTGCTGCCTCTTGTGTCTGAAGAGGACCCCTTCAGGCAGGTTCCCACGGAAGACGAGTATGCATACAGAATGCCCCATAGCCCCCAACACCTGCCTTTGTTGAGTCTACCAGAAAGAAAACCCGTTTCGCCTTTCTCAGAGCCTGTGGAAGTGGGGGAGAACGATAGTTTAAGTCACTGCTTTACAGGCACTGAAAGCCTGGTAGAATTAACAAGCTGCTCCTGTCCAGATGCTTCCTGTGGGATCGACCTCAACCATGTTTGCTCGCACCAATGCCTGCAGGACTCTTGCCACCTGCCGGCCTGTAGCAACGCGAGGGATGGAGAGCCTCAAGACCTAGGAGCCTCCCTCTTAATGCCTGGAGAGGCCCATAATTGCACGGCCTGCCAAGGACCTTGTAGAGAATCCCCCGGGAAGCCCAGCAATGCCACAGATTCTTTCAATGATGGTGGACCTCCTCCACTGGGCACTTGTGGCTTGGACTCTTCCTTTGTGGACCAGACCACTTCAGCAGAAAACACCCGTGCCAGAAATGGCCCATGTGATGGAAATGGCCCCAAGCACCAGAACACCAAAAGAACGCCCGAATCAAACAGCAGCACTTCCGGTTCGCCGGCAGCATCTGGTAAGCCCCTCCAGAAGTCTTCTTTTTTGTGTGTGTGCCATTGTTAGGTGGGTCATCAGGCATGCAATCAACCTCTGAAACACCAGAGAGTGAAATCAGACGCTGGGGGTGTAACAACAGTGGATTATCATCTCCATCATGAACTTCTTTGGACATATGGCTAGAAGATGTGCATCCGGATCGCTGAGGAAAGAAGTTATCTGATGAGTGAAAAAAAACCTGTCCTGTGTACATCTGTTGTTGCTATGTGTCCTTAAGGTTGCTTCTGACTAACTGGGGTCTTGTTGGGGGTTTTGAGGTGGTTCAATTTTTATCATTACCAATATAACAGATGGACAGTCACAGTATTACCTGTACTCCATGTGAAAACTACCTGACTGTAATCTGTCAAGGTTGCTGCATTACGATCAAGGAAAACTTTGGGCCAAAGGCCTATTCCACCCTACCAAAAGTTGGGGGTCACTGCCACGTCCCTTCCAAAATTACAAAGGGGCTTCCACTCAAGGCTTTTATAGTGGCATTACAGTACGGCCCCTGCATCCACTGATTCACCAACCACGGATTCAGTTATCTGCAGTTGGTGATCAGCGGGGGTTAGCAAAGACGGGGGCTAGGCACCCTCTGGAGTGTTTGCTCTTATCCACAGATTTCAGTATCCACGGGGGATCCCAGAACCTGTATTCTGCTATTTTATGCCATTATTCCAAAAATACCAGCTATTCCATATTAAGGCATGGAAAGAGGGGTTAAATCTTCTCATTTCACTTTTCCCAGTGAATGTTCCAATCCCTAAAGGTACTCTTTTTCCCAGTGAAAAGATCATGATACCTACACCAAGTTGGATTCTACGATACATAATATCTGGAGGTGCACTGGAAAAAGGTTAAGCTTTGTCTTCCCCCATGTTCCAGTTCCAGTCTGAGTTCCTCCCACAGAAGCTTTTTTTAATTAAAAAATGAAGATATACAGATGCTATCACATATAGCCCAAAGTCTGAAGGTTAACGAAGAACAGAAAGGCAGAAGACAAATTAAGCCAGTGTCAGCATTAGCTGTTTAACTAGAGAATACAAAAATTAAAGGTAGCACTTGCCACCTGGTTTGGTTTTGTTTTAATGTCATATATAGGGGAAAGCTGGCTAGAATAATGTGGTGTGGGGGAACCCTGTCCCCTTCCTTGGGATATGCTTTCTGAAGCAATTAGTTTATGTTGCTTCCTAGTAGGACTTGCCCTGCTCGTTAAATCTTGCAAGTACTTGGAAAAGTCAGATGAATGAGCCAGGAAATCTTATTTTCTCGGAGATTCTGGAAATGGTCTAGACCCAGCGTGGTCACATGCTGGTGCCAGTGGTTTCTTCCCCACCCAAAGAAAGCTCCATTTTCTGGCACTCCCGGCCAACTAGTTGGCCAGCCAAATATTGTGGTGGTGGTGGTGGTGGTGGTGGTGGTGGTGATGGAGAAAAGTAAAGCAAATTCCTCCACCAGTCCAACTCCGCTGACCGTTGGAGAACTACAAACTGAGCCGATCAAAACATTTACTCAGTGGTTCTTGTTGCAAAAATATCACTTCCTACTCTGCTTTATGTCACCCTTTCAAAACTTGGTGCCTTCCAGGGATATATCAGATTGGTCGGGCTGGGGAAGTCTGCCACTGAGGACCGCTCTGAACTTTGAACGAGCTTTATTGCTTGAAAACATAGGTCATCACACTAGATCAACAACAACATCAATATCTTCCTCATCATCTTAGGTTTGCAGAGCTGAAAGGGAGCATATACAGTAATACCTCGGATAAAGAATGCCACGGATAACAAATTTTTCGGATAACAAATGGAAATTTCCAGGTGTAGGGCTGCCTTGGATAGCGAATGTTCCCTATGGGCTGTCTCAGATAACAAATGTTTCACAATGCCTTGCAAAAAATGTGTACCCTGCATGCATTGCAGGATGCATAGTTTTTGGAGGGGTGGGAGGAGTTAAGAGTGTGTGTTTTTTCATGGTGTTTTGGAGCCATTTTGGACATGTTTTGCTGAGGGATTTGTACCTTTCAAACTTGGTTAGATAGGGAGCTAGATTTTATTAATCTTTGCACTGCTTTTCTTTGCATTTTTGACTTGAAGAAGCTGGGTAGTCTTGCTGGTTTCATTTCCCCGTGTTTGCAGTCTTTTTTCATTGCTCTGCAGGCAAAAATGGGCTGGATTTTTCTTCCTGCTTATGTTTGTTTGATTGCATTTTTCCCCATTGGACTTTTGGTGGGAACGGGCTGGGGTAGTCTTGCTGGTTTCTCTTGTCCATGTTTGCATTGCACTGCAGGGGGATGTTCTGGAGGGTGTTCCAGCACTGCAAGCCTTTAAAATGCATTTTATAAAGAGGTCTGGAACACACACACACACACACACACACACACACACACACACACACACACACACACTTTTTTTTGCCTTATTTCGGACCTCCGGAACGAATTAATAGGTTTCCTATTCATTTCAGTGGGAAACCACATTTCGGATAACAATTTTTTCAGATAACAAATTGCCTCTGAAAATGAATTAAATTCGTTATCAGAGGTACCACTGTAGCACTGTTATCACCTCCCTCAAGCAACAGTAGACATAACAGAGCCTGGGGTGGGGGTGGGGTCGAACACACAAAGATCGAAGAATACCGTACCAGCAAGGACGACTTCTGGGGTGCTCGTATACAGAGCAACTTAATAAATAATGAAAGACATCTTCAATCCTGGTCCGCAGAGCTAGTGGTGAAGGCTTCTGGGAGTTTAGTCCAAGAACATCTGAGGATCCAAGGCAGGAGACCACTGGTATAGTGGGTACCCACAGGAATAAGGCACTTGTGAGATGGAACACAGATCCAGCCACTGGATTTATTAGTAAATATTTATTATTTTAATAAAAATAGATTTTTCTTTCTGACCAGCTGCTTTACTCAAGAAACAAAGGCGGAGGAGAACTCTGTCTCAATCCCACAGAGTTTACTCGGGACTCTAGGGAAGGATTCAAGTAAGAAACACTTGAAAAATAGTACAACTTGGTGTGTTGCTTTAGGTCAAAATGGATAATACATTTAGATTCCACCCCCCTACCTGCATGCCCCCGCACGCCCTCGAGGCACTCCTCTGCATGGTGAAAGATATCAATTCATCATAGAGTGATATTTTCTTTACCTACATATTTTGTGTTTAGCATGCTTCATTTTGCAGTTGGTCATTGGAGAGTCAACATGACCTAATTTGCAGTTCTGACGGCTGAGGCACATATCTCTGAGAAAATCCTGTTGCGGCAGGGGAAATGGGTTAATGGCAAAGAATATGCATAACTGTGTTGCGTACCTTGATGGTATCCCTATTAGACTACACCAGAGGTTTCCAAACTGTGCACCACAAATCCGTGGGGCTCCTAGGATCTAAGCCAGGGGCACCAAGGAAAAGAGATGGAACATAGAGCTATGAAGGTTGTAGAGGAGCTGTTGATAGGTCTATGTCAAACAGGAACCAGGAGTGAAGGCTGTGTACTGCCCTCTCCTTGGCTTATCTCTATGGTCCCCAGTGGTGCCAGGTGGTGATTTTTCTGCATCAGGACCTGGAGGTGGGCTTTTGGAGATATTTGCAGGGAGGGGAAGATCTGGACTAGACATGAACTATCCAGAATGTGCTATAAGAACCAAAAATTGTTTGCCTCCTGTTCTGGATTGAGAATACAGTATTTTTATCCAGAGGTTGCCATTACAGGTTGAATTGCAGCTGCAGGGATTCCTCCCACCTAATCTATAATAACTCCATACTGTCACAACTGTCTTCACGAATAAGCAATTAATATAGATCTCTCCCTCTCTTCTGATACCCTCTCTAGGAAATGTGACTGGAAATGGAAATTCGACATTCATTTCAAGTGGACAAGTCATGAATTTTAAAGGAGAAATCATTGTGGTCTATGTCAGCCAGAACTCCCAAGAGGGGTCAATGTCTCCCGGGTCGAGCGATGAGAGCCTGGGGAGCCCCGTGCAAGAAGAAAACCTCAGCCGCTGCGAGACTTTTGCAGGCAACACTCCTCCGCATAAGGAAAAATGTGCCGAAATGAACTCGCTTCATAGCATGGCCGACAATGAACCGCCAAGCACCGTGGGAGGGTTCACAAGGATGTTTGGGCCTATCATACAGGAAGAACATCGGAAGGGCCAGCAGGACAGTCAACATTTCTATAACGAGGCTTCACAGCCGGTACAAGAGGAGGGGAAGCCGGGACAATCCCTAAAACAAGCATTGCACTGATAAAAGTCATTGCCAGCTTACTGATTTCTGGCATTTGGTCAGAGAGAAAAAAAAACCACTATCAATCACTGATTATGGTCTGAACGCCACACCTGAAGAGCACTAAATACTGTAGTTTTAAACATGTATTTGGTGATGAAATGTCGTATCACTTTGACTGACCCCTTAGAAGGAGAGCCTTTTTGTTCTTGCTGGTGACCCTTTCTAATGAAAGTGAACAAGATTGTTTTGGTGCTATGCAGTATCTCATTCTGTTCCAAGAAGAAGCAGAGCACTGAGGCGCAAGATGCATTGCTGGGACTGCAGGCATCTCAAACACAATGGACGAAGTCTCTTGTATATGCTGCTAATGACTCATAATATGGACATTTGCATTGGTTAGATGGAAGACTCTGGATACAGCACTTGCAAAATTAAGTGAAAACAGCAGTTGTATTTTTTAACTCTCACTTTTGGAAACACCACATGTATATTTGCTTATTTAGGATCCCAACTGAATGTGTTTCTTTCTATGTTTGTTCATTTCCTATTCTTTGAAAGCAAAACCAGTTTTAAAAGGGATTTTATGTCTCCTCTAGCGGGGGAGTGGGTGTGTCTTCTTCCAGACTTGTCAGCCAGTGCTATACTTTGTTGGGTTCTGCTGCAGACTTGCAGAGCCAGTCTTCCTAGAGTTATGTTTTGTTTAACCAGAGTTTGATGAATATGCTTCCAGAACAATTTCACTGAAGGAGCCTCATGGCGCAGTGGTTAAATGCCTGTACTGCTCACGACCTGGGTTCAATCCCCGGTGGCAGGCTCAAGGTTCACTCAGCCTTCCATCCTTTCCGAGGTCGGTAAAATGAGTACCCAGCTTGCTGGGGGGGCAATGTGTAGCCTGCACACTGTAATTAAAATTGTAAACCGCCCAGAGACCACTTGTAGTGGTATGGGGCGGTATATAAGCAGAACACTTTGCTTTTTTTTTTCTTTTTCTCCATATTTCATTTCCTTCATAGTCCCTGATTTTAAATTAAAGTGGTTTAAATAGGGACAATAACTTGATAATTCTTATGAGTCACCAGAAATCAAACTCCCATTAATCCTATGAAAGCAGACTGTTGTTAATCTTGACACTTGTTCTAAATTCACATGAAATTGAGGGTGTACAGGTGAAATGTGATTTAGAAGCATGTCAAATAATACAGTTCCAGCTCTGTTCCCAGCTGGAATATGGTTTTATACATCTTCACTACATGTTGGCATATACATAGCCACCAACAGACAAAAGACAGACTAAATGAAAATATTCCATTTGTCATGAATGGGAAAGCATTTGTGAGCTTCCTGGCATTCCAATCCAGGCCTCAGATTTCCCAGAGGGCCACGTGTTTCTCTCAGATGTCACTTTAATTAAAGTTCTGAACTGCCTCAACAATGAACCTTACAAAAGTCTTTTTCTTTGTGGTTAGTGATGGTTCCATCAAGCATGTTAGTTGAGGGAGCAATCAAGAGAGGACTCTGACTTCATTCAACTCCCTGGCTCTCCCCTTCCCCAAATCTGCCTCTGGAGGCAACGGAAAAGGAGGAGCTCCCCCACGTCCACTCCTTGCTGAAAACGGGTCCAATGTAAAGGTGGTTTCTCCTGAGCCCCCTGGAGAACCTACACGCAGCTGGTATCATCTTCCTCTGGCCTTTTATACTAGGCAGAAGCAGCAGACCTTGGAAATGGTTCATTACAATTTCATTTGCTACCCGTCATTCATCAACGCTTTCAATTGCCCTTTTAAAAAATATGTTTTATTAAATGCCTGGGGTTTTATTTTTGGGTAGCAATTACCGGTTCTTCTTAGTTTAATTCTTGGAAGGCTGATCTCAAAGGAACCAAGTCCATTATTTCGGATTTGCCAGCAGCCCAAGCAGCAAGGGTGGCAAATTTGTGCATTTAATTTTTTTGAACTTTTAACGTGGTGGTTATGTAACTGTCAATGTTGCTCCGGTGCACTTTTGTAAAGTGAAAAATGGGCTGAACTATAAGGGGGGGGTGATTGTAAACACCTTTGTGCCCTCTAGTGTCAATTAAAAAAAAAAGGATTGAGGCAGCCTATGGAAGGCCCCACGGTGCTCAAGACCATTCAGAATATGGCAGAATTTCTCTCCCTAGCCCCCAGAGGGACTCTGAGTCATCTTTTTATAAAATACGTGTTAAAAACATTTGGGCCATTTGGAAAAGCTAAGCTAAGCAGGGTCGGCCCTGGTTAGTACTTGGATGGGAGACCACCAGGGAATACCAGGTGTTGTAGGCACCTGGAGTAGGAACTGCCAAACCACTCCAGTATTCCTGCCAAGAAAACTCCATGGACATGGGTTCACAACGTGTCAGTTGCGACTGTAACAACACCACACACACACATAGTGCCCGAGGCCAACAAAAATGGTTCTATATATCCCACCAGCTCCATGTTGTACACACCTTCTTTAAGTCCTTTCAGATTAATTCCAAATAAATTTAACAAACTAGTTCACAGACAAATCCATAATTTACAGTTTGTATAATTTTATTATTTTTAATAATAACAAACCAAACTATTATGATGCGTTAACATTAGCCTGCTAGAAACTGAGCAGACCAAAATCCTTTTTAATGTTGACAAAACCAGAAGAGGAATCTTGGCTAACTGCAGTAAATGGACAAAGCGCTGGCTCACCATCAGATACTGTATACGATCAGCACCTTTGCAGTTGGCTATGGCCCTGTCCACAATGCCGCTTCCACAAACATAAATGCTCAATATTTCTGAGGAGATGGGTGCTGTTTCTGCAAATATGGTGCAATATAATTATGAGCGATGAAGAGATGATTATTAGAATTGAAGAAGAAAGTGATGGGAGAAGGAAACACCAATTCTTGGACTACAGTTAGGTATTGATGATCAGTGAACAGTTGCTGCCCTTAATTTTCCATCCTCTGCCCCATGCTTGTTATATGCCGACACGATACAGTCATTTCCAGCACAGGGCCTTTTCACACGACCCCTAAGATCCGCTGGCCACTTAAATTCGGACCAGAGATCTTGGGGGTTCGTTGCTCTTCCTGCGTCCCCACCCCTCTGCACTTCCTTGCTCCTGTCTGCGTGAGGGGAGGGAGAAAAAAAGGGACAAAAGAATGCAGGCTCACCTCCGTCTGCCAGTCCAAGCCGCCCCGAGCCCCATCGTCGTCCTGATTCCTTCTCTTAAAGGGGCGGGAGGCAAAAACAACAACAAACGGAAGCGAGGAGAGCCCGGCACTCTAGGTTACATCCAGATCTGGGATTTTTCACCCTCCGAGAGCAGGTACCTGAAAAGTGCGCTGGGACGCGCTTAGGTGGGCGTGGTTGCACTTAATTTTCTGTAAACTCTGGAGCTGGTGGGGAAACAATTTTAAGCTCCGGAGCTGGGAGCCATTTGCGGCAGAGTTTAGGGGTTGTGTACAAATACCCACAGTGCCTTTTTTAAATCCTATACACACTGATGGGAAGGACAGAAACCAAAAATATAGAAGGGCCAAAATTAAGTATAATTTGTCCATGTATTCCTTTTCAACCCATAGTGCACACACGAGTTTAAAATTATGATATTTGTGTGCGCTGTGTCAGTGCTGGGACAGAACCAAAGAAGTACAGTAATCTTGGTGTTACAACAATACATTCTTGTAATTTTAGAAGATTGGTCTTTGCCAATGGTTCCCAAACATTTTGGACTTGATTTCCTGACCACTGGCTGCAACTCCCCTTGCTAGATCCCACATCAAACAAATCCTACCTCTTAACTATCTCTAGAAAGGGCAATAATGCTGAGAATAGTGGAAGGCAGCAGGAAAAGAATAAAAGCAAATATGAGATTAGACAGACTTCCCTAAAGGAAATGCTAAGCAGAGCTCATTCTGGAGATCTCTCATTTATAGGGTTCTAGGTAACTTGATGGCACATAACAACAGCAGCAACAACAGAAACTGAAACAGCAGCAGCAAGAGCAATGCAATACATAAAATAAGAATACTGCTGATTGATACTAACTGTGCATATGAGACATATTAAATACATATGCTGTCCTATTGGAATTCCACACCAGATTAAGCCATTTCTTAAGCATAATACAAATAAGTGCCGAAGAATACTTTTCTGCCTGTTAGGCTGCCTGTTGTGAGCTCTGTAAAATGAACTGTTCCCACACAGGGCACCATCTGTTTGAAAATCAAATGCTCACGAGATGAGTCAAAGCAAAAAGGTGAGTCACTCTGCCCTCTGGTGGTTTTCTCCTCAGCTGCTTCAACTGAACACAGTACATACAAGTATGCTCTAACCCAGGGGTCCTCAAACTTTTTAAACAGGGGGCCGATTCACTGTCCCTCAGACGCTGTGGGGGCCTGACTATAGGAACGATTGGTGTACATGTGCCTCGAGGCTCTCCCCCCCCCCGCCAAAGCTGAGGCCATTTCCCCACCCCACCCCAACTCCCCACTAGTACAGTAGTTATTCTAGAAGTCAGTGCGCAGGCACACAAGGCCAACTTCTCGGCTCTGGTCCAACAGGTTTGGTGCCTACTCGCTTCCCTCCTGTTGCTTTTGGCCTCGCCACCGCCACAGCGCATGAAGGCCTCTGGAGCAGCCAAGTGGTGCATGCGCCCTGGTAGCAGCGAGAGGGCAGTCCTGCTGGGCAGCAGCCACTGGATTCCGGTTTATCTCAAATGGGTGGGGGCAAGTGGGGGTTCTGCAGTGGCCGGCAGGATGGATTTAGAACCTTGGTGGGCTGGATCTGGCCCACAGGCCATAGTTGAGGACCCCTGCTCTAACCCCTAAGATAATGTCTGCATACAAGCTCCAAAGATAACCAGTGTGACCTAGTAAATGGAGTGACGGACTAGGATTCAGGAGGGCTTCAAATCCCTGCTCTGCCATGGCAAATCCCTAGGAATGCGGAACTGGTGAAGTCATTCGTTAAATATCTCTCTTACCTTGAAAGCCCTATTAGGGTCACTGTCAATTCGCTCTAATCTGACAGCACATAACAAACAAACAAATACACAAAAAACTCTATTAAAAAAGTAGTTGAGTTGTGTTTGAAGCCCATTTCCCTTTTCTTCTTCCAGCAGTATTCAAGTGAGGATCAATATTAGGCAGGATTAAGTGTCTGTGTAGGAACATTTCATAATGCCACTCTTCATAAGGAGAAAGCTTTATAATGGTTTTCTCTTTTTGAAGGAGGCCCGCATCCAATGAAATTATAGGAACATGGGACTAAATCCAATTGCTAGCCCTAACTAGAGGAATCAATGAGAATTACAGTAACGTGGATTCACCAAGTCCAACTGGTTCATTGGGTCCACATTAAGCGAGACTAGCTCTTGGATTTAGCCCAAAGGAAGCCTCACACTAGATCAGTATTTGTCCAACATGGGCGGGGGGGGGGGCTTTGGTGCTCTTGAGCTAGGGCTTACAGGACCAAAGACTTGGGACTTCGAAAGCAGCAGTAACTATGGGCCTCTCCAGTCAGAGATATCTGGAGCAGTTTGGTTCATATGTAATGCAATCAATCTTAAGTAGCCCTAAATCTTAACTAGCCCATTCCAGTCCTCTTAAATTCACTGACACCAAGCATGGCAATGTTTCGACATTCCATTTCTTGCTTTACGGTTTCCAGTTTGCCTTGAATCATATTTCTCAGGTTCCATGTTCCTGTGGTATGTTTTATCAACCACTAGATGTCCTTTCAGATTTAATCTTGTTGCATGATTAACAACAGAACTATTGCACTCTTTGTTCTTTGCTCTTCCCCAGTAGCTTACTGAATGCTTTCCAACCTGGCAGCCTCATCATCAAACATTATTTAATTTCAAACTATCTCGACATATGATTTTCTTGATAAGGAAAGTGAAGTAGTGGTTTGCCATTGCTACTTTCTGCACAATACCAAAAAAAAAAAAAAAATCAGCTTGAGTGTCACCACCATTGCTTTGTACTCCAATGTCAAATTTAGCTGCTACTGCTGTCCATCACCATTAGAACGATCAATTCTCTTCTGCTGGTGCAGCCATTACCCTCTTAGTTTGGTGTCTCAGCTATGAACATTCTGCCTTGGGTGACCCTGTTAGAAGCCCAGGCTCATAATGGAGTCCGGTCTCCACTGGCTTGGTTTCAGAGACACAATCAAATGCCTTCACCGCATTAAGGTGTGCGTCCAAGAATGGAAGTTTACATGTCAGAGGTCCCAATAAGCCAATCCATCTCCACTCCCAGGTATGCCACCTTGCTGGAAACATATTGGCCAGATTCCTGCAGCTTAGTGTAGTAAATTGCAACTAGAGTCAGCCCATTGACCGCTGATGATTTGGTGAGTTAATTCCTCTAATCGTTCCATATATTCTAATTTCATTCATAATGGTTAGTCTAATTCTGTGCAGGTGCTGTAACAAAACGCAGCTCTGGGGAACTAAATGTCCCATCTTGTCTGTTTGTTTCATTTATATGCAGTTGTTATCTCCAAAGACACCCATAATTACACACACCACAAAACCATTACACCCACAAAAATACACACAATATGGGACAAGCCATTCCAAAAGGAATTAGGATCCCAGACTCTGTAGGGTTTTGTGTGAAGGTTAACAAGCCTTTGGTTTTAGCTCTCTACTCCTCTGCACCTTTCTGTGTGTCTCTCCTGCTCTCAAAACTAAAACAAAAATCATTCTCACAGAAATACAAATAGTATTTTCATTATAAAGCAGCCACAGGATAGGTGGTTTTCTTTTTATAAGAGGTCCAGAATTATTATTTGATTCATATGCAAATAGAGATATATTTAATTGCACAAGTTAATCCTCTGACACTCCTAGCTCTCAGTCATAGGGCTTATAGCTATAATTATATAAATGCCATTCCAGCGATGCAATTACAGTATGTATGCTATACAGCAGCTCTTGATGGTTTGTTGACAGCTCCTCAAAAGGTATGACAGAAAATAGCTTTCAGTTTGTGTTTATGCTGCAGACAACTTGGATTCAGGTAAGGTAAAGCATTATCTGGAACTTGAGTCATGGCAACTGGACTTCTTTTCTTGAGAGATCAAAACATTTCACTACTCATCCAAACAGCTTTGTTAGTCTGAAGAAAGTTAGTGGTGAGTCCTCCAATTTATAGTTCACCTTTGATTTCACACCACCCTGGTCTGAATAGGCTCATAAGCTGGACAATGGCCTGAATAGGCTTTCCGGGATTGTGCAGTCATCATCAAACCTGATGGTGGCCTGGGAATAGAAGTTTACAGGAAACCTACTCACACAACCTGCAAAGCCCCTGGAGTTGATGGAATACCAGCAGAACTACTGAGACCACTGCCAGTAAAAGCACTGACAGCACTACGTCAAAGTGTATGGAAGACTGGTCAGTGGCCAAAAACAGTTGAAAAGGTCAATATATATTCCAATATTGAAAGACTGAAAGACCCGAAAGTCTGTTCAAACGACAACTTCATTGCCTTAATATCACGTGTGAGTAAAATTTTCCTGAAGATAATCCAACAATGTATGAACTCAACCATTGAAAGAGTCACCAGATGTACAAGCTGGAACACATGACCACATAGCTAAAATTTGATGGATGGTGGAAAAAGCAAGGGAATACCAAAAAGTCTTCTACATGTGCTTCACAAAAGCTTTTGGATGTGTTGATCACAACAAGCTTTGGAGCTGCCTGAATGAAATGGGAATTTCACCACATCTCATCCAACTGATACAATTGGAGTTCTCTGATCAAGCAGCAATAGCAAGGACAGCTTTTGGAGACACAAAATGGTTTAAAATTTCAAAAGGCACTTGTCAGGCTTGTATTCTATCACCATTATTTAACATGTATGCAGAAATGGTTATGAGAAAGGCACATCTGGGTGAATCTGCAATTGGGGTAAAAATTGGTGGCAGGAACATCAACAACCTTTGTTATGGAGATGAGACAACACTGCTGGCAGAAAGTAAGGAAGATCTAGAACAACTAATCCTAATAGTTAAAGATTTAAAAAAAGGATTGTACCTCAACACCAAGAAAACAAAAGAACAACAATGGCAGAGAGCCTGTAAGTCAGTGTTAATATCAACAATGAGGCAATTGAAGCAGTAAAGGAGTTTAACTTCCTTGCCTCTATAATTAAGCAAAATGATAACTGCAGCTCAGAAATGAGAAGACATACAGGGCTTGGAAGACCAGCAATAATCATTATGAATAATCTCTGGAATAATAAAGACATCAGCTTCACAATCAAGAGCAGACTAGTTAATCTGATCATATTTCCAATAGCTTTGTATGGCTGTGGAACTTGGACTTTGAGGAAGACAGACAGAAAAAAGATAGAGGCATTTGAATTGTGATGCTGGAGACGACTATTACACATCTTATGGACAGTGAGGATGACCAACAAGGATGTCCTAGACAGAGTAAAACCAAGCATACTATATCTCTGGAAGCCAAGATCACCAAACAAAAACTGCCATATGTGGGTGATGTTATGCAAGTCGACTTAGTGGACAAGATATAATAATGCTGGGATTGGTCAGTGGCAAAAGAAGAGGAGCCACCCAAGGACTCGCTGGCTTGAAGGGACACTGGAATGACTTTGATGGAGCTAAAAGAAATTGTAAGAGATAGAAAGGCATGGAGAGCACTGATCCACAAAGTGACCAAGTAGTCAGACACGACTGAACTGATCGGCGAGACAAGATTCCTGGACTGATCAAGAGGTTGGGCTCAATGGCCTTAGGGTTCCTTCCCAAGAATAGCCTATGATCCTATAAGTCTATGAATATGACTTATTTTCATGTTATTCGTCCCAAAGATTACCTTTATAATTTAGAACTTGTGAGACACCAGAGAGCGTTGACTCCTGCCTGATTCAATACTCTGCCTTCAGCCTTTTCAGCAGACCAAGCCTTCTCTTCAGGATTCAGACTGCTTTAGAGCTGAATACATGCAAATTACTGGAGTAGGAACTGACAACCCACTCCAGTATTCCTGCCAAGAAAACTCCATGGACGTGGAGTCACAAAGAGTCAGTTATGGCTGTAACGACACCACACACACACACACACACACACACACACACATTAATCTACAATCATATTGAACAGAAGTTGCTGGGTGGTGGTTTTGATGAAAAAACAATATTGTATCACAAACATAATGGAAGACTAAACAGTGTTATGTTACAATTATTAGGCAATTGTTTTGAACTGATTTGAGCTCAATACAACTCAAAAGAAAGGAACTGGAGGAAGCCATTAAGAAGATGGAAGGATTACATGACCCCAGGTGAGCTTGTCTTTGGTTTACTCTCTCGGACCTCCTTTTTGGTCATCCTCACTGTGCATGGGATGTGTACAATTGTCACCTTAACATTTGACCTTTTAAATGTTTATTTCAGTATTTTATTTAATTATTAATTCCACTCTTTAAGTAAGTACTGTACACAGAGAACATACAGTAAAACAACAAGAACAAGAACAACAACCCAGGAGCACTTTTCCTCCATAGATAAGTTGTCAACTGAAATCAGTTATTTCATCTAGTTTTGCATCTAGTTTTGTTCCCAAACATTGTGTCAATAGCATCCTGAAATCTGATCCATAAAAGAGTGACACAAGTATTTTTTTTTTTAAAAAAGTTGTACAATCATGGCTTAATAATCTGGGTGCATCAGGAATCTGTTGCCAGAAATTCTGTAGCCAAAGCAAGGCTCTGGAGAATTCTTTGTATTGGAGGTTTTATTATACTTGTTTATTATACTTGTTTAGGAACAAGTATAATAAAGCAATGTAAAAAGGAGGTTAGAGGTTAAAATATGCTGTAGCTTAAAACATCTTTAAAAGAAAGTTTCTGATGTTCATAGGCAGACTAATTTATTAAGTACTGTACTTTTAAAAGCAAACAAGTTGGAAAGTTTGGGGAAGTTCCTTATTAATTATATGCCAACAAGTTTCATGTGCTGAATGCTGTTTTAGCTTTCAAAGGCTTTTGGGGCCATCAATCCAAGAATTAAGAAATTTTCAACTCCTGCTCTGTCTTACGTCAGCTGACACTCAAGTGATAATTTAACTATTAACTAGCTGCTTTCTTTCCTTTTTCCCTCCCTGTGTCCTTTTCCTTTTATGTCTTATCTGCCTAGGTAAACCTGAAGAAAGGACCTAACATGGTGTTTTTAAAGAATTGCTATATATTGTAAGGGGTTTGTGTGTAAAGTATAAATGCCATTAAAAAACACCAAGAGCTTCTATCTCCAACTGCTTGTAAGGGACACTCTGACTAATACATCTTTGCAAAATCTTACACATTTATTAAATATTCTGTAACGTCATACAGGTTTTCCCTAGCTGTCCATTACTGTATTTGTTTCTTCACTCATTCTTGGGGTGCAAACCTTTTGAAATTAAGGGACTTGAAGTATGTGTAGGATGTGACTGAAAATACCTTTAGTTTGTGGATCATTTTCATTTCTGTTCCACTAATCAGAAGGGGAGGGAGAGAAGTCCGGGCAAGGCTCAAGGTGCAATTTACCCAAGATTAAATTTGCCTAGGTTTACACCCTAAAAGGTAGCTGATATCTGCCAAGATAAGTGAACACACTGAGGAGTCAGGACTGCAGGCATAGACACCGGATTGGTCTGAATTAATTCTGTTTGCTTAATTTCATGGGCCGAGAACCAGCTGGGCGTGGTTTTTAAACCTACCAATGTCCCTGCAGAAACAGCTGAGTTTCACTTTCTTCTACAGCCCATTGTAAGTTTCGTTTCTCTTCCTCTCTCTCTATCTCCTCCTCCTCTTTTCCCCTGCCAATCCTGTGTAACTACTGTATTGGCATCTTTTCCCTCCCGCACTCTTTTCCTTTTTTAAGCTCTTGACAGGACCCATGAAGATTAATATGCCAATGTGCTCCTTGCTTTTAAAAGCTTGATGATTTGGAGACTGGCTCCCTGAGGAAGCTTTTTCCAAGATGTGATTGGACTTGTATTAAGCCAAACAAAAAAATGGGGGAAGGCTTTTGAGATCTCTTTTCAGGCAAGAAAAACAAAACAGGCAAAAAGCCAGTTGGAAAAAGTCTTGGGGGGGGGAGCACCTAATCTAGTATTCATGGACACCAGCAGTTGGAATTTCCTCTGTTGCTGTAAAACCTTGCATCCTGACAAAATCCAGGAAATTTCAAAGAATTATGCACATTTCTCTGCTTTTTTGGTTGGCCTTGTAACAGACTCAATATAAATGTTGCATCTTTTTCTGATGTTCAGCATTGCTTTGTCACTAGTGCTTTTGTAGAATTCATTCATTCATTCATTCATGGTACTTGTAGAATTCATTCATTCATTCCCGGTACTTCTATAACTTTCTGGGTGGTTTACATAAAAAGAATAAGAGAAATAAAGGCATGGACATAGCACAGAACAAACTCCAAACCCAGCATTAAGCACAGAATAGTGAGGAGAGTCGATTTGGCTATTCAGTGCCAGTGAAGGATTATTTTATATACTGTACTACCACAAAGTTTATTCTTCAATAGTTTATTCCCTTTGCTAAGTAAATATACTCTATTCTGCTGCTACTCCTTTTCTTTACTCAGTATCTAAAAATCCTCTAGCTTCATCAGTATGAAGACTGCCCTATTACAGTAGGACCCCCATATTCACTGATTCATTATCCACTGATTCAGTTATCCATGGTTGGCACAGGAAAAAATTAAATAATTCAGCAGCCACAAAGCAAGCTGTTGTCACAAAGAGCATCTGTAAAGCAAGCTACTGTCACAAACAGCAGCCATAAAGCAAGTTACTGTCTCAAAACAGCAGTCATAAAGTAAGCTACTGTCAGCAAACATCAGTTTTGGGGTGGGTGGGCAAGCGTTCTCTCTTATCCACAGTTTTCATTATCCACAGGAAAGTCTGGAACCAATCCCCAGCGGATACCGGGGTCCTACTGCACTCAGGTTTCCAATGGTAATGGAACCTAAACTTTGAACTGGATGCTGATAGTTCTTAGTTCACAGTTGCATTTTGCATTTCCAAACAGTTTGTGTGATTCAGGTTTTTTTTTAACTTTTCCCACTCCCAAGAGTAGATCATCTAGTATGATCTACTCCAGGTGAAATCAAGTAGTACTGCATCACCCAATTAGCTCATTTGAGAGCCAAAAGACCTTTCTCTTCATTGCATCATGAGATAATGTTCAGACTGCAGTCTGCACATCTTTAACATCATATCTCTCCCCTTTCCTAACTCCATCTGCTTTTTGTAACATTTTCCCCACTGACAGGCATCCAGAGCATTCAGAATATTACACACACATTGGTGCCTTTGCTGGGTCCAACAAAGATTTTGCCACAATACTGATTTTGGAATTTTTCTTATGGCCAACATGGCTGTCTCTTTCATTTCCCCAGGCTTTCCATGGTGTGCCCTGAAAGGTTTACTAGAGAATTCTCAAATGTTCCACCTTCACAAAGTTTCATGGCTGGGTACTGGTGAAAAGTGCTTTTGACTGTGATGATCCAGATCTGCCAAGTTGATCCTGGCTGGAATACACACTTGTTATCTGCTCTTCTGTCTTGTTGGCTTAAATAAAAGATTCTTTTACTTCTTCATATCCTTCTAAACATAAACTGGCGGTAGAATCTTTTAAATATTTCCTCAAACCCACTGATACATTTAATGGAATTTACCCCCTAGTCAATGTGTCGAGGACTGTAGCTTGTTGTTATTTAACTTTCTCCTTGATCTTTCCGATCCAACTCTGGACCCTGTTCTGATTATACATTAAATGCATGGTCATTAGACAGATGCAGAGGCACAGCACACAGACACAATATTGATTTCCCCTCTTCAGAAAAGTTACACACATTTGCAATGTTGTTCCAGCTGGATGCATGCCACATGTAGGTATATTGCCATAACCCTCCAGGACTATCAGAAGATGATTCTGGGTTGATTTGCTGTACCTGGACAAAAGACACAGACTGTGATATCATGCTCGTGGGACTAATAAACAGGATTTGGGCCATTATGTTACTTTTATATGCCATGCATTGGTAACACAGTCCTTTTAACATTATTTTTAAAAGACTTTTTAAAAAGCTCCAAATAACCTCCTCTGGCTGAGCTATAACCAAAGTTATCTGTCATGTTATTTCATAAAATATAATTATGCGCTAGATTTATTCTATAGTTCTTTGCTCTTCCACCCAGTGATTCCAGGAAATAAAACCTCTGACTAATCATGCTTGGAACTAGTTCAACCATCATGATCCAATAACTACATAAGTCTACTTGGCATAATTTTTGGCTCTTATTATTTAAACTATCAAATCACTGAAATCAGGGGTCCTCGACCTAAGGCCCCAGGGCCGGATGCGCCCCCCGGGTCCTGAATCCGGCCCCTGGGACCAATTCCAACCCCCCCACCTACCCCCTGCTTCGCGAGCAAGCCAGCCTCCGCAGCTGCTTCTATTGCTGAGGCAGTTGAAAGCAGTGGGCTATGTCGCTTCTCCCATTCCCCCCAACTACTACCCAGATGATCAGCATGCTGGCTAGTGGGGCTACGGCAAGGTCCCCGACTCCCCCCACCCACCACCCAGATGGTCGGGGTGCCGGGTGCAGCCAAGCAGGGCAATTTAAAACAGGAGGGCTGCAGCAAGGTCTCCCACTCCCTCCATGGCCCTGAGGCCCCACCCCTGCTCCTCCTCCACCCTGCCCACCTGCCTTCCTTGTGTGGCTGCCACCTGTGTTATTGTAGTTGTGAGGAATGAAGGGGGCAGGCGGAGGCAGCGCTAGCCAGCCTTCCGAGCCAGAGCAGCCATGGCAGTGGACTGCTGGATGGATGGGCGGCAGGCGACCGAGGGGGAAACGGAGCTACTTCCCTCCCACCCAGCCCCCTCTGAGCTGCTGCCTTACTCTGTGGAGCGAGGAAGGGGAGGAGGGAGCACAGCCATGGCCGGAGGCTGAAGCTGCCACCACCATCACCAGGTTAGAGACCAGCAAGGAGGTGGTTGTGGAGAAAGAAGAGAAGGGAAGAGAAGGCCAACGGTGGCCTGGGCCTGGTTCCTGGGAGGCTGTCGGGGCTGCATTTGTCCCCGGTTGGTGATGGGCGGGCTGGCAAGCCAAGAGAGCACCACAGCCTGGCAGGACTCGGCCAGTGAGCGGGCTGCAGGTGGCTTTGGGCAGGCCTTCCTGCCTCCCCTCCCTCCTTCCCAGCCCTTGCTCCCTCCCTCCTTCCCTTACTTGCAGCGCCCCAAGTCAGGTCAGGCCGGGCCAGGCCAAGAGAGGAGGCAGTTTTCCCTCCACGGCACACTGAGGACTTGATGGCCAGGGCACACGGCTGGATCTGCGCGTAGTGGCACCAGCCTTGCTGCTCTTGCTGCGGCTGCTGCTCCTCATCCTGAGTGGCCGCCCAGGTGATGAGCGGCCTGAGTTTGCTGGGCTGCCACCTCATTCCGGACACAATGAAGGAAGGAAGGAAGGAGAGCCATTCCAGCCGCTGCCACTGTAGGTGGAGGAGGAGGAAGAGGTGCAGCAGAGGGATCCCAGTGGTGGCACCTCAGAGTGGTGATCTGGAGCAGGAGGCATTGCTGTGGCCCTGGAAACACAATACTCATGGGCCAATCGTGGGGGGCTCCGCCCACTTGCCCCTTCCTTCCCCCTTTTCCATGTCGGCCTTTTTGGGGGGGGCTGTGGTCCGGCCCCTAGTGGTGTCTGGGGGGGGGGGTGAACCGGCCCACTGTTTGAAAACGTTGAGGACCCCTGACTGAAATGGTCTAGGTACCTTACAGAAATGCTACTCTTTTCAGAATTAACCTGATTTCCCCAGTTTAATACTTAACTATACAGGCTGATTGAAAATATTTTATTTATCAGAGCAAGGATAGGTCTATAAATCCCTTGCTCTCCCTGTTGGACAGGGTGTTGAAAGCCAAGCTTCTTGAAGACATTAATAAAACGCTGAATGGTTGTCAAGTAAAACTTGATGGTTAAGCAAGAAACGGAGTCTGGTGTATTTGTTGGGAGGGGCAAGGGGCAGCTGTGATTGAACCCTCATACTAGGTGAGATGGAGTACAAATGTAAGACCTGGTCCCAACATCCTCCCCTCCCATGTCAACCAAACATGTAAACCTGAACATGGTTTCAACACGGGAAGATCTTTAAATGCCCAGTTGTCATGACTCAACGCCCAGATAACCTCACCTGGATGACTGAGAATCTCCCCAGACATCATGAAACCTACATTTTCTAACTAAAAATGCTTGCAAACATAGCT
This sequence comes from Phrynocephalus versicolor, assembly GCA_023846285.1. Taxonomy (NCBI): domain Eukaryota; kingdom Metazoa; phylum Chordata; class Lepidosauria; order Squamata; family Agamidae; genus Phrynocephalus; species Phrynocephalus versicolor. The sequence continues at coordinate 76,587,862 of JAHTLZ010000204.1, read as the reverse complement.
TTCAGGCCTTCATCATGAATGCACCAAGGCCTGATTGTGTCAAAGTTCTTATGTGAACCACCATGTGCACCATATTGTTGGAGATATACCTACTTCCAGAGCACCTGAACAGCCTACAGAAGCTTACAGATGGTGCTAAGCAGGGGAAAGGATTTCCTGGACTCAAGGAACAATACCTAAACTCACTGAGCCCACTCTAAGAACTGTAAACATAATTAAGCATTGAGTTGCTTTTCACATGAATCGGTACCCTGGAGCCATCTTGGGTCAGCGATAAGTTGTGATCATGAGTTGTGTACTACCGTACCTCCATCTGAAGAAAGGGTCTACTGCCTACAAAAGCTCCAGCCCAGAAACACAGTGGACCCTCGTGTAACAAGCGGTTTGTTTAACAGAAAATCCGCTTAAAGTAACAAATTCCAAAGATAGGGGGAAATCGCTTAACAGAATCACCTATGGGGCATATCTGTACAACAGAAAAACATCCGTGATTAGGGATTAATCAGTTTTCAATGCATTCCTATAGGAAATTTGTATAAAGGAAAATTTGTTTAACAGAATTTCATTTGGAACAAATTAATTCCCTTTATACAAGGTACCATTGTAGCCGGTTTGTCTTCCACCTGCCAAAAACCTTTGTTTTTGCTGTAGGATGCTACAGCAAATCCTTATATTGTTTTTCCAAAGCTTCAAGCATTCTGGCATCAACTGGTTTATTTTGCAGTTGTGTTTATAAATGTTACTATGGGGAATGCACTTTCAGTTATTACATTACTGTACCTACTTACAAGTATTCAGAAGGCAATGCTATTGAACACTTAGTAGACCTCCCCTAGTGGTGTAATAAGAGGCAGGGTACCCAGAACAAAATGCAAACATTTTCTGAGTAGCAAGGGATTTGACAATTATCTGCCACCCCCACAGGCTCCCTCATGATTTCCTTTCAGGATTTACAGTAGCTAGACAAGAATCAAGATTTTTCAGGAGCATCGCGTGATGTCATTCCAGGGTATCTCCAGCGCAATGCAAAGCATTTGAGGGGTTAGACTGTGAATGGGAAATCATGAGGGATTAACTACGGAAAAGACCTCGTTTGTTCATATGGACCGATCCACCTGCCTGCATTTTCGCTTGTCTCTGGGGTCTCTTGAGTAGTCCCTGAATTTCCAAATTGACCACTACGCTACTGCTGCCCCCCCCCCAACAAAATGAGTAAGGAATAGTGGTACCTTGTATAAAGGAATTCATTCCAAATGAAAATCTGTTACGCAAATTTCCCTTTATACAAATTTCCCATAGGAATGCACTGAAAATGGACCATTTTTATGTTCTACGGATTCGCCCCATGGGCGATTCTCTTAAGCAAATTTCCCCCATCTCCGGAATATTTTACGTTGTACAGATTTTATGTTATACAAACCGTTTGTTATACGAGGGTCCACTTGTATACCCTTCGTGCACGGCGGTCAGCGTTTCCCCCCCAATGCACGTAGTAACACTTCGCCGAAGCAGTCATCATTAGGTAAGTTCGGCCGGAAAGCTCGCCCGGCCGTGGAGCCGAGGAGGTTGCCCGAACCTCTCCGAACAGTGAGGTGACGCAACCCCACAAACGGCCAGCGGATTGGCTGCCGCGAAACGTTCCGCTTCTGTCCCGCCCCTCTCCGGTCGTCGTCCTCCCGCCCGCCTCTCTCGTCTCCCTTTGCCTTCTTCATCACCTCCTCTCGCGCCGGCCAAAGCGAGGAAGGGGGCGGGGCTAGAAGGGGAAAAAGAGCCTTCGAGAGACCTGCGCGTTCGAGTCTCTCACTATTCCCCCCCTCCCATCCATCCATCCTCCTTTCGCGCGTCCTCCCTGCACCTCTCCCCCTCCCCTCCGCACGCGGGTCTCACGCGCTCCCTCAGCAGCCAGCCGGGAGGAGGAGGGGGAGGGGGAGGAGGAGGAGCGACGGCGTCCGCCGCCATTGTCGTCACCGCCTCCTCCTCCGCTTCCTCCTCCTCCTCCTCGAGCGCCGTTGCTTGCTGGGCGAGGCGCGCGCCCCTGCCTTTTCCCCTCGCCTCCGTCCTGTCACTGGTTTCCCTCCTTGAGAGAGAGAGAGGGAGGAGGAGGAGGAGGAGGAAGAAGAGGGAGGCGATGCGCGGCGACGGTTCTTGACGGCGGCCGCGGCTCGGAGCCCGCCCCATTTCCCGTCCCCTTCCTTCTCCCTCTGCCTCTCCCCCGCCGGCTCCCTTCCCCGCTGAGGATGCTGAAGATGAAGCTCCCGGGGAAGCAGCCGCCGCAGCCGCAGCCACGGCAGGCCACGAGCCAGAAGGCCGGCCAGGAGGAAGGCGAGTCGGCGTCGGGTGGAGGAGGGCCCGTCCTGAGGGAACGCGGCGTGGCCGTGGCGGCGGCGGCCGGCCACCCACTACGGCGAAGTGAGGCCCGGCCGGAGGCCACCCCCGTCGTCCCTTCTCCTCCTCATGGGAGCGGCGGAGGCGGAGGCGGCGGCCCACCCGCGGCCACGGCGCCATCCCCATCCCGGCGCCCGCCGCCGCGCTGCTGCCTCTGCGGCTGCGGCTGCTCTTCGTCCGGCGGCGGGGGGGCCCGCGAGGCCGTCTACGAGTGGTTCGGCCTGACGCTGGGCTCGGCTCAGCGGCTGGAGTTCGCCGTGGGTTTGCTGGACCTCCTCAACCCGCTGGAGCTGCGCTTCTTGGGCTCTTGCTTGGAGGAGCTGGCCCGGAAAGACTACCATTGCCTCCGAGACGCCGAGGTCAAAGCCAACGGTGTCGCCGGGGCCGGAGCTGCCGGAGGAGGAGGAGGCGGAGGCGTCGAGGCCGCCCCGGCGGGGGGAATCAGCCCGGCGCCTCCTGCCACCGGCCAGCCACCGCCGCCGCCGCCTTCTTCCCCTCCGGCCGCGGCTTCCCCGCCTCCGGCCGCTCCTCTCCCTCCGGCGGGCGGCAGCGATGTCCTCGACCCGGCCGTGCGATCCAAGCTCATCGTCTATTTGGCCCTCTTGGGATCCGAGAACCGCGAGGCGGCGGGACGCTTGCACCGCCTCCTGCCCCAGATCGAGGCCGTCCTGCCCCACTGCCGGCCCGCCGGCCTTCCGCCCTCCGGGGAAGACGAAGGAAAAGGAGAAGGAAGAGAAGGCGAGGCGGGGGCCCTGCCTGGGCCTGGGGCGGCGGCGGAGGAGGAGGAGGAGGAGGAGGAGGAAGGGGGCCTGGGGCCGGTGGCTCAAGAGGAGCTCCTCTTGCTCTTCACCATGGCTTCCTTGCACCCCGCCTTCTCTTTCCACCAGAGGGTCACGCTCAGGGAACACTTGGACCGGCTGCGGAGGGCCCTCTGCCGGGACGCCGAGGAAGCGGAGGAGGCGTTCGCTTGCCATGGAAACCGGGTAAGGAGGAGACCCGCGTCCCCCCCGGGAAGCTGCCCCCCCGTTCGGCTCAGCCACAGAGCCCTTCCTCCAGCGGACTCGGTGGTGCCTTGGCCTTTTTTTGTTTTTTGCCGGCGCCTCCTCAGCATGTAAAATGCAAGTAGCTTAAATAGGTACCTCCGTAAAAGGCGGGGAGGTAAAACAGTGTTCTCTGTGTGCACAAATGCCGGCCACGCGGCCACGGGCTTGCACAGCACTCGCTCTTCGGCTTCCATACGGAGATCAGCACCGCCCCTAGAGTCGGACACGACTAGCACGCATGGGCGGAGAGGGGGGGAACCTTTACCTTACCGGGAAGAGCTGTCCCTTGTGACGTGAAGGCATCATAGAGAAGGGATCAGCAGCCAAAGCCCCCCCCCTCCGCACCCTTTTTACGAACGGATCCTCTTATTATACAGATTGTCAAACAAGGTTTGGGTGTATGGAGAGGGGACTGTTAATTTGGGTTGCAGCGATGGCCTAAAAGGGACATTATGGTTTCAGTAACAGGAGGGAGTAGAATATGCCTGTTCCAAATTGTGGCACCTGAAACGGTTGAGCAGACCACCAGCGCTTGAAAGATTGGGGCTGGGGAATCCATCTGGTAGTAGAAGTAGTTGCCATTATTGTTTATTTGTTCCAAAATGACATCGTTGTCGACTAACATAGATTCCTCAATAACATGTTTGCTGGGTAGTTCAACTGCTATATAAGTCTGTGGTTGGTCATATGGGAATAGATGCAGGGCTTTAAACTGTTCCTCAAAATATTTTGTTGCTGCTTTGAAAAGCAGCTAGAGACCCATACTTAACTAGAGGAGTATATCAGTCATCACATCCTTTGATATTTTTCTTCCAAAAATGTGATACAATTCATGTTGTTGCTTATTACACTTGGCTGCCAATGCCTTACACAAGAACATGTGAAAATAAGTATTTCAGGGTTGCTTTGAAAAAGTCCATGAGGCATACAGTACTTGCAACATTAACCTTCTTAAATTTTTGCTTTCTCTTTATAAAACAAGCCCTCTTCCATTATTGCTAAGGGCAAGGAAGTGCCACCATGATGGTATCTTTTTTTAGTTGACAGGTCAAATAGAAAAGTATTAGTTCTCAGCACTGTCTGGAACACAGCAGGATCAGAAGAAGGGTTAAACCAAAGAGCTACCTAATTCATCACCCCCATTTCCATTGGTGCCCAGCTTTACAGCAGTAGTGGTCCTAGTGTGGTTAGTTTAATGACAGATACTAGTCTTTTACAACAAAAATACCCATGTCATAAGAACATAAGAGCCATGCTGGACCAGGCCAAGGGCCCATCTAGCCCTTGGTCTAGATGGGCGGTATAAAAAACAAACAAATAAATAAATACTCCAGTTCCCTGTATCTCGCAGTGGCTCTGTCAGGCGCCTCTGGGAGTGCATGAGACTAGATACCTGTCTGCCGACAGCACTCCCCTGCATCTGGTCTTTGAAGTACAGTACCTTGTTTTTAAGCATGGAGAATACATATCCCCGTCATGGCTTGTAACCTGTCTCCCCCCACCAGCCACCTTACGAGCCAGATGGGTTTCCCCCCAAGTAACAATGCTGGCTAGGCAGGGGGGAGAAGGGGTCAGACATTTAAAAGTTCTTTGAGCAACCGATCCAAGCACTTGGGTCGGTGGCTCAAAGACCTTTGCAACAGCACCCGCTTTTTCCCTCACTGGGGGGGAAAGCGCATGCTGTTGCAAAGGTCTTTGAGGCACTGAGGGAAGCTGCCTCTGTTAAAAGAGGCAGTTTCCCTTAGTGCCTTGAAGATCTTTGCAACAGCGCCTGCTTTTCCCCCTGTGAGCGAAAAAATGGGGGTTGTTTCAAAGGTCTTTGAGGCACTGAGATAAACTACCTCCGTTTAAAGAGACAGCTTCCCTCAGTGCCTTTACCCTTTTTTTAAAAAAAGGGGGTAAAAAACCCTCCGCTTCTCTCCCCCTACCATTGGGCAGGTAGAGGGAGAAGTGGCGTTTTTTCCATTCCCCCCCCCTCTTCCGATGCAAGTGCGGATGGCAGCCATTAGCACTTGCATCGGAAGAGGAAAAAATCCATTGTACGGATTTTTCGTTGCACAAACCCTCCGTTATACGAGGGTCTACTGTATAGAAAATATCCACTGGTTCACCCAAATCCACATGCCTATTGACCTTTTCAAAGAATTCTAAAAGGTTGTGAGTCAAGACTTGCCCTTACAGAAGCCATGCTGATTTTCCTTCAGCAAGGCTTGTTCTTTTATGTGTTTTAAGATTTTCTCTTGAATGAGGCTTTCCACCATCTTCCCTGGGACAGACATAAGGCTAGTTTCCCATGTTCCCCTTTTAAAAAATTGGTGCAACATCCGCTATCCTCCAGTCCTCTGCCATATGGTAGGGTTAACTATGAAGGCTTAGATCACAACAAATCTGTTAGTATCCAAGTTGTCCTAAAAATGTTTACCGGTATTTAAATACATTATTTAAAATGATTAGTCTGGTGCATATTTGAACATTGTAAATGCTAACAAATCAACTTCATGAAGGATATAGTTTGATGGAGAACATTTTGCAGCTTTTATACACAAAGTATTGTCTTTTTACAGTTAGACATCTACAGTAGGTGATTATATTTGTGTTTGACAATTTAATCCTTTCCCCTAATGTAGAACTTTCCCCATCACTGTCTGCCAAGAAATGAGGGCTGTTTACTTAAACAAAGGGCGACATCTCATGATAAAGCTACAATAGCCTCCCACAGACCGCAGCAAGAAGGTATGTAGTGAAATCTGACATGTTAGCAAGCTAAATATTTAGCAATCTACTCAATTTTGTGTGCTTTACAGACCAACAAGTATACTTACCATGCTTGCCATGGTATCGCTCAGTATTTCTCCCAATTTTGAAGCTCCAGAAGAGGATTAAATGATCTAACCACTTGTGTATAAAATGCCTACCATCACACCAGCTTCAGACTTGGGGGAGGGGAGGCTGGTGATTGTGTTACAGTTATGTAGTAGAGGTATGTAAGAAACTTGCTGTTTACAATCATTTGCAGTTGTGAAAAGTGAACTTTTCCATTATTGTGCTTTTTAACAGGAGACACAGTATTTTTTTTAAAAAAAATGCATAAGCTTCATAAAATGCAATTTTGTGTATGATGTAATGATTTAGTGTCAACAAGTTAAATTGGGAAGGTTGAATGGCTACAATACCAGTCAAGATTTTAGTTACAATTACATTTTTTCAGGCTACTGATTTTAAGGGCCACAGCAGTTCACATTCACAACTGTTCAGCCATGCTAAAATCTGTTTTCACAAATATATTAGATTTCCCCCTTAAAATAATGCAAGCCATTTCCAGCACTCCAATTAAAATTACCAATAACATGCTTGATTTTGTTTAGCTATAAGAGTCAAACCAGATTAACAGTGCAAGCCTGTGCCTGCTTACCAAGAACAAAATCCCACTCCTTTCAGTTAAGTGGGCTTAGTATTAGGTAGGTGGGCTTAGTATTGAAGCACTTGAAGAATATGCAATTTTCAAATAGACCAGTTCAGTTACATTTGATTAATCTGCAGATGGTTCAAGTATTTATACAGCATGGCTGACTAATGTTGTGATTCAATACAAGTCCAACATGTTAAATCAAACCTCTTATTTAGAATAGTAAGCATAGATTTGGCTTGATTTCTTCCCCCGCCCCCCAAAAAACCTACACATCACTAGTTATTTGTCTACTTTTTAAAATTAACAAGCTGCAAACAGAGTTGAATTTGCTTCTTGCAAAACTTGCATAGGCCAGATTGACCAATAGTAATTAAAACATTTAAAGTACTTTTAAAAAGTAAGGAATGGTTATGGAATAGTGTATCTTCTTTCAGGATTTTTTTAAGTTAGACTGACAATATTGATGCGGGTAATTAAGGCTAACCACTTAATCATTATTTGAAACTGCTTTTAGCTGTGATTAAATATCAGTAGCTATGTACCTACATACAGTACTGTTTAAGTTTGTTTGGGATTCAGGTAGAAATAATGACATTCTGACAAAGTATGTGTGCTTTTGGGACATGTTCCCATCCTCTCCTCACCCTTCAGAGTTATATCAACATGTGAACATAGCATAAATAATGGGTTGTAGTCTTTACCTGTAAAGGGAACAGTAGACAAGGATACCGTTTTTGGGTAATGCAAAAACTTAGTGTCCTGGCAGAGGAATCTTCTGTCTGCTGGTGGAAATAAATGTATTGATATTTCTCCTTCTCACATATGAAAACAATTCCTTGCTTCAGATAGATGACTTCAATTATTGCTAGGCGAATAGCATTCTTTCTTTATTCCTTTATGGTTTTGTTCATGCTGAAATGAAAGATTGAAGAAGTAGTGGAAAAATACAGGAGGATTACAAACAAAAGAAAATATCTTCTATCCATCACTTATCCAACCTGTAAAATTCCATGAATAAAGCAGGGTGATCTGCAAAACAAAAAAATCTTGTGCAAAGGCGTCATTGGCATCTATAGAAAGAGCTCAGGCTGTACAAGAAATACTTTTGCATTATTTACTGGGACATCCTGTGAATACGTAGATGTGCTTCTGTAGGAATGGTGCTTTTCTGTCTTATTTCATATGCGCTTAAAAAGCAATATATCTTAAGTCACATTTGTTGTGCATAGAGTGGATTCTGAAAATCTGTCATGTTCAGAAGCCAAATTAGTTGTGCTGTGGAATGGAATTAATGTTTTTGTATGTGATTATCCCTACGAACTATATGAGAATGTGGGATTTTTCATAAGTTGTAAGGGCAATGTAAAATAAAATCTCAAATTTATTACAGTAGTCCAAATCAATATCAAATTAGTCAGTGTCAAGTTATACATTTAGCTATTGGCTATGCAGATCAAAAACATAAATTAAACTCTTATTAGTGTTTGTCAGTATTTGCTCTCTTTTGTTGCAATTAGGAAGGTTTTATTCTCACAACAATCCTATAAATCTCTTAATATATGTCCCATGTAGTATGTCCTGTTAAGAGTCTGTGTCGTTTGCCAGTGTGTTTTAAAGATGCAATGCAAAAATATTTTTAAGCTAGTCTTTCTAAAATGCGTGAAACTCATAAACTCTTCCTAAAAGGTTTGGAACGAATCAGATCAGGTTTGATTCTGGTTTGTTACATGGATGATGTGATTCCTTTGGTAAATCAGCTGAAAATCAGATTAAAACTAGTGCAGTTAGACCTTGTATGCTTGTAGGCTCATTAATTTATTAAATTCATAAACCTGTCAGAAATGGCACTTGAGATTGTTGTCAGCGAGAAAAATGAAATAAAAACAAACATGTAGTTAAAACCAGGTGAAAAATAATTTCAAGGGTAGATTTGATTTAAATCAAGTGAATTTAAACCACTAATCAGTAAGACTTGATTGAAACCAAGATTTTTAAATGTAAAATCTTGTTAAATCGTGATTTTCAAATGTAAAATCTTGTTGGTGGTTGTGATCTTTAATATTTGAATCCAGATGAAGATTTCATAATTGGAATAATACCCTGTTGGATTAGTAAAACAGCTATATCAGAACTGATTTTAGCTTCGTAGCTTAAGAACACATATTTTGAGAACTATTTAAATTGCTTTATTTAACTACATTCCCAAGGCTTGTAAACTACTCTGAAGTTTCCACTTTAATTTTTACTGCCTTCCCCCATCTCCTCACACTTAGGGCCTGGTACAAGTTCATCCCAAACAATCTTATTTCACCCCAAACAATCTTCAAGCCTAGCATCTAAGGAAATATGTTCATTGTTCATACATATATTTGCAGAACAACAATTGTATTAAGGTCTTTTCCTGAAGTTTTTTATTTTATACCATTTTAACTGTGAAAAAGTGCATGTTATCTCAGCCTGGATGACTTGTATTCATTCAATTAGTTTACCAAAAATACAAATATTGCATGAATATACAGCCTCATGTTACATAACTTAAGCTCTAGTTCATGCTGAATAACCTTTGAACAGCTCAACCCACATTTTTACTTAAATAGAAAACTATCTTTAGATAGAATTTTCCTGCAAAAATGTTACGTTAAATACATTTGATTTAAGTAAAAAAAATTATTTGCTAGTTTGACTTTAGCCCATCCTGATTAGAATATAACCATAAAAAGAAATAGAAGCACCCAAACTGGTTAAAACCCTCTACAACTACAACTACAACCCAAAGTTGTTAAAAGGTCTTTAAATTAAAGTCTCATTGTGTGCCAGCAGATGGACAATAGAGAAGAACCATCCTAAAGTCTTAGGGTAGGGAATTTAGAAGCATAAGAGAAAAATCAGGTCTACTGCTGTTGTACAGTGGCATTGAATTTAAAGGTGGTAATAATTTGTGTCCAATAGCTAAAAATCTTGTAAATTGGCCAGAGTAGTGGTAGAACAGGTAAATGCTTATAAATATACCATAATACCCCTTAAGGTGAAATTAATTCATTGTACAAGTTGTTTGTTTTTACAAAAAATTCATCATGCAAAATGCAGTTTCCTTTAGGAATTTTTTGAATTTTTTTAAAAAAAATTGTAATGTTTTTTTTGTCTTGTGAAGCATTCTATAGGAAATTTTTGTTAGACTATTCCCGGATTTTTTTTTCATCTTACAAATTTTTCATCTTACAGAGCATTTATCTTAAGAGGTTTTACTATATGTTATAAAGTGGGAAATTCCTCTGAATTACTGAGTGTTTTCACATTTCTATCTTGTTCTTTCAGCTGTGCATATTCAGAAGATAATGTTGAAAGGAGTACCAAGGAAGAGATCTGACAAACATCTGGAGTATACTTTCAAGGTGAGTCTGTGCACTGTGATGATATAAAAATTGTAACATTTGTACCTTATAATGGTTTCCAGGGTAAACAAGACTAAGATGTAAAACAGTCAATTTGATTATATTATATGTCATGGAGGCTTTAAGCTGTGGGTTCTTATATTGAAAGAGGCTTGTATTTGATTACCCATATTGTCTACAATCAATATCTATGATTCTGAGGTTATGGTAGGTAAAAATAAGCATAGGGTGCAATTAGGCAGGCCATTGGGGAACTCCATTAGTGCGATGGAGCCATTTGAACAGCATTTGGATCAGTCTTTCAGTTCACATAGAAATACTCACTTTATCCCCTGTAATTTTGGGGGCAAAGAATCACATTACAGTGGACGCTTGTATAACAAACAGTTTGTACAACATAAAATTAGTACAACATAAACACACGACAACAATAAAATGCAATTTGTAGTCATATACACACTGGACTAGCTGTTCCATGACTAAAAATGGTTTGAAAAATAAGAACGAATGTTGAAAACAAATTAAATAAAAAATATATATAAAGAAAAATAAAACCCTAACCTGCACTCTCCTTTGAAAACCTGGTGGCTGGTGCAAGGGAGACCTCATTTCCTCTTTCCGCCTGCTTTTGAGGTTTGCCTGAGAAGAATTGTTCCAGACAATCACTCACAATCCACGGAGGGGAGGGGAGCGCCACAGTTAGCTGACATGTGATCATGTGACCTGCTCCAGTGCTTGTATTGCAAGACAGGACTCGTTAATCAAGGCAAAATTGATCAGAAATGTTTGTTCAACTCATAAGTACTTCTTAGAAGTCAAAGGTTCTGTTGTTTTTGCAAGGTATTTGAATACCATGGTGTTTTTAGTATCAACCACATTATAATGATCAAATAAAACATGTTGATGTATTTTGTTCTGTTTTGTTTTTTTGCATTAGGTAATCTGGTCTGATAATTCTATATCCTGTGTGACTAAAACACACCAGGAACTACAGGAATTTCTACTGAAAGTAAGTTTTCAAAAGAGATGGTGTTAAAGGGGAGGGTTTTTTTTAATAATGTGGTATCCTAAAATACAGTTTTAGATTAAGTTCTGGATGTTTAAAATGCAGTTGGGTTGTTAATGTTGGAAGAAAACTTATCTAAATGTACAGTGATACCTCGGATAATTAAATTTTTTTGTTCTGTGGGTCATTTCGCTAACTGATAATTTTGTTAATTGAAACGTGGTTTCCCATTGAAATGAATGGGAAATCAATCAATCCGTTCTGGAGGTCAGATTAATTGACAGTCACCTTTCCCTCACTGCAGTGCCCAGCAGGGGAAAGGGAGTGTTGGATAAGGCACCCCAAAGCAGAACCCAGCAATGTGGGGAAACTTTGGGTTGTCTGATCCCAGCAGGGAAACAAGGCGAGTGAAGGAGCTAGCTGTTCCCGCTGGTCAGTTTCGCTTCAGACATCTAGCACCACCGCCACCTGACTTTGTTCCCTGTGGTGGTAGTGAGGGGTGGCAGGCACTTTTTGGGTGCCTTCTTTTAGGAGTTGATAAGGAATCGCCCTCCATCACTCACTACACAAGCCAGGGGGAATGAAAGACTCGGGTGCCTTCAGCTTTTGGATATGTCTTTCATTCCCCCATTTACTGGCTCTGTTTTATAAACCAAACACCCACATTTGATATCTGTATTTTGGAAATGTCGAAGAGGTGAGGTCCGATGATGCTGACCAAATTGTTTTTTTCAATGCTAACACTATCCTTCTCACCAGCTTCCAAAGGAACTTTCTTCTGAAGCATTTGACAAGACTATTTTAGGAGCATTAAACCAGGGTTTCCAGAAGCAGGAAGAAAGGCGACACCCAGACTTAGAGCCTATGATAAGGTAAACTTTTTTTGCAATTGGTATATCTGTTTATTATCAGATTCATTTGGGTTTGATACTGTTGCTTCCTTGATTTTGTGGGTCTTGAATATCTTATCAAGTAATCTACTTAGGTAAGACGTCTAGATTGTTGGACAATTTAACTCTGATCAGGCTATGCCAGAAGTCGCCAACTTTATCAAGTATGGACAGTGACCAGTGTCTTGTGATGTATCAAGTACTGGCCCAACTCCCCCTGCTCAAACTCTTGAAAGTCAGTATTTAAAATGCCTAATAAAGTGGCCTTGGGGGGAGTGGCACTCATTTATGAGCCAGAAAGGAGAGGGCTGAGTGAAAATCTTGAGTGAGGGGATTTTAGATATGTTAGACTGCCATCTCAGATGTTTATTTGACCCATAAGTGAGCAGTGAGCAAGTTTGATTCTTCTCATAGCTAGGGACACATGATCTTATTCAAAATGTCCCTTTGTCCAGTTTGCATGTGCCAAGTATTCAGTCACCTGTCAAACCTATAGTTGTGTGTACAGCATATGCACTATTCATCAGAAATAAACTTTGGGTTTTTTTTGTCTACTGCCCATGGTATCATGTGATATGTGAGGCCTTTTTTTTCTTGAAAGAGAGTTGGGATTTCAGCGCAAGGCTAAAAATTTGTTCCTCCACCCCTTTACTGGAAATAGATTGGGTCAGCATAACAGTGACCTTTGTTATAAAGATTTCTCCATATGCTTGATATTCTGGGCATTAAGTTTTTAAAGGATCTACTACTTAACTCATAATTTTGATGTTATGTTTTAAGATCAAACTTAACTTGTGGCACAGTAGTTAAATGCTGTACTGCAGCTAAAACTGTGCTCACAACCTGGGGTTCAATACCAGGTAGCTGGCTCATGGTTGACTCAGCCTTCTATCCTTCTGAGGTTGATAAAATGAATGCCTAGCTTGCTGGGATGGGAGGCAGTGTGTAGCTTACATAATTAAAAATTGTAAACGGCCCAGAGAGTGCTTGAAGTGCTATGGGGCATTATATAAGCAGAACACTTTTTGCTTTGCTTTAATCATCGAATTCTTTAATGTGATTTTCCGTATGTTTTAGGCAGCTGTTTTCAACTACATCCCAAGCTTTTCTGCAGAATCAGAGAGTAAACAGCTTCTTTCAGTCTCTGTCAGTGGAATCTTTCCATGCTCATAGTAAGAAGTTTCAAATTTTATTTTGATTTTATTGTAAAGCTGTTGTAGCATATTAATGCGTAGTCCATGAGTTAAAGAAGCTGAACATCTGTATGTTTAAGAAAGTTCATGGACACTGGTGGGACAAGTCATAAAAATAAAGCATTGTCAAAAAGTGCTTGGTATATCAAGTGGAGTATAGTCAACAACACTTCATGGAACAGATATTTCTCTTTTCCTCTTTCTTTTGCAGCCCCTGAAAATATGTTCCAAAGAGTTGGCAGGAACAAAGTCTTGAAAGCTAGGGTTGTGTGGGATGGGGCAGCAGTATTGAAGTTGGAGGAAAGTTGGGGTTCTGTTGGAGACATATGAAGTACTGCATTTTTGTGCGTTGTATTGCATAAATGATTGTGTAGGGTCCTAAACATCCTTATAGATTTAAGTTATAGAGTTCATTGGTATTATGAAGAAAGTTGAAGGCTTCTATAGGACTCTGATACTATAAACCAGTGGTGGCAAACCTTTTAGAGACCGAGTGCCCAAACTGTAGTTGAAAACCCATTAATTTTTCGCAAAGTGCCAGTACAGCAATTTAACCTGAATATAGGTGGCTGTGAAGGGGCGATATGCCACCTTTGGCACCTGTGCCAATGGTTCGCCAACACTGCTATAGACAATACAGGATATACTTTAGTAGGATGTTAACCAACACTTCAATAACTGCTATCATATACTGTCTTATTCTAGCTGCTCTTTATAGTTTTAACTTTCAAAGGGTGGTCATTGATGGTTACATATTTGACTTTCAGGTTATGGAAAGCACTAATTTGTTCAGTAAATGCTACTTAGTGCTTCAGGTATAGTGAAAGCTTGTCTTGAAAAGTTTATTGATCTTCTCACTTAAAAGGCAGTTAACTGCAAAAGACAGGGATTAATAACAAGATTATCCTAGCGTAATATAGCAGAATTTAATAGCATTTTTTCAATTCCTGGTGCTGTTTTGTTAATGAAGGTAGCCAAGCCACTGTCCTTTACATTGCACCATTTTATTTATTATACAATACTAGTAAGGAGTTTTTCTGTGTTTCTGTAACAGATAGTCAAGTCACCTTAATATTGCTATCTTGGAGTAGGTTAATGCACCTACTGCCAAAAATACACAGTTTGTATAGCTTTTAATTTGTCATAACCCTTTGTGAGTCTATTTAACTGTTTCAGTTACAGTTCTAAAATCATGCCTTTTAAAGCTGTCCAATTACTGGTATTTTTCAGACAACTTCCAGATGGCTTTGAAAACATCTAAGATGCCAGAACACTTCAAGGAGGACAGCTCCGAAGCTTCAAGTCAAGAGGAAGGTAAACATATATTCCAAGATGAAACTTGAAGCTTACTGGGAAAAAATGTTTCTGGGTACTAGTTCAGTCTATCAAAATAATAGCATTTTGGTTTGTGGTACTTTAGGGTGAAAACTATTGGGAACTGACTTACTGAACTGGTATATTTATACCATGACTAATCAAAATTTTGAGGCAGGTTTGAGGATAATATGTGTGGCTTATTTGTCAAAAAGCTCTTTTTATTCTGTCCAAGTGGTTGAGCAGTTGTGTGAATCAGAAACATACTTGCAGTATTGTATATAATTTATAAGGTATTATTAAACTGTGCCAGAATGCTGAAATCAAGCCTTATGCAAATATTCACATACAAACCGGATTAAAGTATGTAGAAGATATCTGTGAAGTATATAAGAGCAAAGTGGCTATGGAGATTCTCAGTCATCTAGGTGAGGTTATCTAGAAGAGGAGTCATGGCAACTGGACTTTTGTTCTTGTGGGATCTAAATGTTTCCCTACTCATCCAAGTAGTTGCTTCAGAATGAAAAAGTTTTGCTACGCAGTAGGACCCCGGTATCCATGGGGGATTGGTTCCAGGCCATTCCATGGATACCGAAATCCGCAGACAAGAGTGAATGCTCTTATCCAGGGATTAATAAGACTGCAGTCGTTATCCAGACTAGGCACTATTCTTGTGCGATCAGGGAGGCCAAAACATCGTATTACTCCCTGAGAATTGATGAGGCCTTGAACCGCCAGGCGGAACTTTTCCGGGTGATCTGAGACCTCACCAATCCTAGTCTGGCAAGGCCTCCTCCTACTGATTTCAATAGCGAGAACTTTTCAGTCATTTTTAGATCAAAAATAGAGGCCATCCGGGCCGGCTTCGAATCCGGTTGCACTAGCCCTCCCTCGCCATCCCCTGTCGCTGCATCCCCTCGCTCTCCTCGATTGGTTGAGTTTGGGCCTGTTTCCTCTTCGGAGGCCTCTAGGGCAATTGCCCACTGCTGACCCGCGTCCACCTCCTTCGACCCTTGCCCATCATGGCTCATAAAAGCTGCCAGAGGGAGCATGCCCGAATGGGCTTCTGCCATCGCCACCACCTCCTTCAGCGAGGGGTTTTTTCCCTCCCGCTTGAAGGAGACGGTGGTAAAGCCCATTCTGAAAAAAACGGACTTGGCATCGGACCAATTGGCGAACTGTCGTCCGATTGCCAACGTCCCCTTCATGGGCAAGATCATCGATAGGGTGGCCGCGATTCAGATTCAGTCATTTCTGGAGGAACAGCGGTGCCTTGATCCATGCCAGTCTGGGTTCAGGCCTGGTCGAGGGACCAAGACAGCTCTGGTCGCGCTGCAAGATGACCTAATCTGCGCGGCCGACAGGGGTTGCTCTACCCTGTTGGTTCTCCTGGATTTGTCAGCGTCCTTCGATACCGTCGACCACGGTATCCTACTGGACCTGCTTTCTGAGGTAGGTATCGGAGACACTGTTCGCAGTTGGCTCCGGTCCTTCCTGGAGGGTCAGCCTCAGTATGTGCAACATGGTGGAGAGTTGTCGGCCCCGTGGACACTCCCTTGTGGGGTTCCGCAGGGCTCGTCTCTCTCCCCCATGCTGTTCAACATCTATGTAAGACTGCTGGCTGGGGTCATTCAGAGATTTGGAGTCTGCTGTCACCAGCACGCTGATGACACGCAGCTCTGTCTCTCCTTTTCCACCGCTGCAGTGGAAGCTGTCCGGACTCTCGACCAGTTTCTGGAGGCAGTCATGGCTTGGACCAGGGCCAACAGGCTCAAACTCAATCCCGAGAAGACCGAGGTGATGTTCTTCGGGAGTTCTCCGTCTGGATACGGAGGCCATCTCTCCAGCTTGGAGGGTGTTTCCCTCCAGCCGGCAGACAGGGTTCAGAATCTGGGCGTGGTTCTGGATCTGGCACTATCCTTGGATGCCTAGGTGGCTGCCGTGACGCGGACTGCGTTTTATCACCTACGCCAAATTGCCCAGATCCGCCTGTACCTAGACGGCAACTCTCTGAGAACAGTGGTGCAAGCGCTGGTGATCTCGAGGTTGGACTACTGCAACGCTCTCTACATGGGGTTGCCCTTGACTCTCCTCCGCCGTCTGCAGCGGGCACAAAATGCAGCAGCCAGAGTGGTGGTGGGTGCGCGTCGCTATGACTGCATCACCCCAGTCTTGTCCCACCTGCATTGGCTGCCCGTTGCATCCCGGATCAGATTTAAGGTCTTGGTTTTAGTTTATAAAACCCTCCATGGCTTCGGCCCGGACTACCTGGCAGAGCATATCGCCCAGCGATCAACCTCGGCCCGTCCAGTTCGGCAGTCGCAAGCGCACTCACTTCGGGTTGCCACTCCCCAAGAGGCCCGAAGAAGTTCTACCCGCAATCGGGCCTTCTCGGTGGCTGCCCCTTCATTGTGGAACAGCCTCCCCAGCGAAGTGTGCTCTGCAGAGTCCCTGCTGGCCTACAGAGCGTAGAAAACCATCTTGTTCTGTGAGGCCTTTGGTAACCAAGTTTAATTGCTCCCCCCCCCCCGTCATCTGCTGCCAGTTGGCTTAATCAATGTGATGTTCTTCACCTGAGCTACATATGTTTTTGACAAGGGTGCAAATGTTTTTATCTTATTGTTGTTGTATTTGTTCATTTGCTCGTTTGTTCTTTATATTTCACTGATCTGATCAGCCTTTTGTAAGCCGCCCAGAGTTCCCTAGGGAAGATGGGTGGGGTATAAATTCAATAATAAATAAATAAATGAATAAATAAATAAATGGTGGTGGTGGTGGGGATGGGGTGGTGGGGCGCCTGGGGCAAAAGCTTTCACCCCCGACACCCCCCAAATGCTGGGCAGTGCAAAGGGCCACCGACCTGCCCAGCGGGAATGGTGAGGTGCCAGGGGCAAAAGCAGCTTTCATCCCCAGCACCTCACCACTTATGCTGGGCAGCATGGTCCGGTTCACCGGCCTGCCCATCAGGAGTGGGTTAATGCTTTCACTTCCAGCACCTCCCGCTGGGCAGGCTGCCAGACTGGGCAACAGGAGAGAGCACCTTTGTGCCACCTGGTCCGCTCAAAGGTGTAGCGGCACAGCAGACCGGGTAGAATGAAGGCGCACTCCTGTCCAGCGGGAGTGCTAGCAGCAAACGTGCCACTCAGTCCACAGCCTAGGCAGCACAGTGCAGCTTTCACCTCCAATACCCCTACCGCCCACTGATCGCCAGCTGCAGATAACTTAATCCACAGATGGTAATCAGTGGATACAGGAGTGGTACTGTACAGTTGCTATAACTCAACTCCTGGATATATAACAGCAAGCATTTGCTGTTTCTGTCATTCACACAAATGCATACACACTCATGTAGTTTTTACAGATCTTCATATTGAATGTAGAAGGATCTAACGGATCTTCTATAAATGTGCAGTTGGAAACCCTTTGTTTCTGAAGTCTTAAAGGGCTTACATGCAACATCCTCATTTGTGTGCTTGCTTTGACTAATATTCGGTCTGGAGGAGAGTTTTGGTGCAGTTCAGCTAATTTAATAGGTTTTCTTTTTTTCATCCAGAAATGATACAGCACACGTTGATTCATAAGAAACACAATGGGAAATGTCCTGTGGCCATGTAAGTATGACATACATATACCTTGTATTTATAATGTTTTTCTCAAGTAAAGCTACACATGTGATACAGTGGTGCCTCTTTAAATGAATTTAATTCATTCTGTGGGTCAATTTGTTTTAAGAAAATTTTGTCTTGGGAAACACAGTTCCCCATAGGAATGCATTGAAAATGGATTAATCTGTTCTGGAAGCTATGGGTTGCTTCATTTTATGAAAATTTTGTCTTATCAAACACAGTTTCCCATAGAAATTGATTAATCCGTTCCGGAAGCTAGAATAAAAAAATATATAACTGTATCCCCACCCCCCCACCCCCGGCTACATGTCATGTGAAGCATGCCTATTCCTGGAAATACTTTTCTTCCTACAAGTTTTTTTTGTCTTGCGAGGTATTTGTCTTTAGAGGTGCCACTTGTACTTCATTTTGGAGGGACAGAGAACATTGCTTTCTCAACTTGGTAACCTAAGAAATACATTCTAAGGGTGTCTGAAAAAAACATGAAACCTATGATAGCTTGTGAATCTGACTTTAGTTTCACAGCAGAGGTGCTGCTACAATATAGCTGCATATGCTGATTAAGAATTTTGAAATGGGACCATTTGAGATGGGAATGTGCACGACCTTTGAACTGTGTTAACACAAATTTGAGAAAAGCTAGAGTGGCTAGATGGAAGCACACATGAAATAGGCTTGACCAGATAGGCACTGTTTCTTTTTTTTTTTAAATGTTGTAATTTACAGGGCTATTCTAGACATTGTGATGCCTTTGTGGCATTCCTTCCTAGTTTTGCTGCCATTCTCTCTGAATGGAATAGAATAGAGAGAATGGCAGCAAAGAATAGAAAAGAGCACTGTTACTGTAGTACTTTTACTCTCATAATCTTGCCTGTTTTCCAGCTTTTTTAAAAAAGCGTTTGAGGTTCTGTGCTGCCAGCTTGCAAAATAATAAACATTTTAAAAGGTACAGAGAGCTAAAATATCAGTGTTGAAGGATAACATTAGATGGAAGAGCAAAAAGCAGTTGTTGCTTCTCCCAGGTGAGCAGAGCAATGCTATTTGCCATTCTGTGTTGGGAATCTACGAAGATGTTTTAGCTCATATGTAGGCGCCACACACAAGCAGGAATGTCGCCTCTGCAGACTTGTTACTTTGCATATACAGTAATCACCCGCCTATTGCTGGGGTTAGGGACCTGACTGACCCACGATAATGGAAAATCCACAGTATGTGGATGCTGGGTTGGGTTGGTACTGGGGAGCCTCTCTGGGGCCTCCTATGCTTACCTGAGGCCTGGTGCTGCCTTGAACAGGCCTCCAACGGGCTTCCCGGCCCTGTCAGAGGCCCCAGAAGTGGTTTCCAGCGATCTGGAAATCACTTCCGTTTTTTTTCTGGGGCCTCTGACAGGCCTGGGAAGCCCATTGGAGGCCCATTCAGGGCAGTGCCAGGCCTGGGGTAAGTGCAAGAGGCCTCAAACGGGCCCAAGCAGCTTGCCCCAGGGGGCCTTGAGTTTCATACACTGCAGTCCCGCGATATACCGTGACCGCAGTATATGAACCGCAAAATGGTGGGGGACGACTGTACTATATGGGCAGTAACAATGGAGAGGGGAGGGGCTAACATCACCTTTCCAAATGTTGTTAACTTATTTATGCACGGAATTACTGATTTTGGGCATACGAAATGTGCTGTTTTCCTAATAGCTTGGTGTACTTGAGATAGTAGATGCCTATTTTATGTTTGTTTAGCATGCCCCTGGCAGATGCCTCATGGTCCTTGCCCAGACAGTGGTTTTGAAAAAGTCACACTTTTATTTCCCTAGGTCAATGTTGGCGAAGCTGTGGCACTCGGAGCCCTTTCTGTGGGCACCCAACATCGCTCCTTCATAGTAGAGATGGGCATGACTCAGAAAAAAATTTCGTTTTCGTTTTCGTCTAGGGGTCCATTTGGGCTTGTTTCCGTTTTCGTGAACTAATTTTCAAAATTTTTCGTTTTCGTTTCGTTACATAACGAAAATGAAAAAAATTTCATTTCTTCCCATTTAGCTCCATTAAGTGCTTTTCCAGTAACGAAAAACGAAAATTGGCTCAAAATTAGTCGTTTCGTTTCTGTTTTCGGTCCATTTTTGAACCGTTTTTTGTTTTCGTTTTGTTACGTAACGAAAACGAAAAAACGGAAACAGAAATGAAAATTTCGCTAAGTCGTGCCCATCTCTACTTCATAGCCACTTGTATACAGGTTAAATTACTGTATTGGCACTTTGCAAAAAAATTAGTGTGCTTTGAATTGCAGTTTGGGCACTCAGTCTCTAAAAGGTTTGCCATCACTGCCCTATGTGAATTATAAGATAGGACATATTTTCAATCACAATATATTATATATCTTTTGTAACAGCACTGTTAATACAAAACCATCTTCCCTGGATGGCTTCGATGTAACCCATTCTGAATACAATGGTGTGGCCGACTGGAGAAGGAAAAGCTGTGCTCTTCAGCAGCATCCAGAACATTGTGCTTTACTTGATCAGGTACTTGTTTAAAGTTTCTCATACTGGGAGGCACATATTATGAAAAATTATAAGAGGCATGGCAATATTTGAAATTCATTATTAATATTTATGCAATGAAAAATTGGTACTGATAGTCTTCCTAGAAATAATGATGTGCTTCGTACCTCTGAGTACCAGATGCTAGGCTGACATTTCAAAAGGGCAAAGGGTCAGAAAGGGTGTAATGCTAAAAGAACAAACATGTATCTGAGACCTGCAGATCTTAATTTTTTTTTTTCAAAAAGGAGAGGTGACAGATCATAAGTAGCATATAAGTCTTGCTGGTTTTGACTTGGTAGAACAGTGTGGTTCCTTTCTTGAAGTTAGAAGAGAAACTGATGATGAAGCTAAAACCTGTGTTGGCCTCCCTTGTGTAATGTCCTTGGATTTAGTTGGCGCCTCTCTTTGTATGAACTTTGTGTGATTCTCATCTGGGGAACATCTTGGAGAGCAGATATCGCTTAGAGGATGCCAGTTCTGTATTGATCATATAAAGCAATAAAACTCTGGTGTGTTATTTGCATACAGGTACTACTTCAGCAATAGAAAAGTTGTCAGTATAAATTTACATAGCACTGGAAAGAGGCAAATTAGTTTTAATTGTTAGCTTTGTTATAAGATTCTAAGCCCACATTACACACACAGTCCGTGTATTTAGGATGTGCTGAGGCATCCCCTGGGCTTCTCAATTGGTGATGCTCTTGTGTGTTGTGTCGTTACAGTCATGACCGACTCTACGTGACTCCATGTCCATGGAGTTTTCTTGGCAGGATTACTGGAGTGGCTTGCCAGTTCCTACTCCAGGCTCTTAGGCTGGTGCAAAAGATCTGAATTAGTACTTCTTTCTATGAAACATCTGATTTTTGTTACTAGTGGTACTGTACTGTCAAATTACAGGCAGTTCCTGCATGGTAATATTGTATGTCCTGGCCAAACAACTCATCACAAGTTCATTAGGGAGATACACAAATGTACTGTATTTCAAAACACATCTCTTAAAAATGAGACCCAGCCTTGCTGCACAAAACCAGCAGGTTAGACTTCAAGAGTTGCTAACATGGGAGATGGATCTTTAACTGGTTTAATGAACTATCTTTTGTACAAGATAAATGACTAATTGAGAGTTTCTGTGCAAATCTAAAAAGAGCATAAAAGGTTAGCTGTTGTGAGTTTTTCGGGATGTTTGGCCATGTTGTGAAAGTTTTTTCTTCTGGCAGTACAAGGAGAAAAAAACTTCCAGAACATGGCCAAAACAGCCCGAAAAATTCACAACAGCTATCAGATCCTGGGCATGAGAGCCTTCAAGAATGCAACATAATAGGTTGCCCCACATTCAGTAAACTCCTTTGAGTGGTTGGTTGGAGTCTCATTCTAAATTGGTGACTAATTGTTACACATTTTAAAAGTAAGCTGATGTTTGTCTTAGTTCTTTTGACTATGTGGAATTAACAGTATGATTCTATTCTGGTAATATGTTATCTAGAATACAGCAGAGAAGAGGAGTTTGCCTGCAGTGAGCAAGAAGAAAGGAAAGCTGCAGCCAGAAAAGTAGGTGTTAATTTCACTTTTTCAAAATGGGCATGGCTTAAATCTTCAGTGAAAAGGATCTGATTCACCCATTTCTATTAATAGGAACTGCTTGTTGCAGAGTTAAAGTAAATGTTATGGTTTGTGTGATGAACATATGCAGAATGTTGAAAGCTGCAGATGCAAAAATGCTGTAGGTATTTGGAATTTCTAAATAGATGTCAATAAATAGATGGCTTTTAATGATTTTGAAATGGTAAGAGCCACCCTCCTAGCTCTAACGAGTTAGGGTGGTAGATTTGTAACAAAAAGATATGAAACTTAATACTGTGGCTGAATGGTGCTCAAATCTGACTTATCATGATATGTAACAACAGCATTGATTCTATTATCATCAGTATAATTACAGTGGACACCGTAGATGTGTTAAATCAATAGCTCTAAAACTTTTAGTTCTAATCAGCAGAAAGTGACTTCCTGAACAAGATTTTTAATGTAGGCCTTTAAAACGGATTCCCTTTCTCTTCTGATAAATGTTTGGCTCTCCTATACAGAGATAAAGTAAAGAGAACTGACAACAAGTTAACCATCAGAGCTAACTGTGCAAGAGTAGCTGATGGTCACCATCTCCACCCAGGAACAGCAAAAGGTAGGAAGCCTGCCTGGGAAACACTTCAAATGTAATCTTGTTTCTCTCAAGAATTCTGTTTTGATTTGTAGAGTAAGCAACTCTGCAGTATATTGTCTGTTGGGGGAACGTAGCTGAACACAATGATAGTGTTGCACCTGGAGGTGCCCCATAAGTTTAGTTTCCATTTGCAAAAATCATTTTGTTAAATTATCCTGAAATAAACAATCCAAAATTCATCTACATGGTTTCTCTGCCATCCGTTCCACATACAGATTCTGCACCAGTAGTTTGGGACACTTCTTTAACCTAAGGAGCTGCTACTCGTAATCTTTGCTTGATCAGAGGTCTTAAACTAACTTTGCAAGCCACAAGCAGCAAAGCAAGCAACTTGCCATCCTGTTTTCTGACTCCGATGAGAACAGGGGCTCACAGAAAGAGACTTCCCTTTTGTGGACTCTTCTGTTGTTCACCTTTTAATTAATCAAGCAGGCTCTTCTTTTTCTTTCAGTGATTATTAAAAGTATAACTTTTCATCTAGTTTATACCCATGACTCATTTGAGAGGATTTTTGCAAGCATTGGCACAGAATGCTCTTTTTCTATGAACATGTCTAGTGATGGATGGTTTTCTGGCAGTAGAAGGAAAAGTCTAGTGTAGGAATCAGCAGTCATGGTTCTCCAAGGATGATTAGGCTGCAAAAACCCAGCATCTCTTTCCATTGGTTGTGCTGCCTTAAGGCTCCAGAAACACCTGAAGGGCCATGGTTGACCAGTACCACATACACTGAGACACGCTAAGCAAATGTATTACAGCTATTGTTGCACTTAAGCAATTTTTGGGGTGCGGAAGAGGGGCATTGAGGTCATGAGTGTGACCAGTAATCCCTGCCTTCCTCTTGTTTCTCAAATCAGTCTTCAACACCAGTCAGCTACTTTCAACAGATCAATGCTTCAAAGGAATCTAGATCACCAGCCAAGTGCTGTGAAGATGGGTATAAAGTGCCCTTTCTTGGTTTAGTTGGAGTAGCGAAATTATTTTGAAGGCAGATGTGTTAAATAGAACTGTGTTTAGTGAGTTGGCAGTCATCCTAGGTAGGAGGTAAAAGATTAAGTAAAACACATGTTGGCATGCATATCAATAGATGGTCTTTAACAGTAACCTTGCTGCCATGAAATCTCTTCTAGATTCAAATGTAGACATCACAGTTGGACATGACACTTGTGGAGAAACCTCTTCAGAGAGTTACAGTTCTCCTTCTAGTCCACGGCATGATGGAAGGGAAAGCTTTGAAAGTGAAGAAGAAAAAGACAGAGGTTGTATTTGTGTATTTTGAAATAATAGAATACATAGCATCCCTTCAGTGTGCATTTGCATTGGTGTATCCAGGTGATAGACAGGAGAAATAGCCTTAGTAACTTTACTGATAGTATACTTAGCATACAGTAATTTCTAAATTAAATTTCATTATCTGGTTTCTTTGCATCCTGTTCCCTTGTCCATTAATGAAGTGATATTTATTTAAATAATTACTTCATTGAAAAACACTTGGAGAAGTCTTGGGAAATTGTGGGATGTTCTAGCAAAAGTAGCCTATAACTGAACCTGTTAAATAATAAACTTTCCCTTACTTTTATAATCATATTCAGAGTGGCTTTAAATAACTTTTCTAAGTCCATACATGTTGTATCCCTACATTTCTTTCATCTTCCTATTATACCAGCAAATCTCTGCTTTTCATCAGTGTTTTTACCAGCTGTTACTTTATCTTGCCAAGTAAACTTGATTTGTAATGTGGGTGTACCCTGTGTCAGAAGTAGGCCTTTACTTTTACTCTGCTGACATAAGTACTGCTTCACCTTACCTCTTCCTTTTATTTTTTAAGCTTAGCAAAATTATATACAGTGACTGAAATCCTCTTGTGCTATTATGCAAAGGCATAAATTTTTCAATTATTTAATGGTGTCTTGCTTTCCACAGACACAGACAGCAATTCAGAAGATTCTGGGAACCAAAATGTGCTGCGGTTTACTGGCTATGGTGCTACAGACCTTAATAAGTCCTCAGTACAGATTTCAGTGAGATCAGACAATCAAAATATAGTAGATGATCCTTTGAGCCCACAGTTCCAACACATTTCTTTTATGCCTGCCCTGCACTGTGTGATGCTCAATGGTGGACAGAAACCTGAAACAGTAGTGCCATCCCCTATTTCTGCGGATGGAAAAACTTTGGGAATGATGGTTGCCAATTCAGCTCCTATTGGAATGGGCTCAGCTGCTGAATCTGAGAAGCATGTTGAACTTTTGTCTTCCCCTTTGCCAGCCACCTTTCTCCAGTCTCCAGTCCAGCCTGGTAGTCCTGCATTGCACGTAGCAATACATGGAATGAAAATATCTTCACCACAGACATCATCTGAAAGTTGTACAGTTACTGGGCCACAACCACCACAAACAGGAAATGTAAGCATTGGATCGCCAAACACTGCCTTTATCCCAGTACATAGCCCGGGTAACTTTCTTGGATCCACAGTTCCCACTACAGATCCAGTCTCCAAACCTGCATCCCATGTGATGGGCTTAAATCAAATGGTGCCTCCTCATGTTGAGGGAAATACAGGAGTGATCCCTCAGTCTCCCAGTCTAAAAGTAGTGGTTCCTGCAGCTGGTCTCTCTACAGCACTTCCACCAGCTCCTTTTACTGTACCAGTAACTCCTCATGCTACCAGCGTATTGCCCAATCAAAGTGCAACTGTGCTGAACACTGTGGCTTCAACACCACCACCTCTATCCTCTGGTCTCTGTGTTAGTCAGGTCCAGCCTACTGTTCCTCCTGCTATACCTACCCATACGCCAGGTCCTGCTCCTAGTCCAAGTCCTGCTTTAACACACAGCACTGCACAGAGTGATAGCACATCCTACATAAGTGCTGTCGGAAATACTAATGCGACTGGGACTCTGCTGTCTCCACAGCCGTTAGGGTCTGGGCCTTGTGGTTCTTGTGGTCGCAGATGCAGTTGTGGGACCAATGGAAGTCTTCAGATTAACAGTTATTTTTATCATAACCCACTTCATGGACAAGTCTACAGAGTTCCGCCTTTCTTTACTCTGCCATCACTTTGCAATGGTAGCTACCTCAACCAAGCACATCAAACTAATGGAACACAGATTCCTTTTTACTTGCCACGGGCCCCATATGCAAATGGGCTGATGCATGACCCAGTAATGGGGAGCCAAACCAGCTATGGTATGCAGCAAATGACAGGATATGGGAGGTTCTATCCTGTGTATCCAGCTCAAAATGTAGTTGCCAATACTAATGGATCAGGTCCCAAGAAGAATGGGAATGTGTCCTGTTATAATTGTGGTGTTAGTGGGCACTATGCACAGGATTGTAAGCAGTCATCTATGGAAACCAGTCAACAAGGTAATCATAATTCCCCACACAATTGCTTTTGAATTCATTTTGTTTCTGTTATTGTCCATACCACCCCATTTTTGTGCTATCTGTGGATTGTATGACTGTGTGTTTGTCTGCATGATTGACTGTAAACTCATTTAGTAATTTATAGTAGACTTGAAGACTTAAACATTGTTGTAGCAGAACAAAGTAATGAAATTCAGAGGTAAGCAGACAGTTTGGGCACTCTGTATTGAGACCAGGGGAAAGCAAATCAAACTCAGTGCAGTTCCTTTGGTTATTAATTTTTGTGCTGCCAAGGTGCAGCCCTGTGTTTCTTCGTGGCACATCTCAAAGTGGCCCTTTAAGCATCTTCTTGGTTTTAAAAATGAGAATTCAAACATACACTGTAAATTAACTGATGTTTGAAAAAAATGAGCATGCCACTTCCTCTTTACTTGCATAGCAAAATTTATTCCCTGCCCCCCTCCCCTTACAGATGTGACTGGTTGGGAGCAGTCTCGGATATATAGAAATAATCTCAAGTGTAAATGAACCATTTAAGTCAAGGGGTGCTATTGACTGTATATCTTTATGCTAAGATTTATAACTTTAAAATGTGCCCTTTGGTTTTTTTGTTGTTGTTGTTTTTTGGTACTGTATATTTTATCTCAAAGCAGGCTGATGCTATGAAATTATATATTTTAAAGTAATCTTGCTGAAATCATTCAAATTGCTCCCAGACTGTAGGTCTGAGCTTGTTTGATTGTAATGTTAGAAGGACAAGTCTAGCTTCCGCTGAGTTAAGGCATACATACACCCATGCAGTCACAAGAAGAAAAGCTGAAAAAGTTCACTTCTGATTCAAAATTAATCATGGCTTGCTGTACCAGATTAATCCAGACAGGCTGTGGTTAATTTTAACTAACCATAATTTAGAAAGCTGACTTGGTTTCACTGTCCAAAATTAACAGGGAAACACTTGAGTCTTCAAAGACAGTATGGTAAATGAGGCAGGAGATATATGATCCGATTTTGCCAGACTATCTGTTGTAGCCAATACAGGCAATGATGGCATTTACAGTCCATCAACATCTGGAGGGCCAACCGCACAGAATTGTGGTCCATCCAAGACAAGCTGAAACTTCTCTTCTCCTGATTATTGCCACACAAGAAGGGCAGGTGGGAAAAGGAGTGTTTAAGCGTTAGGGGGAGGTTAAGCTTGTTTGCAGCTAAGCCATGCCTCAGCATAATGCCTGACTGCAGCCAGTGTGTGCTTGTTTGTTCAGGAGAAACTGTTATTGGAATAGCATTCCTTTATTTACAAAGTGACTTCTAGAGAGACGACATAAGATGGGGAAATTAGTTTGGCTAGGTTGATAATATTTATGAAGTACAGTGGACCCTTGTATAACAAACAGCTTGTATAACATAAAATCTGTACAACATAAAAAATTCTGGAGATAGGGGAAATTTGCTTAACATAATCGCCTATGGGAAAAATCCGTACAACATAAAAATGGGATTACTCCATTTCAATGCATTCCTACGGGAATTTGTATAAAGGAAAATTTGCTTAACATAATTTCATTTGGAATGAATTAATTACTTTATACGAGGTACCACTGTAATATGTTCAGTTTGGAATTTTTATAGCTTATTTCCTCATAATTTAAGCAGTGACTTAGTAAGCTCTTTTTCCTATTCTAGGCACTTACAGATTGAGATATGCACCTCCCCCACCCCCTTCTAATGATACGTTGGATTCTGCTGACTGAAACCAAGTAAACATTGCCTACGTACCAAAATGAAGGTTGGGAAATCTGGGGAATTCTTTGGATTTGAGAGATTCCTTGTGTGTGCTTATGTTCTGTTGCATTTTTTCATTGCTCATGAACACCTGTTTTAACACAAAAGAAGAGAGCTGTTTTCTCCTGGCCTGACTTGCATAAAGTATAAGGCTTTCTCAGCCATTCAATCAAAAGAGCATTTGGAAAATAAGACTTTTGCACTGAAGACTTGAGACATGCAATCTTTACTGCATCTTAAAGGTCATTTAATATCTGACTACACTGGTTTGAACAGCCATATGGTTGAAAGGAGAAACTGGGTCATACTCCCGAAAGTCACCTTTCCCCTCCCCGCTTTTTCCTATGCTGCTATTATTATTTCTCCCACCTTTGCTGGCTCTACATGTCTCCATAAGATTGGATGGATGCTCAGCTGTTTAAACAGATCCTGCGCATGATTCCAGCAAATTTTTGTGCTTGTGAACGGATGGAGGCATTGCTTGCTTTTCTTGAGAGGCAGAAGATTCACAAAATATATACATCTCTTATGTGCCTACTTGGAAAATAATTTGGATGGGAAAAGGTTTAAATGGTTAAGAGATTTCTGAAATAGAAATATGTTGAACTTTTTTTTAGCCTATTGTATTTTTTTTTCAGCCTGTTGGTCCAAAATGCATAACTGGTACGAATGCCTTCATTAGTGTGATTGCATTTGTAATGGAAAGTGGAAGCAAGTACCTTTATTGAACGTATTCTACTATGTCAGTACAAAAGAAACATGGTTGCATATTAACATCTTTCCCCTTTAAGCTATTACAGTGTTGTGTTTAGAATGTAAATTGTTTATTTCAATTTGGACAAAAAACCTGTGTGTATTTTAAAATTTTGTTGGTATTTGTATGCTAGAACCCATCTACCAAATAGCAATGTCACTTTTTAATGACATTTACCACTGTGTGATCACGATATAATGTGAAAGACTCCAATGAGTGTGAAGCTTGATCATGTTAGTGTCATATCACTAAGTTTAACGCTGCTGTATTTTGTTTCTAGAAGCCAAGATGTACTAAATTGCTTCCAGGTAATATTTGATTTCTTAAGTGCACTGAGTTTATCTGGAAGAGAGATAACTATTGACTGTTGAAATCAACACTGAACTGCCGCCATTTGTATACCCATAGGTATTGCAACTCATAGCAGAAAAGTAGATTATGTTTGTTTGTTTGTTTGTTTTTAATTAGTTATACAGCAGGAGGAAACCAGTCAGAACATTTTCAATTAATTGTAGTTGCTAAAAGAGAAACTTGAAGAAACTTGATTTACTACATTTCTTCATAGATAGCATTTATATTTATAGTACCAATATATTTTGGAAGTGAAGGGGACAAAGGGATAGATGAGAACTTTTATTTAAAAGAAATTTACCATAGGAAATTATTTTGGTTAAATAAAAATAATTTGCGCTGGGTTTGTTGGACCATAATAAAATGAAATAACTGCTTCTGAGTCTAGTGAGGGTGTCAGAACACCAGTGGACTTGCATTCTCAATTATCTGCCAGTTTTCTTTATGGGACTTATTATATGATTTCAGATACTGTACTGTAAATAGGAGGCATGTTGCCTTCTCTTTCTTTGTATGTTTACCATATACTTTGATATTTGAAATGTTATGTACTGGAAAGGTCACTTATATTTCTAGAACAGATTGGATTTTATGCAGCATTTTTTCCTTGGATTAACAGCAATAAAAAGAGAAAAGCATCTGTTCTAAAGTTCTGTACTTAATTATTCATGGCCATATCACAATGAGGTGTCATTTCCTGCAATGAAAGACAGTGGATGTTGTGATCATTTTTGCATGTCCTGGAGATCACAGACTTGGGTGGAAAATGACTTGAGGACAGCAAAACAATAACTTCATAACCAAAATTATACTTAGTTAAGACTAAGCCACGAAAATTAGCTGCCCCATTGTTTAAATCAAGGATGAACAACACTGCCACCCCGCCCCCCTCCAGCTCATGTTGAATTACATCCTACCATCTCTCTCCTTTGACACTGGCAAGAGTTGCAGACTAACAGCATCAAGAGAGCCATAAATGTCCAGCCTTGGTTTCAGTGAGGGATAGCAGTGTTGACGCATCTTAGCCACCCCCTCCCTCTACAGGCTGCAACGTTCTGTTTGGTAAAACCACTGGGTCATGGCTGCTTCCACATCATTCTTAGTGACTTATGTAAATTTTGTCATATGATTCATCAGGTTATGTATCGTACGGATAACGTACAAATATAGCATATTACAATGTAATGTGATTAGTGATGGGTGGAAGGTGAAATATATTAATGGAACAGAATTCACAAAGTGAGAAGAATTATGTCTTTTTCGTCTTTTTCACGGCTGCTCTGTTATCTAGAGCAGCAGTGCTCCTGCCCATAGAATTCAAAGCAAGTGTACATTCCTTTTTAGATGACTGTATAGAGGGTGTAGAGCAGCAGGACTACACCTATCACAAAGACCTGGAATTCTGGGAGTTGTGGTCCAAAACATCAGGAGGGCCGAAGTTTGGACATGCCTGCCCTTGTGGCTACCATATACCTGGCTCTGTGCATATGATCCAAAACAGTGGAGTTGTTGCATGTATTGATTTTGGAGCAAGATTTCTTTGTGTTTGGGAGCCAAATATGCAATTTTGGAGTAATTAAATCATGGATAACCAAGTAATTTTACTGCCCAGTCTACATGGCTTTGCTGTAGACCTTATGAGATACTGTTTATTCTCGGCTTGAATCCTACTGCTTGCCTTGTTAGGTAAGTGGGTCAGCATATATTAACCAAGTTAATTAATGCTGATTTAATGTTTTCTTGGTCTCCTTTTGGAGTATCTGCTTGCTAAAGCTGGTCAGCAAGCAGTATTTTGAGAGGTAAATGTGTATCTTTGAATTCTAAATATATAGCAGTATCCAGATGTCATCATTCAGAGCATTGCATGCATTGGGAACTGCAGGATAGGATCTTACATGCATTGCCGTTATGGTTATACTATCTTGGAATAAAGGGTATGCTGGGGGGAATGCATACTTTAAAAAATAGTGGACTCAAATGAGTGCTAATAATTGTCATTTCATGAAACCATTTAAATCCTTTTAATATTTTGTCAGTCACAGCTATCCAAATGTATTTTCTTCTCTTCTATGATTCAGTTTCCACTTTGTATGTCACAGTATATATTACTGCCTTGCCTTACTGTAAACCTGTATCTCATCTGTCTCTTCTTTTACTTTCACTCCTGGTACTGTACTTCAAATTGTATTTTAACTTCTTATATTCTAGTTAAATACCTTTCTTTTTGTGTTTTTTGTCAATCTCCATTTTTTCTTTTTGACTTCATAGTCTCTGCTTCTAATTAGTGTTACATGATGTTATCCCACTGGAAATGTCAGTAGTGCCATGTTATGCTACAAACTGAGAGCTAAATTTCCTGTTAATTTGAGTTTGGGGGGAGAGAACTCATGACTTGCCCATTCATGTCACTGTAGTGTAACTTTGGCATATAAGATATTGTAAGGGATATCTCTGTTCACTGTTGCAATGCTCAACATTTTTATAACTATTCACATGTGCTGAGTGAAATAGAGCCACTACTGGTATAAGATGCAATAAAGAAGATACAGGGGCAAAGATACAATAATTCCAAGCATAGGTTCTTTTTAAATATGACACTAACATTCAATTTCAGAAAATAAATGGGTCCCTTCCACTAGTTGGCATTAGAGTCTTAGTCCTGCAGACTATGCAGGTGCAAAATGTATACATGAATGTAAGTGATGTTAGTTTGGATTGCAGCAGTAATATCCATTGGATCAAAGTCTGGGCTTTTGTCATATTCTGTATTCTGGTAAAAGTTCAATCTTAGATTCGGTTCCACTGATGGAAGCATTTCCAACAACAGCAGGGCTGAGTAGGATTGCATCATCCATGTATTTCACCTTGTGCAGAATGTTACATTGTCACTCTCAACCCCATCCTTCTCCCAGCTGCTATTTCTCTTCCGAAGAATGATGGCTCCTCATTTCATTAAGGAAGTAATCCATCCTAGGGTTCCTTTTGAACTCAATCTCACCTCAGTTGCTCCCGTGAAAACATACTTGAATACTGTTTATTTGTACTCATATTGCTTTGCTTTGATGGCAGTATTTTCCATCATATTTATTGTGTTGTATTGCTTTTCTAAAGGCCAAGAAAGTCCATTCATACTTGCAAAATTCTGTTTGGAGAGATGCTTTTTATGTGCTCAGCTCAAACCTGTGTTGTTTACTTGGATGTTTGCCCATGCACCAGAAATTGTTTCATGTTTGCTGAAAATATTTTTACAGCTGACTGGGCCTTTGATGGAAGAACACATTAGAAGATCTGAGGGACAAAGAGATGGGAATATCAACAGCTGTGTGATAATCCACAAAAGAACTTCTTTTGTGTTGTGTTATAAAGTGGAGTCAAGATGGAAGGGGGACAGTTTTAACATAAATTTGTATCAAAGAACACAATACTAAAACATATCATTAAAATATAAGGCACTAGCTGTCTTTGGAAAGGCATTACTGTATATATTGTTTGTTAAAACAATATTGATTGAAGTCAGATGCTGAGTTTCAGAAACTAGCTTGGGAAAGCCATAGCTGAGTGATCAAGCACATGTTTTTGAAGCAGAAGATACCAGGCCCAATACCCGATAAGGCTGGGAAAGTCTGTTCCTGTTTACAACCCTGCAGAGAGAACTGCCAGTCAGTACTGACCAGCCCTCCTCATCATGGTCTCCTCCAGATGTTTAGTGCGATCACTCTTAGGATTCCTGATCATTTATTGAACCTTATAGAACTAAAGTGAAAAAATACCTAGAAACCATCGTGTTGGGGAAAGCTCATATAGAGAATATCAATCTAAACGCTCTGCAACAGGTTGGGGCCAATGTGAATCAATGTCTAATGTTCCACGCATAATCCCTTGTGAAGTGAAATGGGTTCTTGAAAAATGACTGGCACAAAGGGAAGATACAAGGGCAGAAAAGGGCAGTATTTTGTGTCATATTCCTCACCCAGTTATGCCAATTCTGGGAGGGTTTAAGGATATGTGAGATTTAAGGACTGATGTGTGCACTAGGCTGGCTGGATAGGGGACCTGGCTGCAGAGCTAGAGACTGAGTTTGATTTTCCACAGAGTTTATGGGCAGAAGAGCCAGCCTGTGTGGCCTTGGCAAGCTGCGCAGCCAGAGAGCACCCCCCCCCTGCAAAAGGGAATGGTAAACCATTTCTGAGTCCTCTATATCTCAGGAACCCTGAAATTGACTTGACATATAAAAATCTTAAGTAATAGCACCTTTAGAATTGACTCAATATTGCAGCTCTATTTATCTATTTACCTGCCAACATGGTCCAAGATCTATTCCAGTCTGGGTTGTTAGCATTGGCCATTCTACCTTAGTGCCAGCCCCAGGCATTTGTGATATGCCTTGTACATGGAGGCAGTTCTCTGAGATAACAGTTCATATGTATAAAAAGGTGCATGCAAAGTAATTTAATAACACATCCCTCAGATTATAATTCTCAACCTGGCCTATCTCACAGGACTGCTGTGTGGATAAAAAGGGAAGGATCATATATACCACCACATTGAGTACTTGGAGGGCAGAAGGGGTATGTTATATTAAATACATTTCTCTTGACTTTAAAAAAAAAGCCATGCCCTTTGCTTGTATGATTTGCTATCAGCCATACCAAATTGCTCTATAGTTCTTGTGCATGCGGCAAAGGGAGTGTGCCTGGCAGGGTGTTTCCTGCAGACAAAATGAAGATTATGGCAACTAAGTCTTCAAGTATGCACTGCAATGGCAATTATACTGCAGTGCTGGGTTGTCTATTCATCCGATAGCTATCAAAAGTAAAGTTCCGGCATACCAATCCCAAGGCTAGAAAATATAATTAGTTCTCTAGCTGGACAGAGAATCATTGGACCGCATGTTTTCTTGATTGCCTTTCCCTTTTTGTTTTCAGAAGTGAATAGTGGTGGTGATTTTCAATTCCTAACATGCAACTCGAGTATCAGCATACCAATTAATGGTTACAATTGCAAATTAGAATCTGGGAAGGGAAGTAACCATTTCTGGACCTCCCTCCCAAGGGAACCTAAGCTGACCTTCTACCTTGTGTTCTCCTGCTGGCAAGCAGGTTTGGCGCCTAGTGGCTAAAGATGGCACTTCAAACTACAAATAGATTATAATTAGCTAAATTACAAAAAGTCCACAATAACACAAATATGCACATATACTGTACCCTTATTGTCTGTGCCACATGTTAGCTCTCACAGACTTCAGTCTTGAAGCTGGTGGAGAGAGAAAGAGACCCTCATGCTGATCATGGTATTTATTAGGCTGTATTTCTTGTTTACAGTGTCTCTTTCAATGTTGGTATGCATACAATAGTAAATCCTAAACCTCAGCATCACTAAGGGCCATCACACATAGAACTCAGATCAGCATCACTGGGAGGTCGGGGAAGGTGAGGAGTTACAAGCTGCTGTTTTGGCAAGACAGTCAATTGCTACGGAGCAAAAAGCCTTTATGCAGATGCTTGGTATTTTCAGTGGAAGGTTAATTAGCTGGTGGATGAACATGTGCTTAGTATGAAATTAAAACCTCACAATCAGCAAAACAAGTATCTCTGGCCTAAGTGTAGAAATCGATAAAATAATATGTATGGTGTAATGATAGCTGTTGTCTCTGGAGCCCTTGAAGCAGATGCTGCTAAAAGATGATGTATAAATTTCGTTCTGCCTCTGAGCACTCGAAAGCCTAACAAGGCTACTTCAGATGCAAGGTAACCCACTGATGTTATCTGGGAGAAGCAATGATAGAATTTCTAGGGGTGAGGACCACAATAATAAAAGAGTAAAAATACTGTAGTTAAAGCACACTTGCCATTTTACCACTTTTTTCCCTTAACTCATAAACCTAGATTGCACATTACCTGTCCATGTTGCCTCTGCCCTCAAATTTCAAAGGCCAACTGCCTTGTACTTTGCCTGTATTAAAGTGGGACATAAACTTTTATTGTTTTTGTCGTTACAGTTAAACATGGTAGCTCATGAGTTCCTTCCACAGGATATATTTTTCTGTAAATCCCTGACATGAGTGACTACTCAGTGGTTGTCCTAGTGTGGCTGCTTAAGTTCTGGTACATAACTTCATTATAGTCTCATTGTTCCCACCGTAATTGAGTTTGTTACAGCCATCTGTGTTTTTGGTAACATCCAAACTCTGTTTCTCCCACATTGAATCATCATGTACTTGATCATCATTGGGGAGAAGTAAAAAAAAAAAAAGAGTGGCTCTATCATTTAGCTAAATGGAACCATCACTCCATGTGCCAGATGCTTGAGGGTAAGCCTCAGCACTATCCCCTTAAACCCTCTGGGTGTTCCACTTTGCACAAGTAAAGAGCTATGCAATTTACACAGCCTGTTCTGGACTCCTTAGGCTCTCCTCTCCTCAATTAGGCAGTGAAGGATGCCCTCACAAGTGCCACTTGGTTAGCTCAGTTGGTTTGTGGCTGACTTGCCATTTTCTGGAATGTGGATGAGTAGTCAAAGTTGTCAAAGCTAGCGATGCTGGTTTGATGGAGGGGTGTTAGTCTGACTTGTACAGGAGCTATCAGATGTACGGAACATATTTGGGGCATACGGCTTAGCACCTTGGATGGCTCCTGTCCATTTCTGGCTGAAACAGAGCAAAAGCAAACAAGCAAACACAAAAAACAAAAAAGTAGTTACTAGCATCCACATATGTAGGCAGGTGTAGAGAGAGCGACTGAAATGATTATTGAGCTGGGGGACCTGCCTTATGAGGAAAGGCTAAAACATTTGGGGCTCTTTAGTCTGGAAAAAAAGGCACCTGAGGGGGGATATAATTGAGACATAGAAAATAATGCAGGGCATGAGTAAAGTGGATAGAGGGACACTCTTCTCCTTCTCACAAAATACCAGAACTAGAGGACAACCACTCAAATTCAGGCTTGGGAGAGAGAGAACAGACAAAATATTTTTTTTACCCAGCATATTGTTAGTCTGTGGAACTCCATGCCACAGGATGTGGTGATGGCATCTGGCCTGGATGTTTTCCAAGGGGCGGGGAGTCCATCACAGGTTACAAATCATGATGGAGATGTGTAATCTCCAGGCTTAAAACCAGGGTATTTCAAGGGCCAGATGCAGGGGAGTGGTATCAGGAGACAGATATCTAGACTCATGCGCTCCCAAACGCATCTGGTGAGGCCACTGTGAGATACAGGAAGCTGGACTAGGTGGGCCTTTGGCCTGATCCAGCATGGCTGTTCTTATGTTCTTATGTTCACATCTTCTGGTAGGGGGATCATTCTTTCCTTGAAGGACTGACACTGAACAATCCTTTTCAAGAGGTTCTCCATTCAAAGAGACATCAGTCTGAGCCTAATGCAACAATATAGAATTATAGACAGGGAAATCAAGGCTTTGAAGTTTTCTTTCCACAACTGGAACACCTGAATAGCTGATTCAAGAGGTACACAAGCCCACCGTGTCCCTTTCATCCCCATCCTGAGAGAGAGGTTATGGTTCCATGCGTTTTATGACAATGACTTGGTTTTGTATCTGCACATGTAAACCAGTACATGCAACCACTGTGTGGACTCTGTTTCTCTTCTCAGCACATATTACTGTGACACATGTTTCTGGAAGAGCTTTGCCAATCAAAAAGCCATAGCTTATGAGGTGTTGAAGCAGTTCCAAGCCTAGTTTGGCAAAATTCTTTACTTTTCCTCCCAGTATCAATAAAAGCGTGACTCACCTGTCATTTCAAGTCTTGGAAATTCAGCTTGTACGCTTTATCATGCTGCAGCTCTCATCTTGCTCCCAGATGGCCCGTTTTTTCATAAAATGTGAGAACTGAAGAAGCCAGGAGAAATGCATAAAGAACAGTTTGCACATGCGATTCTCTGCTAAGATGGCATTACGTTGAGCTTGTATTAGGTGGTTCAAACATCAGGGGATTTGAATAGAAACCTACCAATTTTCATTTTGGGTCTGTTTTTAGCACAGGCTCAGGGTCTGGGACCCTTTCTCAGAAGCTGCTGTTTAAAAATCTTGCAGTCATTAGTTCATAGCCAATTACTGCTTCCAAAGCCTGATGTCATGAGTTTTGCTTCAGTGATACTTCAAAAAGAAGAATTGAAAGGCTTAAAGAGAATTTGATTTATTACAATTATATCCCATTTTTCCTTCAGTGAGCTCCAAGCAGTACATATGGCTTCCATCATCCTGATGTCATACTCACAACACAGGTCAGGCTGAGACTTTATGATTTGCCCATGGTCACCCAGTGAGTCTCATGGCCAAGTGGAAATTTGAACTCTGGTCTCAGGAGTCTTAAAACAACTTTCTACCCATTACGTTTTATTTTACAGATCTAAATGGAACAAGTAAATAAATACACCTGAAGAAGGTTTTAGAAGGTCTTTGGCTTTGCTGCCTTTTGGGGTGTGAGAGTATGTGGAAAGGCCAGTGTCCTGTGATTTATGTGTGCAATGTCTACTTTGGCCCTTCAGATGGCAGCAGAGTCTTCCTTCAAGAGACTTGACTTACTGCTACTGTCTTGCTAGGGTCATGCTGCAGGCTTCTTCTGATTGACCCATCTTGCCTGCAACATTTCAAACTCAGAACTTTCATGAACCAGTCAACAACCCCATACCTGCAGCTGAGGAAGTCGAGTTTTGTTCTCAAAAAGGGCTGTGTTGGAATAAAATGGTTAGTCTTTCACGCCATTGGTAGGCAACTTCGGCTTCATGCCTCCCTCCCCAGCCCCCAGAGCAAGAAGAGATGAATCATATGGAGCTGAACATGTCTGAAAGCCTTCATGTAATTAGGAATGATGACAGAAATGCACAGTGCTTTCACTGAGTGTTCTCAGTACTGGGCGAAATAGACCAAGGGTCTGATTTAGTGCAAGCTTAGTGATTTAGTGCAAGGTTCGAATCCCGAGTGCCATGCAGCGGAGTGAGCTCCCGCTGATAATCCCAGCTCCTGCCAACCTAGCTGTTCGAAAGCATGTCAATGCAAGTAGAATAAATAGGTACCGCCGTAAAAAAACGGGAAAGTAAAACAGTGTTTCCTTGCAGCCATGCCGGCCACGTGGCCATGGACTTGTACAACACTGGCTCTTCGGCTTGAATACAGGGTTAAGCACTGCCCCTAGAGTCAGACACGACTAGCACACATGTGCGTAGGGAAACTTTACCTTTTTACCTACTTGTCCTGTATGTCTATGGCCAGGGCAAGAGGTATGACAGCAGCATAGCCATCCCGACTTTTATCCTTCAGACATTTGGGAGTATGACTCCACCAAGCAAATGGGAGTGGTAAAAAAATTCAATTTTTGACCACAGCTATTTACTGGAAGTGGCAAGCTGTTTAAACCAGCCTCGCTATTAAGATATCCTGTTTGAGAGATATTGCTTCACATTCATAGAGGAAAAAAAATGGGGACAGCCAAAGAAAAATAACGCAGACTGTTTGAGCCTCGAGTATGTCTCCCCTTGTTTAGTGTAGAACCACAACTGAGTGCACATCACTAAAAAAGAGGAAATGCAAAGTAAAAAATAAAAGCCGCCACCAATTTGCAAATGCCATTGTATATGTAAATTTGCATATAATGGCCATCTAATTTAAAACAAGAAGAACAAATAAAGTGTATTTGACTAGGAGGATGGACTGTAACTGGGAAACTTTAAGCCCTTTGACACCCTCCTTCCTTTATCTTCTAGCTAAATGGGGCTTTTCAAATAGAGGCCTTCCCTCTGCAAAACAGAAGTGATGGTCGTATGTCTATGAAGACTCTCAGTCATCCAGGTGAGTTTATCTGGAAGTTGAGTCATGGCTGCTACTGGACTTCTTTTGC
This sequence comes from Phrynocephalus versicolor, assembly GCA_023846285.1. Taxonomy (NCBI): domain Eukaryota; kingdom Metazoa; phylum Chordata; class Lepidosauria; order Squamata; family Agamidae; genus Phrynocephalus; species Phrynocephalus versicolor. The sequence goes on along the minus strand of JAHTLZ010000204.1, from coordinate 76,548,750 downwards.
TTGAGAGAGAGAAACGTGTTGCTGCTCATCCAAACAGCTTCATCAGTCTGAATACAGCTAGTGCAAGTCCTCCATCTTATCTTGTTGTTATTCAGGCCATTGTTCATCTTATGATCCTGTTTCAGACCAGGGTGACAAGAGGTCAAAGCTGACTATAAGATAGAGGATTGGCACTAGCTGTATTCAGACTGATGAAGCTGTGTGGATGAGCAGCGAAACATTTCTCTCTCTCAAGAAAAATAAGTCCAGTAGCCATGACTCAACTTCCAAAAGAAGTGATGGCCATGCACCTAGCCTAGCCTAGCCTAAAGGTACTAGACAGAAAATCTTGTTATTAGTCTTTCTGAGAATACAGTAACCCTCGGCCATTTTGCGGTTCATGTACTGCGGCCCCGCTATATTGCGGGACTGCAGTACATGCTGGGGCTCCAGCTGATTAGCGCTGGGTTGGGGAAGAAAAACCTTTATTTCCCCAACCCAGCACCAATGAGCTGGAGCCCGGGGCGTGGGGAAGGGGGGGAAAGGGTTTTAAAAGCCCAGGCTTTTAAAACCTTTTTCGCCCTTCCCCAAGCCCTGGGCTCCAGCTAGGTGGCGGATCAGATCCCAAAATGCCACTCGCCCGGGGTGCTCCAAGAAGTCTTGGAGCAGCCCGAGCAAGCAGCGGAGGGCGATCTGATCGCCCCTGATCCCCAGGCCCCACCCAACCTGCATCCGCAAATTGCGAATGTTCAGTCTTCACGGGTCAGGTGGGTCCCTAACCCCCGCAATAGGCAGGGGATTACTGTATTGGCAATTTACCCTTCTGGACTACACCAGTGCTGGGACTTGTAATTTGCAAGAGAATGAGTCCAAGCTCTCCACTGCTGAATAACTCAGTGGCTTAGGTTTCTGGCCGCAGAGCCAAGGTTTGGGAGTTCACTTCCCTACTGCGACTCCTTGAGAGGGGCTGGACTTCATGATCCGTAAGGTCCCTTCCAACTCTGCAGTTCAAAGGTGGTGGTAGTGGTTATTCCTAGTGCAAACAAAATTGCTACCTCCCAATATCTCTCCCTCTCAATTCTCAGATTTTAGCTGTATATCTATTTTTTTTAACTTCCAGTCCAAGGGCAACTTTTTGAAAGTTTATTACATGTGTTGGCGTCTATCATCCCATTTAGATTGTTTTCTTCCTTGCTTTATTTGTACTCGATGATCCCTGCCCCACCCCCACCCCTTTTTGCCACATCATGGTAAGAAGGACCTTTACACCCATCGCACGCTATTGGATGAAAACCTTATCGGGCAATATAACCCAACAATTCAGCTAATTTAAAAAGGGAAAAGAACAAAGTTGAAGAAGACACAGCCCAGCTATAAAGATGGGACCGCTTTGATAACATAGCAGCTAGGGAAAACAGGTGGGTAAGGGAGTTTAAAGTTAAACAGCAGGATGAGTATCATGTTAAATATTTGGTTCTGTGGATCATTTCTTAACCTTTGGAGAACAGTTTGGGTCAAACTGGTGATCAAACACTCTCGTGAATTCCTTAGACCACAAATGCAAATACTGTATTCCATTTGGCACTGGGGGAATGAGGAGGTGCTGCCTAGAAAATTCCACACGGAGATTTGAGACGATTTTTCTTTCCCACCCTTTCTAAATTCAGGTCAAAGGTTTTAGATGTTGTCTCCAGCAAATTCCAGGGCTGCTTGCCTCAGAAAACTTCAGTCAGCTTTGCCACAGCTAAGCTCCTTGGGGTTCTTCAGATCTAAATATATAGATCCAGATCCACTGTGGATTAGGACTTAGTATGTTAGACTAAGGTACCAGATTCAAATCCTGCCTCAGCCATGTCACCCACTGGGTGACCTTGGGCCAGTCAGCCCAATCTTACTCCAGGTTGTTGTGCAGATCAAGTGGAGAGGAGGAGAATCATTTACATGGGCTTGTAACAAACATGTATGTATAAAAAGCGTGACATCTCTTTGTGGAGTCCATATTTTCCCCTCTCACTACACAGATGAAAGCTGCAATGAAGATGATGCCACCAGGGATGAGAGAGGATGTCGTGCGACACCCTCAAACGGTGGTACACTGACAACTTTCCCTCATGTTGCGGGGAAACTGACAGTGTGCAGTCCTGGCTGCTGATTGGTTTCCTGTGTTCACTGCTGTACGATAGCTTGGGACACGCTGGTGAGGGGGTTCTGGAAGTCATAACCCAAACTTTAACTTTTTCCTGGCTCTGAAATGGACCTCTTGCAAGTCTAGAAGCATGAGCTGTGATGCTGTCCTTACTTCAAGAGATACTTTAGTGTAATAATTTAAAGCAGCATATCAAGCCATTGTTAGTAGTTAGCATTGTGGAAGCTGGCAGGATCAATTAGCTGCCATTTTATTCTCTCTCTCTCTCTCTCTCTCTCTCTCTCTCTCTCTCTGTGTGTGTGTGTGTGTGTGTGTGTGTGTGTGTGTGTGTGTGTGTGTACACTTACTGTAAGTTATCTTTAGTAAACTCACAGAATACCACAGCCACTGAACTGTTCCACACTCAGGATTTAGGCCTGCAAGGTGGTAGACTAATCAACCTATGGTCTCATACGAGTTCTTGGGTAAGAAACAAAAACATTCATTCACTGCTTTCCATCTGGGCACATTTTGCTCACAAAACAGCCTTAGGTAAGGCTCTATTCTGCCATCTTCAATTTGGCTTCTATAAGGGATAAGAAAAACCAGCCACTACCCTTGATCTGGGGGCCAACACCACCACCAACAGGGGCCTTGGTAATTTTGAGACCGACCTTTCTCAGGCTACTTTATTTATTGGGAGAATTATCTGTATATAAATGGATGAATAACTTTATTGTCATTGTACTTCCATTCAATGGAATTAAATTCCATTTCCAGTGCACATAATAAAACATATGAAACATAAAACACATAAAATACATCCCTCACATGCAGCCGTGATGTTTAAACTATGCAATTCAAGGTTGAAATATATAACCGGTATCTTGCCATTTGCCACTGCCTTTTCTTCACAGAAGCGCTAAAAGATGCATTGTACATAGAGTTGCCTGATCTTGGTTTTGAGGTCCATACTTTGGGTTTCAGGGACCAAAAATCTTAGGGTTTTGCCAGTCTGGCAGTCCAATTTGAGGTTATTAGTAAGACTTTAGGACATTCCATTAGACAGGCTCAGTGGCCCCTTTTTCTTTTTCATCATCATGCATGCATTAGGGCTGCGGCTACTGAAACATATTATTTTACAATTGTTGCTAAAGAGTTTGTTCTTATGACATCACAAGGGCTTGCGCCTGGATCTCCACCTTTGGTCTCAAATTCTCAAGGACCTCAAGAGGAGGCTGCTGATCTGGGAACCTAATTATAATTTTAAGCAATAATTTATCTATTGAAAGTGTTTCCACCATAGAGGTGCTTTAAAGGCAAAAGGCAACACCTGTTCAGTATCTGCCTGTCATTCTGTGTTACTGTCATAAACACCCTGGAAGGTGAAAAGGTAGAAAGCAGCCGTACTTCAGCCTGGACTATGAATCCATTTTGAAGAGCAAACAAGAATAAAGGCTGGAAGCAGGAAAACGGCATAGCTACTGGAATCTGTATCTCGCACTCCATATTATATCCAATTAACACTTTTAAACAATACCATAAACACGTTTCTTAAACTGTGATTTTAGCACTTGCTAAGCCAAGGGCAAATCTTTCTTTCTTTCTTTCTTTCTTTCTTTCTTTCTTTCTTTCTTTCTTTCTTTCTTTCTGTCTGTCTGTCTGTCTGTCTGTCTGTCTGTCTGTTAGAAGATTAGTCAATTGGCAAACACCTCTGTTCTAACCAGGGACTTCTTTGCTCTCATAGCCTTTACAGAGTTTTATGTTTTGAAGGTTTGACTGTTTCTCCGAGAAACCTATTTTCATCGGTGCTTTGCTTTAAAGCAGGGGTCCTCAAAGTTTTCAAACAGCGGGTCGGTCCACCTCCCCCCCAGACACCACTCGGGGCCGGACCACAGTAAAAAAAAAAGCTGACAAGGAAAAAAGGGGGAGGGAGGGGCAAGTGGATGGTAGTTGGGGGTTGTGGGAGAAGCGACATAGCCCACTGCTTTGAACTGCCTCAGCAATAGAAGCAGCTGTGGAGGCTGGCTTGCTTGCAAAGCAGGGGTAGGTGGGGGGTTGCAATTAGTCCCGGGGGCCGGATTCAGGACCTTGGGGGGCCGCATTCGGCCCCGGGGCCTTAGGTTGAGGATCCCTGCTTTAAAGGCTTCAGCACTGTATCCTGGGAGTTCCTACCTGTTCCACGTGGTTAATTTTTGTTACTAAGTACGTGGAATGATGGAAGAGCCTCCTCTTTAGACCTCTGTTAAATATACAGAAGCAATGCTGGAAAGGGAGAAGTAATCCAAGTAGTATTCATAGTAGGGTGAGGTTGTTTGAAGGAGCTTGTTTGTTCCAGAAGTGTTTCCAAAAGTAAATTCTTGGGCTGTTACAGCCAGAATCTCCATGGAACAAAAAGTAACTTTCCCTTTAAATTTAAAAGCAGCACCACACCTGAATGGAGAGATGTGTACTGTAGGACATTACACAAATTAACTTTTCCAAGTTAGAATGAGAATATACAGTAGAAAATATTTGTGGAACTGGTCCAGCTCTTAATGCAAGCCTTGGGGCACTCAAAAGGCTTGTCCAACACTGTGGCCAATAAGAAGGGACTCTGAAAAGCCAGCTCTGCCCTGACCAACCTCTGTTTTACTGTGGCATGGCAGGCTAAATCTCTGAACCAAATCACTTTATAACAATGTCCATAAATCACAATTAAGACTCTGCATGTTATACATTTGTACTGTGTATGCATTAAGGAACCAAAAGGTTCCATGAAAGAATTTTAACTCATTGGAAAGTAAACACATTGAACTGGAATTGCATCCACATGCATAAGCACCGCAGTGTACCTTTTTACTAGAAGCAGTGGAATTTGGAAATAAAATGTCTCTTTTCCTTCTGACTTGCTTCTAAGCCCGCTTCTCCCCTTCCCCACCCCAGAAGAGAAGGTCTTACTTTCTGTAACAGGAGGATTTTAAGGGGACAGCTGTGTTGATTTGTTGCAGCCAAAACGGAGAAGCCTTGTGGCATCTTAAGGACTTCAACATTTTATTTCTGGAGTACTGTAGCTTATTTCATCAAACAGATCCGATGGAATGAACTGCAGTCTAGGAAATCTCATGCCCCAAATCTTGTAAGTCTTTAGGGCCAGAAGCAGTGTGTCCAAATGTCACACTGCACCAGCTTCTCTCACTTTTAGGACAATGAAAATGATCTACCTTGGGAATTTAAGCTTGGGATTCAGACCCAGGAATGAAGCCATCAGGTAACCCTCTGCAACCTTAATGTGCCTTTTGCTGTAATTATGGGCTCTCTTTAATTGATATTTCTGGCCTCAGGTGGTACAAGATCCATTGTCATTTTTGCCACAAGAAACTAACACTCCTAAAGTGTTCTGATCTTAAGAGCTGATGATGTCGCTTATGTGTCAAATGAAATGTGTAGGCTTTTGAGGTGCCACAATAGTATCAAATTAAATTAATTATTTAATCTAATTATATTACCAGCACTAAAACAGCTACCACAGCTAAGGGCAGGTTTTCATACTGATGCAATGCAGGTATCATTACCTGCCACCTCAGAATGAGGTGGGCAAAGTGTACACCTTCTCTGCAAAAAAACAAAAACATAAACATAAACAATAAAAATTATTTTTGGGGGGTTGTGGACCTCTAGGCTCTCCTGCCCCCCCCCAAAAAAAACGAATCTAGCCCCAACATAAATGCTATCTAGGTGCTATTAGAAGTCTGCATGATCTATAGATTCTATGAGCTGCCTATTAAATAGGGTTGTTGGGTTTTTTTTGTATCCTCTTCCCCAGCCACCCACTGACACCAAAAATAATACAAACTCTGCACCACCACCACCACCACCACCCCAAAAAAACCAGAAGCGGACTTTCAACCATTCTACAGGCCATGCTGCTCCCAGAAGATTCCAGGGTTGGCAAAGACAGGAGAAAAAATGACTTGTTGCTTTCAGATGAAGCCTTTAGTGATAGCCTAGACATGCAGGAGTTAAATATGGTGTTTTACTCCCCTACCTTGATGGTATATTTGCAGATTACTCCCTCTAAAGACAGCATACAGGTGGAAAGAATAGGTTGGTTACTTCAGCAGTCTTTTGTGTTTATTTATCTCTGTTTTGACCTATTTTGCCAAATAATGTAAAGAAAGGTGGGTCATGGGAAACCATATGAATCCATACATAATTTTAAAATGTTTGATTCAATCACAGTTCTTTCCTAAGGTGTATGATATGACCAGGAAACTCACCATGATTTGACATAAATATAAAGCCAGTGACCAACACAGCCAGCATCTTCATCTTGATGATCTCTTGAGCCTGGCACTTGATCTGCAGGGACATTAGCAAGTTGTAACACTCACTGTGAGTTGGGGGGGGGTTGCAGGTGCCCATATCTAGAAAGCCAACTGGCTCCAGCACAAAGGTATCAGTCCACTAGGAGGAGGGTAGGTTTTCTCAGGATCAAGGGGGGGGGGAGGTAAGTTTTCTCAGGATCAGGACTCAAAACACAGCTAAAGGAGAACTTTCAATTAAATAGTCAGTTAATTGAAAGAAGAAAGATCTGGACAACAAGGCTGAACTGGGAAGTTGAATTTCTTTCTTTTTAAAAAATATTTTAAAAAATGCTGTAACACTGTTTTAACTGAAGTAGCTTTTAACTTGGGTGTGGATGCAACCATGGACAATGGAGAGAAAGTGGGGTGGAAGTTCCCCCCATGTGGAAGAACCCCTGTGTAAATGATGGATGACTTCAGGAGTGCTGTGTGTCTAGATCAGGTGTAGATGGGCTTTCTTTGAAATTCCTCGGTAATAATGTGGGTGATTCAGTGTTGCACATGGCCATTTCCCAGACATGTTGGCTTGGTCTTCTGATGTCCTTTATAAAAGAAGTAAAAGTAACTCTTCCATCAGTATGTAAGGAGGAGGAAAAAGCTCTTTTCTAAAAACTGAAAAGGTCTTTTAAAAAAAAAAGTGGCAACTCTAATGAAGCTAAGTGGGAGTGGGTGGGCTTGCAGCTGTTACTAATTGCTTTTAAAATATATCCCTCCAAGCTGTGACCACACTAGAGCTTTGGGTTGTTGGGTTTTTTTTAAAAAAAAAACCATAATGATTTCGACTGTTTTCTTAGAGATGACCAATGCAGAGATCCCAGAACTGTTTTCAAGAACTGAAGGAGGTGACCCAATCTAGGCAGATTGTATTTAATTTTGCCTTTCCCTCTGTCAAATGATACTAACCTTTCACTCAGCTAAATAAATACAGAAGGAATGTCTTATCATCTTGTCAATATGGCTAACATTACTACTGCCATCATGCACACCAATGAATCTCAGTAATGGTGGATAACTAAAGCATGCCAACGGAAAAAAGTTACAAGATGACTACTAGACACTATGCTAATTCATACACGATAGTAATAATTTGAGGGGCAGGTAGGGGCACAGGCTCAACTCACCCTTGGGGGGGCTCAGGGGACACTGATGACTTTTGTACATCCTGTTGTGGCCAGCATGGATTTGGGCACTGCTCTTTTAAATTCTGAGTATTCCATAAATAAATAATCAGGAAGAAGAATGTTGACAACCACGTACCAAATTTTCCAAAATCTTTTTAACCTGGCCTGTAAATAAAGGGCCACTGTTTACTGGATGAACCAGTTCTTGCAGCTGCCATCATATTAATAACTATGTTCTTAAATATTTATTTACAGCTGCATATATGCCTTCCCATGCATCTATGGATATTGACCATTTTCTCCATTAAATATTTCTTATCTCTTTAAAAATGATTGCAAACTGTCTTGGTTGTAGAAAAAGCTAGTTGTAATGGCTTGGCCATTAGCAAATAGGCACTAGCTAGAGATGCTCCCCCCCCACACACACACACTCAAATTAGGGCTCCTCCCAATAGTTCATTTCCCTCCCATGTTTTAGCTTGGAGAACATAAGAACATAAGCTAGTCTAGCTTCCTATATCTCACCGTAGCCCCACCAAATGTATCCAGGAGCGCACGAAACTAGATATCTGTCTCCTCATACCACTCCCCTGCATCTGGCCCTTGAAGTACCCTGGTTTTAAGCCTGGAGATTACACATCTCCACCATGGCTAGTAACCTGTGGTGGACTTTTCCTCCAGAAATCTGTCCAATCCCCTTTTTGAAGGCATCCAGGCCAGATGCCATCACCACATCCTGTGGCAGGGAGTTCCACAGACTAACAATACGCTGGGTTAAAAAAAACGAGTTGATAATGTTTTTATTTTTTTGTCCCAATATGTATTACTTTACATTTTCCTACGTTGAAATGCATTTGCCATTTCGCAGCCCATTCCACCAGTTTGAAGAGATCCTTCTGGAGCTCTTCACAATCTTCTTTGGTTTTTTCCTTACATCCAAGCTCGGTTATGAAAGCCTGTGTCTTTTAGAAATCTTAACGTACATCCATTCCTATGTTGGAGTTTTGCTAGAAAGTGAAAATAAACATATACCATAAACTATGTTTTTAGATGGAAGCAAAAGGAACCGAAGGTTGTAGAAAAATTACTGAATGAAGCAAAATAAAGGACGCATCCTATGGAGCATGAACAATACCTATAATATCAGCACAGGATCTCACCATTAAGGAAAGCAAAGGTTTTGTCTCTGAAAGCACAGAACTTGGGTTTGTAACTTGTTTCCTTTCCCCCCCCCCCTTGAGCTCACTTCGGGATGTTATATGCCGTGAAGCAGCTGCAAGCCCACCAGAATGCCAATTATTTTTTTCAGGTCAAATCCTTCTAAATGGATTCCGGCCATTTGATGGAATAGGAGGTATGGTACAGTTTGCATTTTATTTTTAACCCAAGGAGGGCTTCCATTGAACAGAACACAATTGAATTTTTTTTAAAAAAAAAATGATATAGAAGAAGAAAGCTCTGCTAAATCAGAGCCTGCCAGTTTTCCTTTCCCCTCTTCTTATGCTAAATAATTCAGAACTTATTTCATTTTGCATCATCTATAATTCTTCACTGGGGGGGGGGGTGTAGCGGGAAGGGGAGGAAGTGTTGCAGGTGGCCGGAATTTTGAGTTGCATTGTGCTCCAGAAGGTCAGCCAACTGGCCTGTTTTCTCCTCTTGTGGCTTCAAAGGATGCAGATTTGTTGGCCTCTTCTAGTCTTATCAGCACTGGGACCAAGAGAGAAAGGGGGGGGGGGGAGATCAACACTGAAAACCTGCTATTCTGCAGAGTGAAGACACTCTCCAGATTGCTTGTGTGAAATGCATGGTTCAACAGGATCAAACACAAATCCCCTTGTTACAGGGAAAGTCACTATAGTTCCCTGAGTAAACATCAGTTTTTTTAAACCCTGAATTATTAATTGTGTTTTTTGTCAGTTAAGAAGTGAACTCGATGGATGCCCAAGGAAGGGGGAGACACACACACACACACACTGTACAGTAGATACTTGGTTGCTATTGATATGTAATGTGGTTGGGTACCAAGTCACCCAACTTCTATTACTTTAATGATGATTGGCAGTGTTATCTACCTTATACCTGGGTGAATATAGTAAGCACCTACTTGATATAAATCAAATCAAATCAAATGGTCTTCAAATGTCTTTTCTATGCAGGACCAACCTTACACGTCTGTCTGTCTGTCTGAATCAAATACGCCACTGTTCCTGTCGCCAACCCCATCATTCCATGAACCAGACAGGTTAATACTATTAAAGAGTTTGTGTTGTTTCTACTTACTGTGATACCCACTGCTAGCGGCTAGCTAAATCCAAAGAAAAGACCCTCACAGGAAGTTATCCAGGCCACCCAACACCCTGTCTATATATATGATCTATGCATCACTGAGGGTGTGGTTTGGTGGTGGTGGTGGGGGCTTTTTATGTGTTTCTGAATCTCTGTCAAAAAAATCCCATTCTTGCAAATGAGGAAATATACAATAGCTATAACTCGGGGATGGGGCTTTGAGGAGCCATACATTTCAGGGCTCTGGTAGAGTTTAAATACTCAGATAGAATTTTATTTCTATTCACAGGCATCCTTTTAGCAATGGTGCCTACCAGACAGTATTTGCACCACCACACCGAGAATAAAAGAGGAGAAGAAAGGCAGAGGGGGTGTACTCCCTTTGTGTAAAAACCAGTACAAGAAGAGCACAGACATTCCTCCACAACCACACAAATCTTTTGTAGCAATGACAACACAGATCTTCCTCTCTGCCCTGGTACTAAGCAAAGTGGCTGCAGGTCTGTATACAGCTCTCACAGAACTCTCCCTAGTGTTACAGTGGTTGGAGTGTCTAGGACAGCGGTGGTGAACCTTCGGCACTCCAGATGTTTTGGACCACAAGTCCCACAGTGCCTTTGGTTCAGGTGCATTAGAAACCACGCTATCTGTAGTTGAGCTAATAAATTCATTATTGCAAGGGTCACTCAATACATTAATCTACAGCGGAATTTTATCTTGAACATTGCTCTGATAGGACAGTTGTAACGGGCATTGCTTAATAGGTTTAAAGGAAGGCTCCTGAGGGCCATGCCTTTCACAGGTTTCACCGTTTTAGAAGTGTTTCATTTGAAATAGTTGAGAGTGCCAGTAAATTACTTGGCGCTAAATAGAACCCAAAAATGTTAGAAAGGTAGGCCAGCCAGAATATCAGGGTGATAAAGGAGAGAAAGTGTATGTACCTGGCCACAGGAAACATTCCAACAGTCACTGGCATTGTTTAAAGGATTGTACAATGTCTGGTGTGGTTTTAAATGTCTCAGGGACAAAGTTTTCCTTAATTATGTGGTATCACATGCCCTGTCTGCTACTGACCATAAAGAACAAAAGACAATGGTCACCCCAACAGAATTTTATACAAGTGAACTCAGCTCGTGTTGGAAACTCCTTTGTTTCTACATCATTGGAAAATTAATTTTTCTTATTCTGTTTTTTTTTGGGGGGGGGTTCTGCCTCATTTTTGTACTAAGATTAGGCTTGTGGGATCTACACGGTTTCAAATCCTGCCAACCAGTGTCAGTCGTAGAGTAACATGTTTGCCTGATAATTAATAATAATAAGACTAAATAATAAATAGTAAATAATAATAAGACTAAAGTGAAGATTCCACAAGTATGAAGTCTGCTGCATTGATAGGTGTGTCTTTGATTTCAGCATGGAAGGGAATTATGCAGCAATGTAACTACCATATTGAAATTTATACAAGGCTGCAGAAATAAACAAGCATCCTTCTTTGTAATACATAGGCCAGAGACTTATAGTTGTATATAAAGCCCAGGGAAGGGGAAGGATGCAAGACCACCTTGAGCAAAGTGTGGCCACTTCTGGAAGCCCCTAAGGTTGTTGATTTATCTGTTAAATAGCAGCTGAAGCCTCCTCACTACCATTGTGTTAAGATCCTCAAATACCCCTTTCCAAAATCCCGCCACTGGATTTCTGGCCATTGGATTTCCCGGTTTTGTGGTTTTAGCCTCTCTCTCTCTCTCTCGTAGATTTTGTGATAGGGGCCAAAATTGGCCTCCAGATCTGTTCTACAGTAGATGGATGATTGACTAATGAACATTGATATAAAAAGGGAAAGGGGACAGAGTCCTAATGTGACAATGCTTGGAACCTCAGTATACTAGAGGCAGAAATGCTCAGAACAGAAAAACTATGACAAATTGCCAATTATAATACATGTGAGCTACCTGAATAGCTCAATGGCGGAATTCTGTGGCTATGGAGTCAGAGGCTGGGAGGTCACTTCCACATAGCACCTCCATGATATGGTTTGAGTTTGATGATCCATAGAGCTGTGGATTTGCACATTCAAAATTTGCAATGTATCTATGAATCTCAGCATCTTTTGTATTGCACTTCCAGAATCAGGCTTTGTAATCGACTTCAGTCTTATTCCTCTTTTATGTCATGATTCATTCATCTAATTCAGTTATTTGCAGATTTGTTGGGGGGGAGTCTTGTGAAATCCATAAATTTAATTTTTTTAAATTCTGTTTTAGCCTTACCATCTCCAGGTTTCTTTGTATTTCATTAAGAGCCTAATTTGGAATATCTTGACTATTCCAAACGTACTGGAAATTATTGTCAGCATTCCCATTTGCTTTGCAGACCATCTTTTTCCAGATAATGTTTTGGTGCTCACTTTAACAAATAAGGCCAAAATATCAGCCAACAAATACTTAAACCAGCTCACCGTGTCAAAATACCAAGGTAACATCAAATTGAATATTTGACAGGATATTCAGGTTTATCGTGCTACTGTAATTATCTGAGGAGACTGATAAATATCTAGTAAATCTTTGACATTAAGGTTTTGCATTGGAGAACGGGGGAAGAATGGGAGGAGCAGATTGTATTTCATTAGGAATCAGGAAATCTTTCAATGACAGCATGATAAGTCGTCTTCTTTTTTTTTAGTGTTGACCTGAATAGGCAGTCAGTTCCTTGACAATTCATAGTCATACATTGAGTCGGTGACTAGGGTTTTAACGCAGGATTCTGAAATTTAGGGGATTAAAGTACTGCTGTTGGAACGATGTAAACCTGTCCATAGTTATTTGCTGCTGGAATAGAAGAAACCTGCTAGCTGCAAATACCTCCGGATGGCTCTTTCTAGGCAGAAGGAACTACAAAGGCAAGCTCAGTACTAAACCCATATGGCCATCACACACTCACACCCAGGCATTCCTCCCCATTCCTGTCCCTGTGCATATGCCACATGTGACCCAAACTTCATTTTGAGAACACTGCAATCCCATGCAACAAAATTACTAGTTAGTGTTACAGCTCTGATTGAGGAAGGGGGCCTGTTAATGCGAACGGGCTTTCCGCTTTTTAAAGGAAGCAGAAGAAACCCCCTGGCACAAGCTCCATTATGTCCAGCTCTTTGTGCAGTGAAGCATTGCATGAGTGGAGTGGCAGAAAAGGGTACTGGCCTAAATAGTTGAATCATGCGCTAAGGCCAAGACCAAGGCACAGGAATAAATTTATTAAAGGAATAAATATCAGGAAAAGAATCTCATAGGATAACTGAGGAACTGAGTTTGAAGGGGCCTAATAAGGCCATCAAGTCCCACTTACGGTTATTGCAGACTATTCTAAGGTCAGTACCCTTTTCTGCAGAAAACCTCCAGTAGATACTTGTATTGCTCAGTAAAATGGAGCATTTATGTCCAGAAATTTGAATTCTTGCTGTCCTTCCTGGGAGAGGGGTCAGCTGAGATCACCCACAGGGATGTGTGGCTGAGCGTATTATATGCTATGCCATGTGTGTGGTGTTGGCCAGGCTGCATAATTCCAGAGCATCACCTGGAAGAGGGATGGGCGAGCCACCTCTGAATACTTTATACCTAGAAAATCCTGGAAAGGTTGCCCTGTCAGAATCAACTTGATGTCAGAAAATAATACTAATTAAGGTGCTACTCTCGGGTGATTATATAGTTGATAGCGTATTTTATGATTGTCACGTGCTTCTAGTTCTATATTTTGTCTTGGAGCTGAGACAGGAATGTACATGACAAATGTACAACTTCCCTCTGACCTCTAGAGTGTCATTTGATAGATGAAAGATTACCATGTGATATTGACAATGTTGTCTGAGTAATGAAGAACTGTTTCTTGTGGCATATACTGTAGATTATTCAGTGTCATAGATTTTTCTTCCTGACATGTACCATGTCCTATAATTATATTTGGAATGCATTTTCAACATCTAATGAGAGATATTGTATAATCTATTTTTAACAAAAAATGGACCAATCCGAGAGTAATTCTGTAATGTAAAGCAGTTTGTCAATGTGTGACAAGGCCATTATTTCCAAGTTACACATTTGCCAAGTTGGAAAAAAAATGAATTGGACACTGCATATTCTGCCTCATAAACATAATGCATTTTACTTCCTCGAGAAGTGATTTATAATGGTAAACTTCATATCAGTCTTGTTAAGTATTTAAGTATGGGAAAGGAGGAGGGGGAGTAGAGTAGACCACATATCAGTCCCTATGGATGCGTGGCTGGTAGCACTGTGCCCCCAATCCACTGAACATATATGTACAGTGGACCCTCGTATAACAAATGGTTTGTATAACATAAAATCTGTGCAACATAAAAAATTCCAGAGATAGCGGAAATTTGCTTAACAGAATCGCCTATGGGGCGAATCCATACAACATAAAAATGGTCACAATTAGGTATTATTCTGTTTTCAATGCATTCCTATGGGAAATTTGTATAAAGGGAAATTTGCTTAACATAATTTCATTCGGAATGAATTAATTCCTTTACACAAGGTACCACTGTAGATGGAAATCAATTCAGCACATTATTGCTGTGATGGAGAGCACATGCTCCTATGCTGAAGCATTTGCAGGTAGGTAGGTGTTTTGTTCTCAACTGATATTATTCTTCAAGTTGTATCTTGTATTTATAGGAAGCTACAGAAGAGGGTATCAGGTGCTATAAATATGTATCACTCTTTTGGACACTGTGGGTGATCATTGCAAACACACTTAGAAAGATTACTAAGAAATTACACTGTAAAATAGAGAGAACTAAATATCAATAATAATTCCAACTTATCCCAAACTGGACAAGGTGGCCAGCTGGTTTCATAGATACATACCTGACATCCACGTTTAATGTAAATATGTGCCCATCTGTGGTTTTGGACTCCCAGAATTTCCAGATAGACTAGAGTATTCTGGGAATTATGATTAAAAAGATAAATATGCACACCTTGCATGCCGTGTATTAGAAATACATTGCTTTGGGAGTGAATTGGATAATTTTCCTACGAAGCCTCATGTCCAGAAATGTTGTTTTCTCAGAACCAGCTATCAAGAAACCCAATACCTTAAGCAGGTATTTAAAACCCTAAGTTAAGGTGATAAGGATTTCAAATCCTGCTTTCTGTGGAATTGCAACTCCATTCTACTCCAATGCATTCTCTTTCTAAACTAAAAGCGAAGAACATAGGTCTACCTTTCATCTTTTAGGCGAAAAAGAAAAAAGATTAGTTCCTAAGAGTTAGATACTCTGGTTATTACATGTAATTTCACTCTAATTTCACTCTGAGTCTTTACTCTAGACTCAACTTCCAGATAAACTCACCTGGATGACTGAGAATCATGACAGACATTTACCTTGTAGACTTATAAACACAAAAAACAGTTACATTAATGAGCCTATTAATATGTCTAATGCACCAAAAAGTCATGTTCTCCCTGTAAACTGTTGTTGATAAACTTGAGTTTGTGAATCTGGGACCATGCTGATTCTGAGGTAGTTCCCAAAAGTAACTTTTTCAAACTCTAGAAGAGAGAAGAAGAAGGTATAGCCATGCTTCCTGAAAGGAACAGCAGTGGGAGGAAGAACAGTGCACAGTCTAAGTCTTTTGGCTCTCTTTTACACATTTGCCAACCACCGCTGTGTGGGAGTGGAGCCAGCGGCCCACAATTTACTGAACCATATTGAATTCCGACAATTTCTCTTCCGTTCCCTGCAGTTACTGAATTACATTAGGAGGATCTGAATGACTCTGAGGGGAAAGAAATTTGGATCTGCCCCAAATTCTTCTGTTATTACTCATCATTTTAGCTCCAGATTGCTACTATCTGGGAGAAATTAAGCCTATGTTCTTGGGTGACTCAGCTGCAGTGTCATCAATCATCCTTTCAGTTTTATGTTTCTTTCCCCTCACCCCTTTCCTTTTGCAGCCTCCCCATCTGCTCTGGCCACCCTGAAATCTTCACCCTCTCGTCCGTCCACCTTAAGGAAGAGACCAAAGTTAGTTTTCAGCATTTTAGCACTGTTGGTCATTAAGAGGAACAAATGAACAAGCAAACCTCACCGTTTCTGAAATCTCATTCCATCTGGTCTGGTAATTGCATTAAGCATCAACAGCACGGATAAAGGATTGTAACATTGGGCACTGAATAAATAGAATCCAAAAAGTGTGCTTCATTTATCGTGTTTGTAATTTCCCATTCATGTATAACAGAGGAAAAAACAAAACAACAACCCTAAAGTCATCCACATATTGCTACTGATCATGCTGTAGGGGCAATGAGAGCTGCAGTCCAACCAGTGGCCTAACCCTGAGTTGAACAGGAATTGCTGTTCAAAGTATTGCACATACTTCTATGCTACTCTTGCTTCCCAAATAAATTAACAAATAAATAATGTGCAATTCCATTCATTTGAAATGTGATGTTGGAGTTTTATGGACAGCATGGACTGACCAAAAGATGAATGAATCGTTCTTAGGGATTAAAGTAAGCCTGAAACCTCATAGAAACGGAAATGAATAATCTGTGTCTGCCACATTTTGATCACAAAATTATATCCGATGACAAGACTCACTTGGAAAGCCACTAATGCTAGGAAAAATTGAAGCACGCAAGAAAAGAGGAAAACCGAACTTAAGTTGGAGAGACTCAATAAAAGTAACCCTGGCCTTTTCACAGATTCACTGCAAGTTGGAAATGGTTTATTGGCATATAAAATGTGCAACGCCTGTTTAAGCACCTGGCAGAAAAGCTTCAGTCATCAGTTAGTTAGTTAGTTAGTTAGTTAGTTAGTTAGTTAGTTAGTTAGT
>JAHTLZ010000204.1:76518508-76532026 GCA_023846285.1 Phrynocephalus versicolor | reverse complement strand
GTTAGTTAGTTAGTTAGTTAGTTAGTTAGTTAGTTAGTTAGTTAGTTTTTGGGTTAGGGTTAGGTTTAGGGCTTTATGGATTAATTTAAACATTATTACAAAGTGCTTATTTGATAGTATGCATATTTGCTACTTGGATTTAATTTAGTTTGGTCTTTGATTGTAAATAAAGATAACTAACAAACTAACTAACTAACTAACTAACTAACTAACTAACTAGTTTCAGTCATCATGGCTATTGTTTGGGCATACTAAGAATTGTAGTTCAAAACACCCAGGAGGTTTCATTTAAAAGCAGCCTGTTTTAAAGTTTGGCCATCTGGAATTTTGTACTTCTGACTTGTATAACCGTTGATCACCAGCCAAACTGACAGGGCCTTCTGGGGGGCCAAAAATATCAAAGCATCTGGTAGATCAAAGATTGAGAACTATTGGTCCAGAAATGTGGAAGCAGAACTCCTTCTTGAGTCTGTCAAGGACCTCCGGTCAAGATGAGAAAAGTGGACTCCTACAGGGGATTTACACTTGCTTAAGTGTGTATAAATTAGACTGGCAAATTGTGACTAATTTGCAACTTTCTCCTCACATTCCTGGACACATGCCAGTCATGCAAGAAGAAATTTAATTTCCCACCATTTTTACACAATCACACATATTTTGTCATAAATCCCCAACAGGGTTCTTCTGGTCAGTGGTAGATGTTGTTAGAAGACAAAGGAAACAGTTGAAAGATACTTGAAAATAAAAAAAACTAGGTTACAGGCGATACCTTTATAGGCCACTAATAAAAATAAAAAAACAGTTCAACCCCCCTCTTTTGCTTTGAAAATAAAACATTCAGGAAGTATGCATTCAACAAACATAATCTTAATCAAAGGCTTTTAGTCTGAGTTTAAACTGTGGGGATTTGGATAGTTTGACCATCAAATTAACAGTTTACACCTCAGAAGGAACTCTTCTCACCTTTCAGTCTGAGGAGATAGAACAGAAAGGTGTTAATTAAAGAAGGGATTGCTCTGGCTATCTCTGGCATACTTCTGGCGCTAAGGGCTTCCTGTCTGAAGATCTGAAAATGGGATGTGAGGGTATCTGTGAGGAACTGCCCCCATCAGCTCTCTTGGCCAAGGATTCAGCACTTTAAGAGGCAGCCATTCAAATGGTAATTTTGATTCAAAACCATGCTAGCAGCAAACATATGAACTGGAAAAGAAAACAGCTGTTGGCAGGCTGCCAGATAAAGTCTTTCACTGTGTCTTTCTGTAAGCTGGACACAGGACAAATTAGCCTCTTTGAGGGCAGATAATAGGTCTAAGCAGTCCAGTAGAAAGGGACTGAGTACCCCCCCCCCAGATTGGATGTTGTCAATAAGAAGCAGTCCTAGACCAGTGATGGCAAACCTTTTAGAGACAGTGTCCAAAATGCGATTCAAAACCCACTTTTTTTTTGAAAAGTGCCAATACAGCAATTTAACCTGAATACAGGTGGCTGTGAAGGGGCAATATCAGAAAGGGTTCCGAGTGCCACCTTTGGCACCCATGCCATAGGTTCGCCAACACTCTCCTAGACTATGCTAGTTGGGATTCCCTTATCATGCTTTCCAACAAAGTAGCTTATAATATAACATGAAGGTACAGTGTTAAATTTCTCAGTTCAGTGAGAGAAGGAAGGTACAATTCCTTCTGGGTCTGTTTCCTCCCTGGTACTGTTGCCTGGCCCCATGCTTCATTTGCCATTGCAGATGTGTTGCCCAGTTGAAGGAAAGTGGCTGAAATGACCACCCGAGGGCTGCTTGACTCCTATTGTGTTAGAGGGGGTTTCCAGGGTGTGTGTCTGCTTTGTGGGTCTGTAACTCACTTGGGGTCCACAATGCGTGCCCCACCTCTCCTCCTTGAAGTGTAAATGATTGAACACCCATCCATTTCTGAGTTAAGAAAACCAGGTACATATTTTCTCAAAAACATTGGTGTGTCTGAAAATATGTTTAATCTCTTATTTTGGAAATATATTGCTTTGCTACATTTAAGACCATGTTCATCCCAAGGTAGCTTACAGTATACAAGAATAAAATTTAGGACAAAATTATAAAAGTATGTTTATGGACAGTATGTTGTAAGGCTAAATCTAACTATTGTTCTAACTGCAGCAGTCCCATTTAGTACAGTGGTACCTTGTATAAAGGAATTAATTCGTTCCAAATGAAATTATGTTAAGCAAATTTTCCTTTATACAAATTCCCATAGGAATGCATTGAAAGCAGAGTAATCCCATTTTTATGTTGTACGGATTTTCCCCATAGGCAATTATGTTAAGCAAATTTCCCCCATCTCCGGAATTTTTTATGTTGTACAAATTTTATGTTATACAAGCTGTCTGTTATACAAGGTACCACTGTACATTGTTCTGTTCTAGTTGGCACTTACCGCGGGATTTTGTCCATATAATTTTGAAACAAGTTATTTAACACAAAACACATTTTCAAATATTACACAATAAAATATAAAATGCTCTGAATGAAAAGCTAAAGAGGATATATTTTAAATGCCTTCTTTTAAAAACTATCTTACAAGATGAAATACACATACCTGTATTTTGAAATGAAATACCATAAGAAAGGGGCCACTACCAAAAAAAAAAAAAAAAAAAAAAGCCTAAGGACCACTGGTGATGGGCTTGTGAATACAATCTAAAGATTATCTTAAAACCTGAGCACTTTCATATGAGTATGGGAATTCTTTCAGATAACATCAATTCCAAAGCTGTATTCAGAAAGGTCACTGAAGAAAAGTCACTGAAAGAGGGGAGAGTTTTTGCCCTTTCTCTCTTGTCTTCACAATTTTTCTCCCCCTGCCTCATGGAAGATGATGAGTCTGATCTGGAGCAGCCTCTGCCGTTTGTGGACAGACATTCTCTACCTGGGCTGAAACGTTGATTTTTCCCCCAGTGTTCCAACACAGGAATCCTGTTGGAAAATGGATGTTCTCCTCCTTCTTGAGAAAAGCAAGACTAGGCTACAGATGATACCTTTAGATTTTCCACCTCTTTCAACTCATCAATGGGCATGTCTAGGATGGGGATGGACTTTGTGATAGACTTTGTACCTTTGGGGATGTTCCTCCCCCCCCCCATCTATACTCAATGTGGTCAAGAGCTTGAGAATTTGGAGTTCTAAAGCTTTAGAGTTCTAAAGGCCAACACTGACAATTGGGATTGGGCCCAAGAAGGCACAAGTCAGGCAGCTGGTCCAGAACTGGTGTTATTATACAGTATGAACTGATCCTCCAGCTCCCAAATAAAATGCAAAGGAATGTACAGTGTTTGGTTTTAGCTGAAATTTAAGACTCATCTTCAAAGAAGGCCACAAAAGGACCCTGCTTCTGGAATCCTTTGCCAACGAAGTATTTACTGCGTGTCCTTGATGGGGGAGAGCATTTCAAAGGCCACATGAAATTTGTTGCCCTATACCTGTCCTACATGATAATACTGCATCTAGTTCTCAAAGAGGCTTAGCCCCCCAGGCCCAAATCTGTAGCTGGCTTATCTCCTCCTATCTTGTCCTCAACCTGGGGCCTACTAGATTCCTCACTAGCCTGTTTCCTGCCCCACCTTCTGCTTCCTCGCTTACCCCTTTCCTCAGCTACAAGTCCTGCCATTGAATGGAAGCTATGAGGAAAATAAAACAAAAGCAGACTCCAACTTAATGGGTGAAGGAGGAATTAAACATCCAAATAGTCTTGTTGGCCATGGCACATTCTTCATAGGCTCTGTTGGAAATGGGCATGTTGGGATCTGCAGTATAACCTGGAATTGCTTCAGAACCACAACTCACACTGTTGTTGGTTGTTACTGTTTACTTTCATGAATAGCTGCCAAGCTTTATGAATGTGATTGAAAGGGCTTAAAACCTGGGCCAGAATTTTTTTTAAAAAAGGCCTTTAATGGATGGAGGGTGGGCCTAAGATATTCTGCTTCCTGTGGCAAAGGAGAATACAACACAGCCACACGCTGATCCATTCCATTTACCAAAGCTATTGAATCTTACTTTAGCATAGGGAACATGATACTGTACTGTATTTCATTGCATATGATGGTAAGTCATTGGGTAAGTAAGCAGAATGGTTCCTCCTTACTCATCAGCCTATGTTGCCCACAGGAGCTGCCTCCTTCTGCCCCACAGTAGAGCTGGCTCTGTGTAGAGTACAATAAGAAAACTTCATCCATTTTCTTTCCTGGCTGCTTGTCAGCAGTGTTGTGCTGTTCAACAAAATGAGTAGATAGTTTTAAATCATGCAAATGAATAAAGTCCAAAACATGGAAGGAGATCACAGGAAAAGGATAATGATAAGATCCCCTGCTGTTTGGAAGCAACTCTTTTTTCCTAATGTAGGCTGCATCAATATTGATCTTGCCTCAGTGCACCCGAGATTCATTTGCTTGGGCATTAATAAATACGCTTGGGAAGGAAATCAGTCTGGTTTCCCCCCAAGTAAATATATTCAGTTCTGAATGCAAAACAAATGCTTGATAGTTTTGGCACTCAGCAATGAAACAAAAAGGTGGTTTTTTGTGTAGCTACTCAGTATTTAAAAACATTTGTGTACTTTCCCATGCAAACAGGGATATTAACCATAATCATACATTGTTTCAGTTTATTCTTCTTCAGCTGAAGTATGTCAGAAATGAAACCTCTGCATTTAATATTTGCTGTATAAGGGTAAAAGTAAAGGTTTTTCCCGCACATGCATGCCAGTCGTGTCTGACTCTAGGGGCAGTGCTCATCTCTGTATTCAAGTCAAAGAGCCAGTGTTGTGCAAGTCCATGGCCACATGGCCAGCATGGCTGCAAGGAAATACTGTTTTACCTTCCCGCTTTTTATGGCGGTACCTATTTATCTACTTGCATTTACATGCTTTTGAACTGCTAGGTTGGCAGGAGCTGGGGCTATCAGTGGGAGCAAACTCCACTGTGTGGCACCTGGAGGTCAAAATGCTGTATACCTTCACCCTATTTCCCAGACAGGTTAGTCTTAGGTAGAACAAGGTAGCTGCCTCAAGTGGCAGAAACTAGGATTGGTAGATGGTGGGAGGGACTGGAATATCCTCCAACAGTAGAGAATTGCTGAGGTGTGGAGAGCATAGAAATGGCTCTGCTCTGGTAGCCTGCCCTGTCCTGGCTAGGCTAGACTGGTACCTTCAGGTGAAAGGGAGTGGAAGACAATATCTCCATACCAGCACTGAAGCCAACTTCAACGCTCAGTTTCCATACTTTAAATGGTCAAGTGCCTTCTCTTTTCTGCCTCCTGATGCAACATATCTTGGGCTGGCCCTCTGACTCTCTGATATGCCCTGGTTTATACATAGCCCTGAAGGAATTGTATCTGGATCTTGAGCAGTCCTAACCAATTTTAATTACATACAAGGAAAATATTTGCCCATAGTTTTTACAGGTAAGATGAAGGGAGGATGGCACTAACAGAAAAAAAGGTGAAAATTGAGGGAAAGGGTTGATTAGAACCCCTGCTCCCAAAAGGATTGCTGCAAGGAAGATTTCCAGACTGAACATGTTTATCTTGAAGCAAATCCTTATTAGCAAGTTCTACCTATACACCAGCTGCCTAGATGCCCTAAGCACATCCGGTCTCGCCAGATTTAGGAAGCTAAGCAGGGTCGGCCCTGGCTAGTACTTGGATGGGAGACCACCAGCGAATACCAGATGCTGTGTAGGCACATGGAGTAGGAACTGGCAAACCACTCCAGTATTCCTGCCAAGAAAAACTCCATGGCCATGGGGTCACGAAGAGTCGGTTATGACTGTAACAACACAACACACACATACACCCCTATACACCAGCATTCTGAATAACTAACATGGAATAACATCTGGGTAGGCCACGTAAAGTGGATTTGGAATTAGAGGATTGTGGCAATATCCTTGTGATTGCTGAATTTCCTTCCTAAAGATTTCACCTCTAAAGTAATGGATTGAATATATCAGGGGGAGTGTTACTGTCTGGTTTTCTTCAGTTGCAGGCAGTGGGATAGGAAAAAAGTGCTGTTAAAATTAGCGACCTTCACAGACCTTTTCCTTCTCAGCAATTTCCAAGTCTCTGTATATCTATGCTAGTGGTCCAAAACATTTTCGACTTGCAACTCCCTTGACTTCCTGACCATTAGCTGGAGTTCCCTCAATATGATATTTTGGGTTTGGGGCAGAAAGGAGGGGGAAGCCCATAACATCCCTAAACTGGTTTTCATGATGGCCCGGGGTGCTGCATGCACAGTTTGGGAACTACTGCTCTGTACTCCACATTGTTTCAAAGACAACAGAGGACAATGCCAGGTAAACTTGCGCTCCCACCTTATCCGTGACCCGACAGAGCCTCCAACTGTTCCTTGGTCCATGCTGGATTTCGGTGCCCTCTTCTCCGTCACTTGGCTCCTGCCCTGTAATACCTAAAATGGAGCGTGTGCATTCACACTGCTTAACTTTATAGCTAGACCACAAGTGCAAAACAGGGGAAATGCTTAGAGAAAGTCAATGATATCAATGTTAAAAATCAAAAATGTTACAGCTGTATTGAGATTTTGTATAGAAAGCCTTCATTTCTAGACCTTGGCTGAGGTTATTTTTGAGGGTGACAATGCCTCCAAGTCCCCCTGCCAACAAAGCCAGCTGCAAAGCTGGCTGGCGGTTCTGGAGGTTGTAGTCCAATAAAATAATGAAGTGGTCCAAGAAAGTTACAAGCTCCCATATTTGGCACAACAGCTGGATAATACTCCCATCTAGCCAGATGTTGCATGGACAAGACTGCACAAGATCCTTTGCCAGACATGTAACATCTTCTGCCTCCATTCCTTTAACCTTTTAATTTATTTTTGTATGCCATAACAGAATACAGAATTACTGAGTGATAGTGCTGCTCACTTCCTTGTGGTGCACCACAGGCAACGTGGCTTGTCACGGCTAAATAGTCTACACATTTTGGCTGCTGGACCTCAGAAGGATTTCTGAGAAAGAAGAATTAGCATGAATACCAAAATTCCTTTAACTCTTTTAATATCATCCTCGGTGATGCCAAGTGATTCTGCAGGGAACCAGCTGAACAGAACATGGGGATTTATTGTTTAAAAAAATTAACATCTTCAAAGTAAAGTGCATAGCACAGGAGACTTTAAAAACGAATGACTCTGTCTCTTTTATTTGGGGCAAGTGTCATTTGGTTGAAACAAACTGTCAAGAATGTCTTACAGCTATATAGTTGTGTTAAAGAAGAATTGTATTCTGTTTTGCCCCCTAAAAGCAAGCTTTCATATCTTTGAAAGGGTTATAATGTTGAAAAGTGTTTTCGTAAAGGCACCAGTGTTAGCGTGTTTCCGCATGCATAACACAAACAAAGCAAACATTAGAACAAACATGCAGTAGCACCTGAAAGACAAGCAGATTTATCTCAGTGTGAGCCTTCCAGATGGTGAGTCCACTTTCTCAGAACATGTTGCAAATTGTTGGTGAGCAGCTAGATATCATGGCATAAATTTCCACGGTGGATTAATTTATGTCGCAACTGATTCGCACCTCTGAAACAAGAGTCACCCCTTCATGCCATACCTTGGAGCCTGTGGGACTTGAGAAGCTTTGAGACAGCTTTTCTGACCCCCCCTTCATCTCATGCATTGATTATGCACATATGAAATCTGATGTGCTAATAAAACCTTAAGGTGGATTATCCTTCTGGTTTTGGGCAGAGCCTCCAAAAGTGACTATTTGGAATCAGAATCTCCAGAATCCCAGCCAGGAATGTTCGGGAATGTCCAAAACAGCAATGTTGCCATCTCAGCTCTCTCTCCTC
The DNA here is from genome assembly GCA_023846285.1 of Phrynocephalus versicolor. Taxonomy (NCBI): domain Eukaryota; kingdom Metazoa; phylum Chordata; class Lepidosauria; order Squamata; family Agamidae; genus Phrynocephalus; species Phrynocephalus versicolor. The sequence goes on along the minus strand of JAHTLZ010000204.1, from coordinate 76,524,183 downwards.
TCTCTCAAGATTTCTCTTTTAATTAATGGTGTGACTACGTTTGCAGCTTCCCCCTGTGGTTTGGACTGGAGCTGGTACAGTTATAATCAAAGTATCTACCAGTAACATATACTGTATGACATAATGCTAAGTCTGGGGAAGTCTGGTCTTTTTCCGTGGAAAATCTTTTTTCCTCCCAACCAGCCGGGGGTGGCTTATTTGTACCGATTTAGCTGGCATCACTTTTGCCCATATTCTGTCCTGTCCTGGGTGTGTCTATTAACGGCACTCTAAACATAGTGCTGTAGTCTGATAAGTGCTATGTCACTTCTGAAAAAGATTTTTTTTTTAAATCAAGAAGAGGGCAAAGGGAAGGGATGGAAAAGAGCCGGAAATAATGGGATGTGTTTCTGGTAGATTCTGAATAGGTAGGAAATGCGATGTGTGCCACAGGTTCTTTGCTCACACTCAGAGAAGGGCTGAGAAAAATCAAATGGGACTGAGCGGAGAGAGGAGTGTGCAAACAGTTTCTTTACCTCTCCTGAAAACAGACAATACTGTAGTGCTGAAGGATCCCTTTGACATGAACTCTGTCTGCTGTTTTGCTTCCCAAGGCAATACCACCAGCAGCAGCATAAAGAGCAACAGGCCAGGGAAGCACCTTGCTTCAGGTTGAGCCAGGAAGCAGCTTTGCCCCTCGGAGTGGGGAGCTACAGCAGCTGCTTGCTAACACATGTTGGGGTACCACATGTTGCTACCACATGCTCTCTTCCAGGGGATGGTTCAGCCCAGGCTTGCCTGCCCAGTTAAGCTGTGGAGGGAGAGAGGCAGATGAGTCAAGGTTCATCCCACCTACACCAGTTGACTCTAGACAAGCACCTAGCTTCTTCTTTGAGTATATTTACTATCAATAGGCCTCTTTATCCTATTGTTGTGGAGGACTACAGTAATCTCACCAGGGGAAACCAGAAGGGGCCACCTGCTTTTGAAAACTTCACAGCAAACTCGATGTTCCTCCCTTGTAGCTGCATCCCGAGAGTCAGTGAATGAAGTAGGACTTGATGCTAATCCAGAAGAGAGCCTGAACTGGGCTGCATTTGGTTTTCTCTGTACTGTAGCTCCTACCAGGCTCTGAAGCCGTCTGCCAAAAGTGGACAGATTTGCCCCTCGGAGCTGCCCTTCCACAGGCAGGCAAAGAGCTTTCCATTTAATTCAGCCTTCAGCAACTAACACCTTGTTAACAATAGGGTTTTAATTGGATGTAATGTGTGTCTCCCCCCTTTTTTTTAGGCAAAGTACTGTTAGGAGGTTAATTAAGAGATTTTAAAGTGTTCTAGTTTCAGTTGTGTTTTAATTGCATCATAATGTTTGCATCCAACTGTATTTCGAAGATTATGGTTTACCATTACATTTGAAGCCTGCCCAGCTCCTGGTTTTGAGAGAATGGTAGAATATAAAGAAACTAACAGGAGTGAACAACTCAAGATAATCCCAGTGGCCTCTCTTGCACTTGTACTTCCACGACAGGTCCAGGTTAATACTTTAAAGAAATTTTGCTGTAAAGTAACCTTTTCAATATATAGTATTTGCAATAACTCATAATGCATTTCTCTCTCTCTCTCTCTCTCTTTCTCTCTCCTTCCTGCCCTCCCTCCCTCACTACTTACTCCCCATCCCCCATATCACAAGAGAACTGTCTCCTGTTGTTCAATAGACTCTCTGTAACATTCTCACAGGAGTTCAGTGCAAATATACAGTACAGTATAACCATAGCCTAACAGGGCTTCCCAGAGCCCAGAATTTTAGGGTGCAATATTTTGTCTGCTCACTAGAAAGGGAGCCATCTTCCACAAGTATTGGGTTGCTTCCCTCATTCCAGTAATATGGGGACTGGTTTGGACTTTGGGCTGTTAGACCATAATGGAGATTTTTATACCTGGACGCGATGATCATGGTATATAATTCTGTGCCTTTAAAATGACTTTTCCCCATGACATATAAACGTCTCTTCCCAGAGGGAATAACTGTGACCTTTGGTTGATGCAATGAATGTCTGGCTGAGTAGGAGGATTTTTTAAAGATTGCCATAATTTTAATCAAGTTAAGGCTTAAGTGAATATGGGGGGATATGGGCCTTTATCTATGACTCTGAGAGCAAGATAGAGTTGTTAAAAAGGATAAATGTAAAGGTGGCTTTTCTTTCTCTTTCTTTCTATATATATATGCGCTTTGTAGATATCTGTGCACAATTGTTCTATACAGCAATGCAAGGTTATACATGCCTGCTCAGAAGAAAGTCCCAATAAACTGCATGGGTGTAACTTTGCAGAAGATGATGCTTATAGGTTGGAGCTTCACTTATGTTTTCAAATCCCTTTAGACACTCTGACTGTGATTACTTGTAGTTGAGAGCATACAAAGTCATCTTAAAAAGCAGCCTTTTTACTAAATGGCCCTATCACCCTTTTGATAAGCTCATCCAGTTTTCTTCCCTGGAGAGAATTCCTAAAATTTTTGCAGCCCATTCCCACCTCTTTGTTTGCAAAAAGGGGAAACCCCCGGAAGGGTCACCTGGTGTGAAGACAGAATGAGAAGATGCCCCCCAGGGGTCAGAGCACTTCATGCTGGTTTTTAGACCACACCCGTTCTATCAGCCAGGCATGTGTGGGGTACACAGGTAAATTCCAGCAAAATGAAAGCCTTGTGTGTTTGTTGTTATCTCACATATCTGTGAAGAGATGACAAGAATTGTAGAAACAGAGCAGATATGTATATGCACAGTTGCAGGATGGAGGGGGCACCTGGCTTAGGAAAACTACACGTGAGAATGATCTTGGAATTCTAGCAGATCATAAGCTGCATATGACCCAACGGTGTGATGTGGCCACAAAAACTGCTTTTTAAGGCTGCATTAACAGAAGTATAATTTCCAAATCCTGTAAGGTGCTCGTCCCCCTTTATTCAGCACTGGTTAGGCCTCATCTTAAGTGCTGTGTCCAGTTCTGGACACCACACCTCAAGAAAGATGTTGACAAGTTGGAACAAATTCAGAGGAGGGCGACAAGGATGATCAGGGAGTTGGGAATGCAGTGCTTTGGAGAAAGACTGAAAGAATTGGGCATCTTTAGCCTAGAGGGAAAAAAAGAGACTGAGGGGTGATGTGATAGCACTTTTCAAATATCTGAAGGTCTGTCATAATAGAGGAGGGTCAGGATCTGGTCTCAGTCATCCCAGAGTGCAGGACGCGCAACAGTGGGCTGAAAGTTAAGAGAACTCAGCTTTCTGCTGAATACCAGAACTTCCTAAATGTTAGAGCAGTACAGCAATGGAGCCAAATATTGTACCTCAGGAGGTGGCAAGTGCTCTAACACTGGAAGCATTCAAGAGAAATTTGGACATCCACCTCATAAAATATCGTTTGGTATGTATTCCTGCAGGAACAGGGAGTTGGATGTGGTGTCCTTATAGGCCCCTTCCACCTTCACTATTCTATGCTTCTGTGATTCTGTTCTGTTGAGGTGTTTAGATTTCTCCTCTGTGGACTTCACCACTCTTATTTAGCTACACATGCCTTTTGACTCTCCTATAACAGTTGAAAGTGTTTTTTCTCTTTTTGATTTTACACCATTTTAATAAAACATGTATGCATTTTCCAGCTGTTTGGTTCTTTTGGACTAAGAGGGTTAGTGTTACTAAAACAAGTCTCGACCTTCTACTGGGAGCCCGTGCATTTTGTGAATACAGTGGTACTTCTTAAAACAAATTTAATTTGTTTTATGGGTCAATTTGTTTTAAGAAAATTTTGTCTTATGAAACACGGTTTCCCATAGGAATGCACTGAAAATGGATTAATCTGTTCCGGAGGCTATGGGTCCCTTCATTTCATGAAAATTTTGTCTTATGAAATGCGATTTCCTATAGGAATGCATTGGGAATAGATTAATCCATATCAGAGGCTAGAATAAAAACAAAAATAACTGGGTTTTTTTCCTGAGTACATGCGAAACTTTTTTTTAATCTTGCAAAGCATCCCATAGGGATTTTTTTGTCATTTGAAGCATGCCTATTCCCAATTTTTTTCTTCCTATAAGTTTTTTGTCTTATAAGACATTTGTCTTAAAAGGTACTACTGTATTGTTGTCATTCCTACCTTGCCAAGAGTTGGTATAAGAGTCAGAGCACTTAACCTTGTGGATTTCTGGTAACTCTCTGGAACAACTACTTAGTCAGTCTGGACTAAAGGGTGGGAGGGTACTGGACAGGACTTTTTCCTCATCCATCATCACATTTGCTCATCCTATATTTTACCCACACCATGATAATCAAGGCAGTTTGGCTCAGTGGTTACATGGGTCACTCTTGCCTAAGTTTCAGTTCTTGCCATTCACAATTCTTCTTGTTTGTTTCCCTTACCCCTGGCAATCATATGTAGACACCAGAGCTTGTGTGCATAATCCTTCATCCCTTCTGTATCTCCTTCCTTCTTCCAATTAAGTTTGAAGTCCTCCTGACGATGTTCTACAGGCTGTGGCCAAATACAGTTCTTCCCAGTCCTTGTGATAGACAACCTATCACTTGTCAGGTGTCCATCTTCCAAGGAAGCATAGCTTGTGGTCCTAAATTCCAAATCCCTCACATTGGCACTACTTTTGTAGTCAGTTGTTCACCTGGTGTATTTTCCTTTCTCTTTCTGTTCCTCTTCCTAGTACTGGTAGTTTGGATGAGAAAACTGTCTGGGCCCCAAACTCCTTGTATTTCCTCCTCAGAGCTTCAGTCTGATATGATTTTTTGACAGCTCCTCTTGATGTACAGCCCTTCTGTCCCATCCGCAATCCAGACTCCAGGGAGACAGCATGCTTGCTTGGGGATATATGAATCTTCTTGGGACATTTCAGTTTCCATCCCATGCAGAACTGTGTTTCCTACTGTAACTCATCTTATTTTCTTTTTGTAAGGTGTGGTGGGTTCAGTGAGTCCGCTTGACTGAGCTTTAACCTAAAATAAAAATAAAATAAATAAAATAAATAAAGCTCCATGCTGTCTGCCCAAATCCTTCTCAAGGATCTGCAAGTGGTTTGCAGTTCCATCTGTGAAGAGTGTTTTCTCTTTCTTTGGTCCCAACTATGGCTCTTTTCCACAGTACTTCCTCTACTAGGCTTATTCGCCCTTCAGCATTCTCCTCTGTTTTGTCTTGCTGTTCTCCCACCTCCTGTGCCTCTCTTGGCTGTTGCTGCATGACCTCTGACTGTGTACTCTTTGTCTTCTCTTATAGTCTTAAGCCTGCCCCTCGTTGGTCCAGTTCTTTCACTTTTCCTTCCAACAGTGCCACCAGTTTGCACTGGCTGCCTGTTTATGTTGTGTTGTTTTCAGGCACAAAGACACACACTGCACACCCTTCACAGGTCACCACCAGAGAGAAGAACCTCTTCCCTCCATAATCTCCCTTACCTTTATTATTATTTTTCTGTTCGACTATGAGAGGCCTTTCCTTTGTCTTATTTGCCTTGAAGGATGCTGGGAAAGTCCACCAATATAACTATATCCAGAAACCAAACATTTTGTTAGATGCTCTGCCAGTCAAACTCCTACTGTCTTCTTTGGTCACTCAGTCCCTGGTGTCTGTCTCAATTTTATTGCTCTTCTCTGCTCTGTTGTTGTTGTTGTTGTTGTTGTTGTTGTTGTTGTTGTTGTTGTTG
>JAHTLZ010000204.1:76466734-76518498 GCA_023846285.1 Phrynocephalus versicolor | reverse complement strand
GTTGTTGTTGTTGTTGTTGTTGTTGTTGTTGTTGTTGTTGTTGTTGTGTCATTACAGTTGGGACCACCTCTTCGTGATCCCATGTCCATGGAGTTTTCCGTCACAGCACCTGGTATTCCCTGGTGGTCTCCCATCCAAGTACTAACCAGGCCCGATCCTGTTTAGCTTCTGAGATTAGGTGAGACTGGATGTGCTCAGGGCATTTAGGGAATAGCAGAGTTTTAAATATGAATGTGCAGTTCTCAATGTGAGAGTACAAGTAATATATTCATATCAGAGGGTTATGATGGTTTATCCTCCTATCAAATCATGAGATACTCTCTAATTTCCTTACTTTACAAATATTTGTTTATGCTATTTGTGTAGTGGTGATGGCAGCAGCTCAGAAGGTTCTAAAATCTTGTGATTTTCATACTGTTGTTGCAACAGTCCTCTTTCATCTTGAAACTGCAAACTTGGGAGGGTCCCTATGGACCATTGAGTCCAGCCCTTGTCAAGGAAGCACAGTGAGGAATTGAACAGCACTGACTCCACAACCCAGATGCCTTAAACTACTGAACGATCCAGCTGCCTAGATGCCCTAAGCCAGGCCTGCCCAAAGTCCAGTCCGGGGGCCAAATCCGGCCCGTCAGGCCATTCTGAGTGGCCCGCAGCTGGCTGGCCCACCCATCCCTCCCCCTCCTTCCTCCCATGTTTTTTTTTTAAAAAAACTTCTGCCAACACTGACACCGCTGGAAAGCTTGGGCGGACGGGCGGTCTGCCGCCACCGGCAACGCAGGGGAAAGTGTGGGTGTGGGCAGACCAGCGGGCCTCTGCCACTGCCAAGGAGCTTTGGGGTGGGCTGGTGGGTGAGCTGTCGCCACCACTGGGGAGCTTGGGGGGTGCAAGGTCGCACAGATCGCGTCTTCCAAGGGGCGACCTGTGGCCATGGCTCCCTGTGCTTCCTTTGGTCCCCACCTTCCTTCTTTCCTCCCTCCCTTGGTCCCCACCTTTCTTCATTCCTCCCTCCCTCCCTTGATCCCCACCACCCTCCCTCCCTCCCTTCCTTGTTCCCCACCTTCCTTCCTTCCTCTCTTGGTTTCCACCTTTCTCCCTCCCTCCCTTGGTCCCCGCCTTCCTTCCTGCGGGTGGGGTTGCAAGGGGTCAGTGGGTGGGGCTTATGGGTCAGTGGGTGGCGCTTGCAGTGGGGTGGCAGGATTGGGGAGCAACCGGCCCCTGACACATTCTCAGCCACCAAATCTGGCCCTCCTTACAAAAAGTTTGGGCAGCCCTGCCCTAAGCACATCCAAACTCGCCTGATTTTGGAAGCTAAGCAGCGTCGGCCCTGGTTAGTACTTGGATGGGAGACCACCAGGGAATACCAGGTGCTGTAGGCGCCTGGAGTGGGAACTGGCAAACCACTCCAGTATTCCTGCCAAGAAAACTCCATGGATATGGAGTCACGAAGAGTCGGTAACGACTGTAACGACACAACAGACAGAGACTGAACGATCCAGCAGTTCTTGTGTATTAGCCAAGCTGTGGACGGATGCCATGCAGTTCCATCTCTCATTAGATTTCTAATGAAAATGAAATAAGCAAAATTATCCCCAGAGAGCATTCATCTTTTAAAATTAAATATCCTAATAATTCAACACGGTCCTCATAATAGATAGCAGCATATATTAAATCACTGTTTTATTGTAAGTAATGACAAAGACATCTGTGCCTGGAGGAACGAGGAAAAGTTCTGCTTTTGTTATTTGTTGTTTCAGAGGAATTCAATGCTCTGCTTTAAAAAAACCCCCCACTAAAATCAAGTAAAATATTATGTTTGAATAAACGGTGCAAATCTGCATAAATTTGCATAGTATCTATAAATGTGACCTTTAACAAAATGTTGCAGTGTGAAGCGCTTCTATTTAGGATTCTAGACACAAGGCTATGAAAGAGTTGTGCACATATATTTTTGCCAAATATATATTTTATTATTAATCGGTAGAGGACAGAACAGAATAAATTCAAGATACTCTAAGTTATGCTGGAAATTTGAAAAAAAGACAGGCACCTATTTTCATCTTTGGTGAGAATGTGAAATAGTTCAAAAGTTTTGGCAACAAATTTTTAGAGAAATAAAGGAAATACTTCAAGTCGATATTGAATGTGAGCCAGAAACAGCATTGTTATCATTACCACTTACTAATGAACATCATATAAAAACTAATGAATTAATTGCAAATCTTATGACAGCAGCAAGATTGATTATAGCAAAACCTGGAAATTGAAGCTAGATTTTAGGATGGAAGACTGGTATAAAAGAGGTGTGGGACATAGCTTTAAATGACAAATTGTCTTGCGGTTTAAAAGTTTTGCGAGAGGAAATGGGGAAGAATTTTTTTTATATATCTGGGGGAAATTTAAAGACTATGTATTATTAAAAGGGAAGGGAAACAACCGACATAATCCAACACAGTTCTGGAGAAAAGGACTCTAAGAAGCCAGTTAGAAAAAAAGAAGAAGAAGAAGAAGAAAAAGAAGCCAAAGGAATAACTGGATGGTCCCAGGGGAGCTGGGGTTGCACATTTATTGTTTGTACTGTTTGTTTGTATGTTAGGTTATTAAAATTTTAAAATAATAATAAAAAAGAGGACAGAACAGTGAGCAACAAAAGGAGCTAGCTCATTTTGCAGAACAAGGCAAGCTACCTCATCTTTTCAAAAGCCAGTGCAAAAACAAAAACAAAAACAAAACAAAACAGTAATCTTGTGCCCCAATGCTAATTTTTCAAGAGACTGTGTGTTTGCAAGTCTCTCACTCTTCTAGTGTCTGTGAAGATTCTCAGTCATCCAAATGAGTTGAGTCATGGCAACTGGACTTCTTTTCTTGAGACGTTACGTTACTCATCCAAGCAGCTTCATTAGTCTGAGTAAAGTGAGTGGCGAGTCCTTCATTTTATAGTTGACCTTCATTTCACATCACCCTGGTCTGAATAGGCTCAAAAGTTGGTCAATGGCCTGAATAGGCTCATTAGGTTTTTTTTTTTTAAACTGCTGTCAGTAGAACTAAAGTATTTCAGCTAGTGTTCCATATTCACTGAGCATGCTCAGTCCAACTAAGGCATGATCACATGACAGCATTGTGTCTACCTATGCCTAAGTTTGATCGTAGCTTAATTTTACCAGTATCACACAAAACATGGCCATTAGCAACTCATTTTACTGACCAACAGTGTAACTGCTTTTCAGTTCCCATTCACTGGGAGGCTTCTGTTTGTTTGTTTGTTTGTTCTGGTGATATTTTGATATACAGCCACTCCTCACTTAACAACCTACTTATTTAATGACCACTCAGACTTAGAACCAGCAACGATGTCATTCCATACAGAGGGGCCGGGCACTGGTACTGGCTTCCAGGTTTTAAATTGTAGTTATGCAAATATGCTAATATTATGCCAACACATACCTTTCCTTTGAGATGTTAGGCATCCATGTGGCAGAGTGTTTCCATGGGTTCCTGTTTACCAGTTATTTAACCAAACAAGTTTCTGAAATATATCCAGTGATATGATTAAAATAACATTAACAAATGCTGCTGACTGAATAGTTTCAGCAGTGTGGCCAGCCCTACTGTTAGGTAGAGTGAGGTAACTCTCTGAGGCAAAAGCTCTACAGTCTCATGTCTGATACTTACTTTCTGATTGTTCTAATTTTACTAATAGGATTGGGGAAGGGTGTTTGTGGGATTCCCTGCATCAGGTGTTAGGGCAACTTGGTCTCCTCTGGATATTCAGCGTTTGACTTAGATAGGTGTATATAATGGAGTGCCATTTAATGCTCTGCTGTAATAGGCAGCAAGATGAGTTAAGATGGCTCATTCAGGAGTAATCCTTTACCCTATCAATAGTGGAACAGTTGCAGCCCTAGACATGCATCTATGTGTAACAACAATGGCAGGTTATGCAATTTGAATTGTGCATAATTGTGTAGCCAATATGCAGCAGGTCTGAAGGTTTTCTCCAATGAATAGACAGCCATAAAGCATTTTATATTTAGCTGCATCTTGCTTATCTAAGTAGTAGTGAGTCTGAGCAATGTTTTATATTTAGTTGCATCTCAAATGAATTTGCAAAATTACCTCATGGGATATGATCCAAGCTCATGCATTTGCTTACAAAATTTGCTTAGCCAGGATAGTTGTCAAGTTCTGTTGCATTATAGAATAAATGTGTGTCGTTACTAAGAAAATAAAAATTAGTTGATGATTGGATCACAATTTCATGTCACCTCTGTAGCTGCAGTGCAACTGAGTGCTAGTTTTTTTTAGCTGTGGAGACACAAATATACAGATAAGCAGTATTCATTTGATAAAACCATCATAAAAGCAGATATGTATTGACATTTGGATTGAGTTCTCAGTTTTATTTTTCTGGAGAACAGATCAATGAAACAATCTAATAATTCTACACATGTATGCTTGCTTACAATACTACTCTGACAAGTTTACAACACCTAAAACAAAAACCATATGTTATGATCAACATGGAGCTGCTACCAATGTGTCAAATTCTTTCCTGCTTGTTCTTTTAGCCAAACTAATTGATTATGCTGCTTATCATTGTATTGTGAATGTCTACTTTCCTATAGAATCAGTGCCTGTCCAAGTGTGGAGCGCAGGACATACTGTGTGTATAGTGTAAGCTTTGGGAGCCACCCCATGTCAACTGTAACTTCTGCTTGATCCTGATGTTGGCGTTGACTTCAACCATATTTGGATTTGTATGTTTTGCTGGATAGCTTGGTGAATCTTTCACAATACTCATTATATTATTTATTTTACCCTAATCAAATGTATCACTTGAATGGTTCTCAACCTTGCTCCTCCAGCTATTTCAGGAAACTAACATTTCTGGGAGCTGAATTCAGCTAGAATCATGTGGAGAGCAGACAGACCATTAAAAACCACTGCCTTAAAGCAAGAGTGAGCAGAAGCTAGTCAGGGATTCAGTCTACATCTCTGCACGCTTTATAGAAGTTTAGGAATCGATTTCTGAATCTATGCCTTTTGTACCAGTCTGTATCTGATATATCTTGAGGCTGCAATAAAACTAATGGATGGATGCTTCAAAGTTGAATGTCTACCTACTTTACTCAAGGCAGACTCTGTTTATTCAGTGCATGAGTCCAACAACAAGTTGTGATAATAGGCAATAGTGTCAATAAATACTTAAGAGACAAATTACTTTTTCTAGGGAGATTGCCATTCCCAATCCATGCCATGGATTATTGGGAATGAAAAAGTGTGGAAATGAAACCACCAATATTGTGTGATTCCTTTATACAAACCTGCTGAGGAACTTCAAAAGGTATAATGCCAAAAGGTAATCCCTCCCCATTTCTGCCTTTCATGTAAATTTCATTATGGCTTTTAAGTAAATGAGGGAGCTCCCACACTGGGGTGGGCTTAAGCCTTAAAATGTGTTACAGGCTCTTAGATTGGAATTAAAACTAGGGAAGACAAAAGCTAGGAAACAATTGAGTCCTGTCTTATGCAATGTGTTGCTGCTTCAGTCTCCCCTGGTGCTGGTACAGGAAGAAAAACACAACGACTAGAGTTTTAGTAGAGATAGCTGTTAGTCCTTGCTAGCATTTAAGGGGGAAAAAACTAGAATAAATCTAAAAAAAGAAGAAGAAAACATTGTGGCCCGTGAAAGCCTGTTATACTGTATTTAAAAAATGTGTGGTTTCATTGACAAGTCTCTGAAGAACAGGAGAAGGACTGGACTGTTGGTAAAGGGGAAGTGTTTCGATCTGCATATTTATTGTTAAGGCGATTACCAGCTAATGACTCCAGATGACACATGGATGTTGTCTGAATAGCCAAAATTGAGGACCTTCCTCTAGTATTCTGGGGGAGGAAATCTCTCAGAAGGTGGGAGTAGGCAGCATACCCACCTGCACAGACGCGGTGTAAATAAGATCTGTGTATACTGAGAAGATAACTGACTGAGAATTGGGGTATTGAGACACACACAAAGAGAGACTACAGATTGGAAACAGTTAAGAATGTGACACCATTAAGGGGGAATCCTATATTGGAATTGGGTTTAGCATGTTTTAAATTGATTTTTAAAATGTTGACTACATTATGTACTTAGAAGTGTGGGTTTCCATGCCAGAAAGCATGTCTCTCTCCCCCCCCCCCCAAGAAAGCAAGGTATTTTACTGGGCAGCAAGAGGGTCATTTAACTTCCTTGTGACATGGATCATTTTGGCATATGAGAAGATGTCATAATGTAGCAAAGTGTGAGGGCAGCATATGGGGAAAGCCTGTGGTTCAGGGTTGGAGATAAAAGGTGGGTGAGATGGGTAGGCTAAGTAAGAAGTGAAGATCTGCCTTTGTGGTGGATTTAAAAAATGGATATTCATTTATCCACATATTTTTTGTATAGGATCATTCCCAAACAACACCCCAATCATAGGCACCATCTCTGCCCATAGATTGGCTTGGGGATGATTTTGCATAACATTCATATAAATGTTGGAGGATCTGTGGCTTGGATCAGTGCTTTTGCGCCACTAGAAAGCCATGCACCCACTGAACTTGTGATTTGACAGTGGGCATGGGCAGATCACGTCTCATGTGGTCCCCTCCTTGCCTCTTTGCAAACATCCACACAGTCCATCCAGGGCTGGTGTTCTTTGGAATCAAAAAGGGCCAGAATCTTTTTAGAAGTCATGCTCCGGCTTCTTTCCCCATCCAGTCTCTAGCAGGTCTCTCTTTCTCTATGTGCCTCTTTTCCTCAATGCTACTTCTCCTCCCAGAGAACAGCTGGAGTATTCGTAAAGGGACAGAAGAAGACAACCTTTCTAAAGGGACAAGTAACTTTCCCAGCACACCCTTCCTCTCTGTCACCACAGCAGCAGAGTTGACTGGCCAGTGTCTGACAGGACAAAGCTTTATTGCAATGATTTTACAAACCCATGTAGCCCCCTGAACCCATATTTATTTTTTAAATTTATTTTAAAGTATTTCTACCCCACCTTTCTCCTTGGAAAAGGACCCAAGGCGTCTTACAGTAATGAGGGACAATATACAGTTCAGTACAATTAAGACGTGCTCAAGTATTGAGAACAGGGAACTGAGGAATATCTTACAGCATTAAAAGACATTACATTAAAGCTACAAGAGAACATGAGCAGTTAAAAGGAGAGTAAAATTCCATGTAAAATTATGAATGATGGAAACTAACAGTGAAAACATAATGTCAGTGTAATCACACAAGGTTATAAGTGGTTATAAACACAAAGTCTATGTGATCCTATAGATTCATATGAAAGACACAACACTGCTTACATGTTTTCCTAAGAGGAAGCACACACTAATCCAAATACAATGTGACTATCATCTGATTACCATTAGATTTTAACCTGATTTCAAAAACACGGATCCGGCTAATTTTCCTAATGTAACCATGCTGTTCACAATTCACGCTACCTTTTCCAAGTTAGTAGGGGTTGAAACTTTGCTTCTACTTTCTATTTGTTTGTTTGTAATATAAATTCAAATATAACCACTTGAAGTTCACAAAGATCTCCTTTCAACAGAAAACACATTTGTGATATTATGATAAGCAAGTTAACTAGATGTGGGCTGGATAGATCAAGTGTAAGGTGGACACAGACTCATACTCAGAGGTTGATGATTAATGGCTCCTTCTTTAAGTGGGAGGAAGTAACAAGTGGGCTACCCCAAGGCTCAGTCCTGGATCCGGTGCTCTTCAACATTTTATTGACTTGGACAAGGAAAAGCAGGGAATGCTTGTCAAATTCGTGGATGACACAAAATTGGGTGGAATAGATAATACCCTACAACAGGCCTGCCTAACAGGTAGAACAGGGGCTACCAGTAGCCCGCGAAGGGTTCAAAAGTAGCCCGCTGGCCACCCATAAAAAAGTGAGGGGATAAGTTATCCACCCCTCCTTCCCTCCATCCCAAGGACCACCACTGCCCCAGCAAAGCTCTGGGTCTGCCAGCCCACTGTCTCAGCTGAGCAGGGCAGTTAAAGGGCCATGGCACAGTCCCCTGCTCTCCCTACTGGCCAGATGATCAGCGTGCCACTGTCTCATGACCAACTGAGTTGTTGGTGCAGAGCGGAGGAAGGGGAGTGGAGGGGACAGTGAGGGGCAGGGTCATGGGTGTGCCCACCTCATTTGCGTGGTGATGTCCCCCTCTTCTCCCCCTGGAGAATTCCTTCTTCCAACCCATCCTCCTCCTCCTCCTCCCACCCCCACAGCTGCCTCCAGCGGGTATAAGGGAAGCATGTGCATGGTCAGCCTTACCATAGGAGTGCACTGAAATATGTTCCCTCCAGAAAGGATTAATTGATTTTCAATGTGTTCCTATGGGAAACCGCTGCTCTACTTACAATTTTTTTTAATTATGAGCATATGCTCAGAACAGATAAAATACATAAGTAGAGGTTTTAGTGTAGTAGCCCTCAGACACTTTCGTCTGGAAAAAGTAGACCCCAGCCTGTTCAAAGTTGCACAGCCCTGCCCTAGAAAACAGAAACAAATGTCAAAATGATCCTGGTAGGCTGGAGCACTGGACTGAAACCAGCAGAATGAAATAGGGGATAGGTACAAAGTACCGATTCTTAGAAAAATAAATCATATAGTTACATAAAGGGGGATATCTGGCTTAGCACTATTACAAGCAAGAAGGAATTGTTGTAGTTCATAAGCTAAATATGAGCCAACAGTGTGATGTGGTCACAAAAAGGCAAATGCCCAGAAGTATAATTTTCAAATACTGTGAGGCGTTTGCCCCCCCCCCCCCAATCACCTTGAATATTGTGTCAAGTCCTGGACACCACACTTCAAGAAAGATGCTGACACATTGGAACAAGTTCAGAGGAGGGCAACAAGGATGATCAGGGGGCTGGAAACAAAGCCCTATGAGGAATGTCTGAAATAATTGGGCATGTTGAGCATGGAGAAAATAAGTGTGTGTGGGGTGTGTGTGGGGGGGTGATATGATAATACTTTTCAAATATCTGAAAGGCTGTGATAGAAAACAGGGGCAGGATCTGTTCTCAAGCATCCCAGCTTTCAGCTGAATATCTGGAAAAACTTCCTAACTGTTAGAGCAGTACAGCAATGGAACCAATTACCTCAAGAGGTGGTGAGTGCTCCAACATTGGAAGCATTCCAGAGAAATTTGGACAAGCACATGGCAGATATCCTTTTGCTTCTCCTCCTGCATCAAGTTGGGGGGGGGGAATTGGACTTGATGGCCTTGTAGACCTCTTCCAACTTTACTATTTTATGATTCTATGATTCTACGAAAAGTGCTGGAATTTCTCACTTCTTGTGAAAGTGGAGAACAGTTAACAATCAATGGCTAGGCACTGGTCATGTTCTCAGTTGTGCTGCTTGTACTGAATATTGCTATATATTGCTTAAGGTACTCTTTGGGTGGCTTGGCTTACAATTTAATTATGCAAGCTATACATTGCTCCATACTGCCAGTGAGCTGGATACTCAGTTTAACAACCTCAAAATGATGGAAGGCTGAGTCAGCCTTTAACGCAGGCATTATCCAAACTTCGGTCCTCCTGATGTTTTGGACCACAACTCCCAGAATTCTAAGCTTGGATTGCCAATGGCAAAGGACTGTGGGAGTTGTGGTCCAAAACATCTGGAGGACTAAAGTTTGGACGTGCCTGCTTTAACGGATTACCTGAGCCTGTGAGATGTGAATTCAGGTGGTGAGCAAAGTCTTGGCTGCAATGATGCAATTTAACCACTAAGTCACAATGTTGGATCCCTTTATTTAACAATGGCACTCCTTTCTTTCCTCTTGTACCTCCCTCCACTGAATGTGCAGCCTAGAAACCTACTCTGGGAGGCTGAAAACCTCTGAAGCAAGATACAGTATTGCCATCCTAGGGATACACAATGGATGGGGGGGGGGAGGATAAAATCCAAATTCTTCTGGATTGGCCGTGCGAGCGCACCAACGGATGGCCATAATATAAGCAATTACGTTGTGCTGCATATAAGTCCCTCTTCCATGTTTTTGCACCAATAAGCTCTTCTCCTTCCTCCCATTTTTCTCCCACTTCTTTTACTCTGTAATGACCTGTAGTTTTGATTCCTCATTATATGACAAAAGCATTTGAGCTTCCTGCATTTTATGGGTTTTTATCATTCCTTGGACTTATTTGGCTTGTGCACTTTGTAACTTACTGTGCTGGCATGACTCACTTATATTACTTGGTTGGGTATTTGTCATACTATTGAAACACAGTACATCTTTTTTATACTTGGTGTTGAAGACCTGAAAAGATAAATAATAAAGCTGACTGTGATTTTTTTTTAAAAAATCACTGACATTTACATTTTAATCCATTGATCATGCTATCTAAATATGTATGCTATTACCAAAACCTAATTTTAAGTTGTTTTCTGTGACAATGTACCTTTTAAGATAAGGTAGTTGCTAATATATTATCATGGATCATAGGGTGATTCATATTCATCAAATGAAATATAAACAAGCAAGCAGTCGTGCTGATTAAAATGTGTGTCCTTATTACTCTGCTGTTGCTTTTTATGAATAACTACTGATTACAGCTCATAGCCCTAACAACCAGAGGGTAGCTAAGGAGGACAAAAACATACTTCCATACGAGGGTTATACCCATATCTATACATGTGTGTGTTATTGTGATCTGAGATGCCTTTGATTTAAATAGTGCTGATACTCAAGTAACTTCAGAATCACAACCAGCCTTCACATTAAGTTACAGTCATCCCTATTTTGCTGACTGAAAACCTATTTAGCAGGCATTTGCTGGAGAAAAAAAAGTTATTTCCTCTCCCCTGTAATGATAATGCCCCCTTTTTTTGGTTTGGCAACATATTTCCAGTTAGGACAAAATGTAGCATTTTTGTACAAACTGTTGGCAAAATACTTTTGCTGCAGCCTTTGCAGAAGACGCATCTGTTGGAGGAAGCAAGGCCGGCTCCAGGCAGAAGCTGCAGTTATTAATCAATCACTGAACAATGAACTCCTCAGATTTCTTCCAGAGGAGCTGTGATTCTGCACCACCTCCAGACTCCAAGAGGAAATTTATTGGTGTACTGTTGATCAGGGGAAAAGCCAGGAGTAAACGTAGGGTTTACGTTATATAAATATAATCCTATATTAAGAATGAATGTTATGCATTTCTCCATTTGTGTTCTTATTTGTACTTATTTTTGTTTCTTGGAATCCTTACTAGATCAGGGATGGGAAATATATTTGGCTGTTTGGATATTGTTAGACTGCAAATCTCATCATGCCTCATCATTGGCCATGCTGGCTAAGGCTGATGGGTGTTGAAGTCCAGCAAAACAGGGAGGTCCAGTTGTTGAAGGGCAGCACTTCCCACATTCCCATGCTATTTGGATAGTGTTTCCTCTTGCTGTGCTTATAAGTTGTGTGCCCTCCCCTCAAAGCCATAGGGCTCAATCTGTCTGCATGTGTATCCTTCCATGGTGATTCTTAAATTGTGGCACAGGCACCACCTTGGAATGTGTATGTGTACTTGGAGTACCAGTGTGTGTAAAAATTTGGGAGCGTGAGTGAGTGTCACCTGGGGACGGGCAATGCCTCCC
This sequence comes from Phrynocephalus versicolor, assembly GCA_023846285.1. Taxonomy (NCBI): domain Eukaryota; kingdom Metazoa; phylum Chordata; class Lepidosauria; order Squamata; family Agamidae; genus Phrynocephalus; species Phrynocephalus versicolor. Next base: position 76,506,856 of record JAHTLZ010000204.1, on the reverse strand, counting down.
TTTCCCAATAGCCAAAGGCTACTTAGATTGAATGTCCCTTGTCAGTAGGCATGGTCAAAGCAATCCGCTTCAGGTGGCACCCAGGATGTGTGTAATATATGAAGGTAGGCCATCCCAAGACATATTTTGTCTGACACAAAGAACAACAGAGTGTGCCCTTCTTTCCGTGGCAACTGAAGGTCACTTCAATGGTGGCTGCGGGGTGGGGGTGGGGGGTTAGAAAGGATAGCCAAGAGAAGTTACCTCTCTTGCATCTGCTGCCTAGGGCAACTGCTACATTGTGTTTAATGGTAGGGCTGGTTCTGATATTCAGGCAGATACTGGTGTCTGAATACTATGACTTCGGACTTGTAGAAGAGTTGTACAAGGGGGGCCATTTAGATTCCATTTTAGCCAAGAGGTAAACCACTCATTTTGAGAAATGCTTGTTCCAGTATCAGTGTTGGCTGAAACAGGATTAGTCTAGGTCAGGGACGGCAAACTTTTTTGACACCGAGTGCCAGCGGGGGAGGGGGGGTCGGGATTGGCGGCAGCAGGGGGCAGGGGTGGGGGCGAGGGCAGCAAGGGTGACGGGGTGGCAGGGTCAGGGTCATCGGCGGCAGGGTGGGCGGGGATGGCGGTGGAGATGGCGGTGGAGGCCGGGTCTGGGGCGGCGGCGGCAGGGGTGGCAAGGGCGATGGAGATGGGGATGGCAGCGGCAGCAGCGAGGGTATCAAGATTGGCGGCAGGGGTGGGGGCGAGGGCAGCAAAGGTGATGGGGCGGCGGCAGGGGCGGTCATCAGCAGCGGGGGGCAGGGATGGTGGCAGTGATGGCGGTGGAGGTGGGGGCGGGGCGGCAGGGGGTGGCAGTGCTGGCGACGGCGCTGGCAGGGTTGGTGGTGGCGGGGGTGGCAGAAGGTGGTGGCGGGGGTGGCAGAAGGTGGTGGCGGGGGTGGGGTCATCGGTGGCGGCAGCAGTGATGGCGGCATGCCAGGGGAAACCTCTCTGTGTGCCACGTTTGGCATGCATGCCATAGATTTGCCATCCCTGGTCTAGGTCCTTGCAGGAGATAATATGGGGATACATGCAATTCTGATGGAGGAAAGCTACTCAAGTAGCCATAGGGATTTACAGGGGACAATTTGTGAGTAGAGGAAAGATTAAAACAAACTTTGTACCACTTTTTCTGCAACATGTCCTTCATTTGTATGTATGTTGCTAAAAGTCGGGGCCAGGGACAAGATAGGAATTATCTTGGTATACCGCTCTCCCCGAGGCACAACAATGTCTCTGCCTCAGCTAACTGAATTAATTACAGGGTTGGTATTGGAATCCTCCTGGCTCATTGTGCTGGGGGAATTTAACATCCATGCCGCTGCAGCTCTATCAAGGGTTTCTGAAGACTTCATGACGTCATGACAACCATGGGTCTGTCTCAAATAGTAGCATTCTGTAACACCCTACTCATTCTTCAGGCCACACCTGGTCTTCTGCCCCAGTATGGATATTGGGAACCTTGGGGTATAGGAACTTGCTGTAGTCCCATTGTCATGGACAGACCATTATCTGGTGCACTTTAGCCTCACTGGAGCTCAGAGCCTGGGCGGGGTTGGTGGGTGGGTGGGTGGGGCGGTGGTGGAAGTCAGACAATGACAATTCCTCGAAGAAGGTTGATGGATCCAGATGGTTTTGTAGCTGCCCTAGGGGAGTTTCCCACCTCTTTGACAGATGATTCCATTGAATCCTTAGTTGATCTCTAGAACGGGGAAATGAGGAAAGCGATTGACCTGATTGCCCCTAAAGGTCTCCTTCCTCAAAGTACCGCCAAACTGGCTGCTTGGTTTACTAGGGAATTGAAAAATATGAAGAGTGGTCCATAGAGCTGAAAGGCATTGGCGGAAAACCCAAACTGAAACAGATAAAGAAACAGTGAAAAGCCATTGGAAAACCTATTCCAAGGCAGTGGAAGCAGCAAATAAATATTTTTTCTCTACCACCATTGCATCAGCACGGAATTGCCTGGCGGAGCTTTTCTGAATTGTCAAAAGTCTGTTACATGCTGACCCACAGGTGGATAACAGACCACTCTGTAACTTGCTGTGAAGAATTTGCACAACACTTTACAGCCAAAATTGTACAGATCCAGGCTGACCTGGATGCTGCTATTTATCCGGGGCCTAAATGCCCAGGTCACAGCTGTGGCCAGAATTGCATTTGCAAAATTAAAACTAGTACACCAGTTATGCCCGTTTCTTGAGAAACCTGCTCTGGCCACTGTGACACATGCCCTAGTGACCTCCTGGGTGGACTATTGTAATGCACACTATATGGGGCTACCGATAGAAACTTCAATAGGTCCAGAACGCAGCAGCCAGATTGCTGATTGGGGCGGGTTACAGAGATCACATTGCATCCCTACTAAAGCAGCTCCACTGGCGGGGTTAAAACATTCAAAAATAAATAAAAATAATCTTTGCTTTAATCATGCATAAGTATGTAACATTGCATGTAGTTCTCTCCTTGTTTATCCATCCTCGTTGCCTGGCTGCTGTACTACAGGTATAGTGTACCTGTCTTGTAGCAAGCAACCCACCCTATCCTTTGATGTTTTTTTGTTAGGTACTTGCACAAAGCAGTAACAGATTCTCAATTTCTTCCACCATGTAATGCTGTGCTCAGAAAAAAAGTGTTCTGATTAAGAGCAGTGCTGCTATACTATAAATATATGGGACATTACAATCACACAGAAAGAAATGTAATATTGAAATTAATGACATAACATTGTAATACAAATAAGTGTTGCATGCTTGTCAGTCATTCCAGTGCTTTTCACTCAAATGATGAGAAGGCTGGATAGGGGTCAGGAGATTTACTCCTTAGTGAGACATTGGGTATATTCCTACCTGCACATTTTCCCTTGCTGCTACAAGTTCACATGCACTTCCTAGGTAATGAGTCTCATTGAACAGAACATATTTTTCATCTAAGTATTGTAAATGTATATAATGTTTTGCTGTAAATCTTTGCTAATGACACAAGTGGGAATGTGTGGCTCTTCTCATGCTGTGAAGCAGTAACTCTTCATAATCCCTCATCATTGCCTATGCCAGCTAGGGATCCTGGAAGCTGCACACCAGCAACATTTGAAAAAATTGGTGTAGTTCTCATCCATGAGCTCCAAACTTGACAGGAACCAATACTGTATGCTTACTTAATATGTTCCAAGGGTCGTGGCCCCAGGAAGATGAGCATGCAATTACAGTACATTCAGAGCTATGTCTGGGAACCTTTGGGCATGACAATTCCAAATGAAGTACCAGTTAGCTGTCCTGCATCCATGGCAATGTGGTGAGTCAACTCCTCTTTAAGTTCTTGATTCAGTGGGGCTACTGTAGTTGTGACTTTACCCATTCCCTTTTAATTGTCAACAAGGTGTACAGCATGTGTGCATACTCTATTTTTAAGAACTCAGTTGTTCTTTAAAAGTATATTTTTATGGCCTCACAGCCATAAAACTATACTTTACATATCTACAGACTCTGGCATAATCCTCCTTGCCATTATCTCTACTAATCAACTCTCCCTCCTCTTCTTCCCCCTCCTCCTCTCCTCCCTCTCCCCTCCCTCCCAACTCTATATACTACAGCCAATGAATATCTGGTATGAAATGTATATCCCATCATATATTGTATTGCACACCTCATTCTGCTGCTATATGTCTGAAGAAGTGGACGTGTCGACAAAATGTTACATTAAAATATGAAAGTTAGTCTTTAAGGTGCCAAATGTCTTGCATCTTTTGTTTTTCTTTGATTTTTGCCTGAATTAAAAAACAAGGTATTGCTTTCTGTGATCCTGATTGCAGATTGCATCGAGAGCTTGTAAATAATCCATTTTAAACAAAACAAAGCAAGTAAGCAAGCAAAAACATAAAAAACACTATCCTATATATATAAAAAATCCCATGGTATGATTGTCAAAGGTGTCCATCCTACCATTGACATCTGAGAAGACAAACATATGTGCAGATGGATAACTTGTAGCTTGTTGGATATTTTGGACTCATGAGGAGCTAGCCACCACTGCACCCTCTAGCACAGTGGTTCTCAAAATTGTGGGTCCCCAGATGCTCCTGGACTGCTACTCCCATAAGCCTCCACTACTTGCTGTGGTGGAAGGGGTGTAGCAGAGGTTCCAATTCTCCAGTCCCCAGATGTTCTTGGACTACAACTCCCAGAAATCTTGGACAATGAAGTTTTTAACTCAAGAACCTCTGGGGACCTAAGGCTGGGACCTACTGCCTCTGCTTAACACCTTTTCTAACTTTTGTCTATTGAAGAGATGTTAACAAACTATATTCAGGATTCATTGAATGGAAAACTGCTAATAATAGATTGCACATCTGAGTCACCGAGGCAGGCTCTCCAGGGTGAATCTTTTACCAAGAAGCAAATTTTGCTTCCAAATGGCTGAAAAGGACATCGATCAAAGTGAAAGTTAAAAAATAAATAAATCCTTCGCTTCGTGCGGTGCGGGATTAATGTTTCAGCCCCAGGATGAAGTTCGCACAACCATCTCCTTCGGGATATTTTGTCTGCTTCGGTTGGACGAATCCCCGTTTTGACAGCGAGCTTAGCGAATTCTGCCAATGTAACGTCCAGAAGACGCTGGAATCAATAAAGGATGAAATGACACGTAAAAGGAAATATTGCGGACGGCAGGCAGGTACAAGGCAGGGTCAAGGGCAACCCAGGGAGAAGGCGTGGGGAGCGGCAAGGGCGGAGGAAAGGTAGCGGCACGAGCGAGAGCCAAAAAGAAAGGAGCGACGGGTTTCCCCTCCCGCTCCATCGACGGGGCCGCGATGGCTTATGGGGAACGTAGTCTGCCCTGAACAGTGGTTTCAGAGGCACAGCGGCAGCCGAGCACTACGTTTCCCGGCACCCCTTTCACCGAATCGATCTCTCCCGCTCGTCTTCGCCTTGGGCGCCACTGGTCACGTTTTGTTTATCACTGGGACCCCGCCTTTCCGTACCTCATGAGGATGGCTTCACCTCCCCCTCCCGCCTCATGAATATTGAGAAGGCGCCGGAATGGCGTTGCTAATATAGGGAGAGAGAGCGAGCAAGGAGGGCGAGGGGGAGGGAAATTAAAGGAGAGGGGGGAAAAAAAACCCAGAGAGGAAGATTACACCCTCTTCATCGAGGCCTGGTTTAATTAATATTCATAAGGAGCCTCCGAAAGAGACGCCAGGCCGGGTGGGGGGGGGGAGAGAGAGAGAGCGAGGGAGGGGAAGAGGGAGGAGGAGGAGGAGGAGGCGGCGGCTCCGCGCTGCTCCTCCTGATCCCTCTCCCTCCCAGTCCCTAATGGCGCTCGCGACCGCGGCGGCAGCAGCTGCGCGGCGGCGGCGGCAGGGCTGAGCCGGATGGAACGCGGCGACACCGGCGGAATGTTCGCCGCGGCTCCTTGACTCCCGCCCGCCCGGCCGCCCTGCCCCCTCTTCGGAACGCGGCGTGTCCGAGCGTTCGACGATGGAACCTGCGCAGCAGCAGCAGCAGCAGCAGCAGCCCGCCCAGCATGGCAGCCGACCGGCGGCGGCGGCGGCGGCCCCAGCGAGCGTCCAGGGGGAGCGGCCGGCGGGCCACTCGGGCCAGCCCTCCGCCGCCGGCACCCAAGGCTGCCGCGGCCCCGCAGAAGGAAGCTGCGGAGGAGGAGGAGGAGGAGGACCCCCCCTGCCCGGACCCAGCCCACTGGAAGGCGGCAAAGGAACCACCGCCACCACCGCAGCCGCGTCGGCGGATGCAATGATCGGAGGAGGCCAGCCGCAGCGGAGAAGGCGAGGGGCTGGGGCGGCTGGAGGAGGAGGGGCGCCTTCTTCGCTCGCGCTGGCGGCCAACGGGACCCAGACGGCGGCCACAACAACGGCGGCGGCTCCCGGCAGCGGCGCCAACTCCCTACTGTTGCGGCGGGGAAGGCTGAAAAGGAACCTTTCGGCCGCCGCCGCCTCCTCCTCGTCCTCGCCCCCGACGCCGTCTTCCTCCTCCTCGCCGCCCTCTTCGGTGGCCCCCGCGGCCACCTTGGGGACCCGGAGCCTGGATCGGAAAGCCCTCCTGCTGCCCAAGCCGCCTCGGCAACTCCAGCCGCTCCAGCCGCCCGAGCGCGACTGGGTGCGGCGGGACCTACAGCGGGGATGCGTCCATGTCTACTACTACTATCCTCACCACCACCACCACCACCATCATCACCACCATCAGCAGCGCGGCGGCGGCGGGGGAGGCTACCTGCTCCCGGTGCTTTGCACCCTGGAGACCACGGCGGCCGAGGTGGCGGCTCGCCTCCTGCAGCTCGGGCACCGTGGCGGAGGGAGTAGCGCGGTCCGGGTCTTGGGCAAAGCGGCGACGGCGGAGGCGCCTCTTCTGCTCCATGAAGGAGAAGGAGAGATAGGAAAGGATTTGGCCGCCGACCCAGCGGCCGGACTTGGACCCCCCGAAGAGGCCGTGCCCGACGCCACCGACGGCTCGGCCTCTCCCGCCGGCGCTCTGACCCCGATCCCGGCCGAGAGGAGGCCCCGAAGCCGGCGAGGGACCCCCAACGGCTTGGCGAGCGGCGGCGGCGGCGGCGAGGCGGCTCCCCGTCCGGGGCGCCTGGCTCTGCGAGGTGGCGAGAGCAGCCGGACAGGTGGCCGCCCGAGCCTGACGCCCTCCGACGGGAGCCCCGGGCGGGCCTTTGCGCCGCTGCCTCCCCCCACCCAGCTCTACTTGTCCGGCCTGCCGCTCTCTTGCCCGTCCCTCTTGGGGGGCTCCGACACCGAGAGTTTCAGCCCCAGCGCCGAGAGCGCCTCCGACCGGCTAGATCCCTACAGTGGGGGCGGCGGCTCCTCGTCTTCCTCGGAGGAACTGGACGCAGCGGCAGGAGGAGAGGAAGAAGAGGAGGAGGAGGAGGAGGAGGAAGGCGGCGCAGGATCGGGCCCCGCCAGGAGCCTGTGCAGCCGACCGGGTGACCTCCTCCCATCTGGACCCGACGCCGAGCCTCGGGCGGGGAAGGCGCCGGCGGAGTCCCCCCCCGGCGAGGGGAAGGCCTTCGGGGGCGATGCCTCTCCCGCCAGGGAAGCCGCCTGCCCGCCGCAGCCTCCGGCCTTGTACGTCCAGCTCCACGGGGAGACCGTCCGCCGGCTGGGACCGCACGAGAAGCCCTTGCAGCTCCAAAACGACTACCTCTCCCAGCTGGGCTTCCGGGACCTGTGGCGGGTGCAGGAGGAGGGCATGGACTCGGAGACCGGCTGCCTCATACGCTTCTATGCAGGTGGGTGAGAAGGAAATGAATGGGAGGCGTGTTCTCGGGCTCCACCGGAGCGTGGGAATCGCCCCTGCAACGGGCCCGGTGTGTGTGCGTGTATGTGTGTGTGTGGAGGGGGTGCGGCTTCCCCTAACGGACAGCAACGGGGAGCATCTAGGCCAGTGGTGTCCAAACTTCGGCCCTCCAGATGTTTTGAACCACAACTCCCACAGTCCTTTTTCATTATCAATGCAGAGTTGAAATTCTGGGAGTTGTAGTCCAAAACAGCTGGAGGGCTGAAGTTTGTCCACCACTGATCTAGGCGTTCGACTGCATCTCTCGCGTTGACGTGCCTGAGCATTTCCTACGCAGCAATTAAACCAGCAATTAAACCGGGAATGGGGTGATCCGGATGGGGAAAACATTTTCCTTCAGTGCGTTGAGGTGTGTGAAGTGGAGGAGGCCAACTTTCATGTGTGGGAGGTGTGCAGGGGCTGGAAAATGCCAGCTGCTCCTCTTTTTCTTGAGACTTGATGATTTTATCGAATGTAGGAAGCTGTCCAAGAGGAGGGTGGCAAACTTAGGGGGTTCTTTCTGATAGCTTTGGGTCGATCAGTTGGGCAAGGAATACTTGGCAGGTGGGGAGAGGGAAGCCCCATGATAAGATGGAAAAATGTTTTAAAAACTGTAACCTGAATCACCTTGAAACATTTGCAGCTCAAGTGGGTTTTCCTTTTGCTTTTAGAGACGTGGTTAAAGTTTTTTTTTTTTGCATGAGGTATACAGATCTTGGGTATCTCTTCTTACACCCATGCAGATCTTCAACTCTGCTAAAGTTTGTTCTCTACAAAGTTTTTAAGAATCAGGATATCTGGAACTGTTTTCTCCAAACCCCCCACCTCCCTCCACAGTAGATGAACTTTGAGAAAGGTTGTTTCATTAGACACAAAAGTTTCATTGTGCTTTTTGGCAGATAACCCGTTTATTGTATCTGATAGGATGGGGGTGGGAGCCTTTTGCATTCTATGCATATATGTGTCATTTTCTCTAATAAAAATCAAAAGACGTCTTGTAGGTGAAGGAAATGTTTGCTTCTTGTCAACAAAAATAGTTTGGTACTGGTTTGTCCTTTTAATAAGTTGAAACTTTTGGTTATCCAATGTATTGGATAAAAGTGATGGGCTAGGATCAGATTCCTGCCCTGCCATGGAAATTCACTAGGGGTGTGGAATTGGTAAAACCACTCCTTAAATATCTCACTTACTGTGAAAGCCCTATTGGGGTAATTCTTAGGTGGTTCTGACTGTATGGCATCAAACAGCACCAGTCCCACGTTATGTAAATTGGTGGAAGATTCAGGTCTGTAGGCAAGTTCCAGAGATTTGAATGATGCCTCTGGGCTTGCTGGTGTGTGCCAGGAGTGGTGTGTGTGTGTGTGTGTGTGTGTGTGTGTGTGTGTGTGTGATGTAGCATTCCCCTGGTGGAACAACTCCCATCAGTCTGCATCAGTGCTTGTTCTGGCAAGGACGGATAGCAAATGTGGCCTGTCACACTTTTCCTGCTGCTGTTCTCTCCAGAGTGGCAGAAGATCTCTGAAGTCCCACCTCTGAGATCCAGGAGGCATCATGGAGGTCTGGTAGAAGCTGCCAACTCCCCACTCCAGAAGCCCTCTGGCTAACCTGGCGTACTTCTTTAAATTCCAGCCTTCAGGTTGCAGCTCTGTCCAAAGTTGTTTGAGCAAATCCCGCTGAAATGGTGGGATATTTACAGTTCTTCGCGGGTAAAATTAGCTCCTTATGAAGATGAGGGACAAGATTTTGTTCTCGTTTCTCAGTGGAGCAGATCTGTGTTACAAAGGGTAACCCAAGTTCTTGCCTTGGAGATACTCTTTGTGTTGGTTTCCTGCATGTAGCTCTTACCTCGATATCCCTAAGGTGACCTGGGAGTGTGAGTCCTGTTCCAGGTGACCTTCTCTATAAGACGAAAACTGTACTGTAGTATAATAGCTCTTTTTTAAAGGTATGCCTGCTCTAGGGTTAAAGTGAATGCACTCTGGAGCGATAACGCTTCCTCACTCCATGGTGTGAAAGGGAAAACCCTCACCTTCCAGCTTCCTTTGACAAATGTGGTGCATTAGCTCTTCAGACTGTTTATTTGAATTTGGCCCTGCAAGGTGAACAAGGCTTTCTTTCCTTGGGTTAGGCAGGCAGGTAAATCCTGACCTGTGACTGGATTGTATTCTGTTACAAGGCTCTCGTTTCTGAGAATATGTGCAGGCTGTAGAACCAAATCATGGCGAGAAATTCTTTCCAAATACCAGTATGTGTGGGAATGGCACTGATAGGATCTATACAATTGAAATCTGAATGCTATTGTCTTTTATGTTGCTTTCTGTTTTATCTGAGCATTAACATTCTTGAAGCAACTACAGTATGTGATTTTTGAATGTGATTGCTCGTGTGTGTGTGTGTGTGTGTGCGTGCGTGTGCGCGCGCGCATGTGCGTGTGTATGTTGTCACAGTTCCTGTAGGACCAGGGCATCTTACTGGTTGTGAAGCTCTCTGGGCAATCTTTGCCTCCCTCAACAACATCTGTGTTCAACAACATTGTGCAGTAGGTCAGGATGAGATACCTAGCCGTTCTGCCTAACCTACACTCCAGCGGTTGTCTTCTAGGTGAATGTTGTTTGGAGGTCCCTCAGAAAGAGCTCTGCACTATATATTGAATATCTTGGGAGGAATGTCTGTTATAGAGAGTTGATAGAGAACCTGATTTCTACAGCTATTAGCCTACAGCTAATTGCAAATTGTCACTTTGCAAGACTGCTGCTACTCTTGTTCTCCATTTAAGCAGTGACTTGGATTTCAGATTCCTCCCCTCCCTCAGCTGTCTGGTCTCCTTTACATTGTGGATCTGTGAATTTTTTATCTAGTGCACAAAACCTTTTGCCTCTTAAAGGACTCCTGCGTAGGTGTGGATGGGAAGGCACAGAAGGAAAGGGGATTGTCTTGCAAATGTAATGCACCTCCTGAATTGAATGTCCTTGGATGGGGTACGGGGAGGCAGGAGCAGGGTCTTGTACTTTGGGGTAGCTGGAAAATCTTCAGAAAAAAAAATGGTAGTGGTGGGAACGAATGCAAAGGAGGAGGCTCCTGCATTTCTGAGTTGTAGTGCAAAAGTATGGACTTGTGTAGTTGGACTTGCACGCAGTATATTTTAACGTGAGCATGGAAGCTTTAGAAATCCTGTTCTTAATTCTGCTACTGCTCTATTTAAAATTTTCTTAAAATATTTGTTTCTCTGCCGCTTGAGTGCTCATAATAATTATTATGTGCCATCAGCTCAGTTCAGACTTAGGGTGACCCTTGCCAGGGTTTTCAAGGTGGTGGGTACTTGGAAATGATATTTTTCCTCTGGGGACAGCCTGGGGCTTACATGTAACTACCCAGACTGGCTCTTTTCCTGGGAAGCACAGCAGGAAATCAAATTCCCATCCTCTGGAAGTTTGAGACCTAAACCACTGAACTCTCTAGCCAGCTGCTTAGCAGGTATTGCACTTACTGTATTTTCTGTCTAAGATGCCCCCATGTATAAGACCCCCCAAATGTTCCAACACAGAATTACAATTTCGCAACTGTGCAGTTCTCTTCTCAGCTTACTAAAATGACCCTCAATTTTTATTCTGTCAATTTTAGACAAAAATATAGTCTTATACATGGAAAAAATACTGTACTTATTTTTACTCAGTGCTTAATCTCTGAGGAAGAAACTGCAAATAGCTTGTCTGCTTTTTCAGTAGCCTTGAGTATGGTTTTAGAAATATGATGAGTGATGACATGCTTAGCTGGAAGAAGATTGGAAAGCAGTGGGAGGCACCTTTGAACTAACATACCATGGATTTAAATGTGTGCACAGGCTTTAAATGACCAGCACGTGATCCCCTTCAAATCAACACATCTTATTTTATTTGTAGGAATGTTTAAAGGGCCTTCCACAATGTAATGGGATGGAGAGGTGGGTGAGCTGCAAAATAGATTCCATATGTTATCTTAGCAGTACTGTTGCTAAGTGGAAACAAAGAGTCAAATGGGGGGGGGAATGAAAAATGATTGTTAGAGTACAGCATCTTAGGGTATAATCATATGCACAGTTTTATCTGAAAGTTAAGCTCAGTGGGAATTCAGAGTCGATGCGTATCTATGAGTACTGCTCCTTTTTTTGTTTAAAAGAATGCAAGGATTCATTGTTTGTGCTCCATTGCAGTTGTCTATAGGTCAGTATGTTTTAAAGGATGAGGTACCAGTTTAAAATAATATATTGTATATGTTCTCATGCCTGGGATCTTTTTATTTAAGACAGCCAACTATCAAGGTTGTCCAGATGATAACCGTTTGGAGGCTTTGTTTTTGTTCTAGATAGAACCTTTGTCCTGCATTAATGCATAGAGTGAACTGTTTCACTTTTGTGTGTGTGTGTGTGTGTGTGTGTGTGTGTGTGTGTGTGTGTGTATTTGTTGTAACCTGAAGAGTGCCATAGCATCTGTAATAATGCTAAACAGAGCAAAATAGTATTGTACACAGTAAAGTCTATGGATAAGCAACCAATAAATACATACTGGACCAAGTGTTACATTTTAGACTGGCAAAAGTATCAGACTTCTCCAAGTTTATGCCCATGAGTGTCACCCTGTCACCAAGGCTGGATAAAAATCAATGATTTATTTTTTAAAAAATCAAATTGATTTAAACCACAATTTAAATCTGTTTTTTAAAAATTTAAATTGACAAAAATCATTTTAAAAAACACACACAATTTGATTTCAGTCTAAATCCACCTTCCGTCATCCAACACATCCTCTCTTCTTTCCTCCTGGACAAATTATTTCTTTCCCAGTGAGTTCTTCTTTTACCCTGGTACTCATTCAGTTTGTACTGAAACTAAAAAGCCCACAAGTCCTAACCAAACCCCATGATCTATCTAGCTTCCCCTGGTGCACTTTTTCTCTCCATGCTGCTCTGTCTTCTGCCATCAACAACCCAATACTAAGCCCAAGATTTGTGGGGCAAATTTAACTTCCTTGGACTACAAATCCCAAAATCCATCAGCCAGCATGGCTATTCAAGATATTGCTTTTCCACTTCTGCAACTTGAAAATCTAGTCACACCCATGAAAAATTGTTTGCTTCTAGTTTTGGCCTTCTTTCAAAGTGAGTGAACTAGAGCTCCCAGAATCATCAATGACAGATGCTTTAGACTACATCTCACAGAATTCCTCAGCTACATGATCAGATGGGATATAACCAGTCCAGTTTCTTAAGTTGGTACCACTGTAGTACTGTATCTATTCAAAATTGTGTGTTTCTAAGTTTCACTGTTTCTGAAATATTTTGAGACAAACACCGACTTCCCCCCTGTATTTACAAGGTTATGTTGAACTTCCAAAGAAGGAATGAAAAAAAAATAGCTTTTAGCTAATTTGTTAGTTTACCCCAGGCAAGCAGCTCATGTTTCTCCTTCTAAGTCACTTCACAGTTTTTAAAGTTATTAATTTTTAAAGAAGACTGAATTTCAGGTGGTTTATGTGTCTAGGAATGCTTTTGATGTGGCTTGGTTGTCCTGTTTGTGTCAGTCAGTCAGACTGAGTTATGTAAAGAAAAGTGTATGTTGTCAATCTTTTTATGTGACAGACTTGATTTGCATTTTTCTTCTCTCCCTTTATTAACTTAATGCTTGCAACGATAGATTTAGCAATAAAAGTATTAATTGTGGAAGTATTGGTATGCTCCTGGTATGCGTTGATCTGTGTTTTCTTGGGTTTAAATTTAAGCAGCGTAGAAGAGGAACAATGGTCTCATCATTGTAAATTAATTGTAAATAGATATTTTTCTGCTGTTGTACAACGGCCACCCATAACCAGACACTTAAAGATGGTGAGGGGCCAGTAGCCCTTGACCTCAGAAAAGCAATATTTGGGGTTGGGCTTGGACTCTGGGAGTTGTACTTGACTCACTGTGTTCAGTAGGAAATTATTCAGATGCTCTGGTCAGCCTAATATGAGCTGGTGTGTAAAATTGTCCGACATCTAACTAATCATATGTAGAGGGATCTAGAAGTAAGGCCAATCTCTTCCTTCTCTGGAGCTTCCTGGGTGGGCAGAAGGGGTGGAAGAGAAAAGGGGTGCATCCATCCATTTCTACCCAATCCTACCCAGGGGTGGCTCAAGGACGGAGACAGGGGAGTCTCCCAGGGGAGTGTGTGATCTTCAAGAGCAGGCATGACCAAACTTTGGCCCTCCAGATATTATGGACCGCAACTCCCATAGTCCTTTGCCATTGGCAAACTGAGTTTAGAATTCTGGGAGTTGTGGTCCAAAATATCAGGAGGGCCGAAGTTTGGACATGCCTGTTCAAGAGGATCTCTCGCAACAGACTCATGCATTTCAGACTGTCTGGTGTGCTTTGGTACTTGACCGGCAAATTTGCTAGCTGGATGCCTTTGTGCCTGAAGCAGCAGAATATAATCAGAAAAGCCCACATTGAAATGAATGTTGTTTAAGTCTTAAAGGTACAATAAGGCTCGTATTCATTTATTTTGATTCTATGATTTTCGCTGAAACAGAGTACAGGGGCTCTACCTTTTTGGTAGGTGCTGCTGCTTCCCTCTCCCTGGTCTTGTTCATGACAATGTGGCTGGCAGCTGTTCATAATAGCCCCATTGCCTTCCACGCTGGGTGTCCCCAATTAAGGGCTGTCTACCTGCATTTGAGCACAGCAGAAGCCTCTGTCTGAAAAATCTCAGGTGATGAATAATGAGCGCTCTACTTTGATCTCAGAATTTCTCATCATATTTCATTCATTCTCCTTTTTGACACTCATCACCTTTGTTCTGTCAGAAAGCATGCTGCTGTTTGCTTGCGTCTATTTCCAGTGTGGGCAGGAGTTAAGAGTCAAACAGTTGTGGCAGTACCATGTGTGAGAATTTCACTGTGGATTCTGAAGGGGTGTTTGTAGAGTTACTGTTGCCGAGCCTGCTTCTTGACATGTAGGGTCACAGGAATCAATCTGTTGGTTTTGCATCCAGTAGGGCCACCATATCCACTGATTCAATAACCACTGATTCAGTTATCTGCGGTTGGCAGAGGAAAACATTAAATAAATAATTCAGCAGCTGCAAAGCAAGCTACTGTCACAAACAGAAGCTGCAAAGCAAGCTACTCTTGCAAAATAGAAGCCGTAAAGCAAACTACTGTCACAAAGCAGCAGTTTTTTCAGGGGGGAGGGTTGGCGTTCTCTCTTATCCAGAGTTTTCGTTATCCATGGGAAGGCTTGGAACCGATCCCCAGTGGATACCAGGGTCCTATTGTACTTCTCTCCACCCCTCTGTTGCCTACTTTTGTTCCTCCTCTTCCTTCTGAGGAGGTGTGACTTGGGTGGAGGGGTTTTGTTTGAGCCCCTGCAAGCCCTAGATCTGATTTCTCACACATTTGGTGCAGTGTGGTTCCTGTCCATAATGAGAGCTGCAGCCTCTGTTTAAAAACGTCCAGTGACAGGCCGTCAACCTCCAGTTCAGGCCATTCTTTTGTTGAGCAGCTGCTGCAGTCAAGATGTTCTTGCTAATATTTAAGCAAACTCTCTTTTCTCATAATATGAAGCCATCTAATTTGGGTCCAGTTCTATGGAGCTGCAGAACTCAAGCTTGCCCCATTTCCCCTGTGACTTCCATGTAACTTGAAAATAATTTGGAATCCTTTTCCCACCTCAAAAACTCTTGGAAATGTGCCTTTAAATAGCAATTGGGTACTCTTCTAAGCTGAAAAGGGTTGTAGTGGCTCAGTGGGGTAGGGTACTGAAAACTATCGGCTACAACGTTGGCAGCTTAGCGGTTCAAATCCCCGATGCCATGCAGAGGAGTCAGCTCCCGCTGTTAACCCTAGCTCCTGCCAACTTAGCATGTAAATGCAAGTAAATGCTTTTTACCACTGTAAAAAGCAGGAATGGAAAACAGTTTCCTTGCAGCCATGCCGGCAACATAGCCATGGACTTGCACAACACTGGTTCATTCGGCTTGAATATGGAGATGAGGACCACCCCTAGAATCAGACATGACTAGCACGCATGTGTGGGGGAAGCTTTACCTTTACCTAAGCTGAAAAGTAAATTACTGGTAATTTTTAGATCCTTTGTCCCACATGTAGTGTCAGTGCTTTTAAAAGTTGCATTGACTTTTGGGGCCTTTTCACACGACCCCTAAGATCCGCTGGCCCCTTAAATTCGGACCAGAGATCTTAGGGGTTCGTTGCTCTTCCTTCCCACCAGAGAAAGAGAGGAAAAAATGCAGCTTACCTCCGAGGAGCTTCTGGAGCTCCGTTTCTCTTCCGTTTCTCTTCTGTTTGCTTTTTTTTCCTCCCGCCCCTTCTCTTAAAGGGGTGGGAGGCAAAAAAAACACACAAACAGAAGCCAGGAGAGCCCCGCACTGACCAGATAAAATCCGGACCTGGGGATTTTCACCCTCCTCAAGCAAGTTCAAGAAAAGTGCGCTGGGTTGCGCTTAGGTGGGCGGGGTCGCACTTAATTTACTGCAAACTCCGGAGCTGGTGGGGAAACACTTGTAAGCTCCGGAGCTTGCAGCCATTTGCTGCGGAGTTTAGGGGTCGTGTACAAAGGTGGTTAGTGAAGGATTTTAATGTGCCTCTCATTATAGGTTTGGGGTTTTGTTAAACCTGTGCTCCTGGGTTTGTGAGTCTTTAGCTTTTCCTATCTTATCTATGTGTGTTGACTTCAAAGGGAGTGGTAGTACTTGTTTCCTAGGAAGCATATTCAGGATTGCAGCCATAAATAAATACAATAAGCTGAGACCTATATAAGAATTGAGTTGGCTTCTGTTCTTTTCAGTCTGTTTTGTCCAATTTCACTTTACTGGGGCTGTTAGTCATATCTGTTAAAAGCTTGAAAAACCATCTTGCTGCTAGTTATTTTTTTGCCTTTTATCATTGGACACGATTGCTTGGAAATTTTTTAACATCTCCCCTCTTGGTGATGGTGGTATTGATATATCTCGGAGCTCTCTGTGCAATTAAAATATCCATCTGTTCTACTTAGAACATTAGATGCTTCATACAATCTGTCAACGATGTACAGCCACATGAAAGCTTTTGGAACTGTGTGAAAGAGAACACAGAGCTCTCATCTAAGCATTTTCCCTAGCTTGCTTTTGTTTACTGAATGTTGCTATCTTGTTAGCTTAGAAAACTAAAAGGAAATACTTCCTTATATTTCATTTTCCCTATACAAACAGGAAATATGGATGAGGTTTAGCCTCTCAGTGACTTTGCAAAGTCATCAATGCCTACAGATGCTTTCTTTTCTAAATCATTTTGGAATAATGTTTGGAAGAGGAGGGGATTAAGCCCTGGCTAAATATTCATGAATATGTGTTTCTGCTTTATTTTATTTCTGAATAATAGAAGTAAAATAGCAATCCATGTGGTTCAGAAACAAGGATTTGGTTAATCTTTTCATGTGCTTTTCAGTCTTTGGTGTTGTGATAGTCAGTGAATCTTTGCTTTGGGAAGACTTAGTAGACAATGTGGAAAGAGAGAAATGCAGGATATAGGTATGTGAGTTAGTTCAGGTGGTCATCTGAACATGTATCCCCAGGGATATAAATCGGGACATTTAGGGGCACATAAAAACTGAATAATATGTCAACAGGGTAAGACAGGCTACAAATCAAAAGTGGCAAAATTAATTGAATTTTGTGATTAGTGGCAAAATAGGTTTTCTTCCTTATTGAACCTCAAGAAAAGCCATGTTTCCTTGTTTTATTATTTTGGGCTTTTTAAACCTCCCTCTCCCCAAGTCCTGGGCTCCAGCTGATTGGCTCTGGGGTGGTGAAATAAAGCCCCCCCCACCCCAGCACCAAATAGCTAGAGCCCAAGGCTTGCCTCCATGGAGGCATCACACACTGCTCCCCTGCACCCGTGTGTGTGTGTCAGGAGAAGAGGTGTGCAATGTTTAAAATGACTTTATTTATTTATTTATTTATTTATTATTATATTTATACCCCGCTTATCTTCGCTTCGGAACTCTAAGCGGCTTAGCCAAGCTAAGTGCTTGGCTCTGTTGCTTAAAGACATTTTAAACATTCCCCCAGGCCCGACCTGGACTGCATCCGCTTATCACTGATTTCAATGATCACGGGGTGGGTCCCTAACCCCCGCGATAGATGGGGGTTGCTGTATTGCACTCTGCAGTGTTTGTTGGGTTGGTCTGTGATAGAGAGATAGGGCTGTGACTTGGCGCATAATCGTGTCCATTGTGTTGCATCAGTGGCACCACATCCAAAGTTTGGTGATAAGTGAATTCTCATGCATGCAGGGATAGTTTTGGCTAAGCTTTGCCAGTGACAGTCCAAAGGTTTTGTGGCACATATGTGTCCATGTTGTACATCAGGGATGGAAAACTTTTCTGAAATGTGCATTATTTTGTAATTGGATTGAAGGCAGTGGTGGGTAAGACCTGTGTTCAGAGCAGGTGGGATCCCTATCTTCTCTGCCCACCACACAGGGTGTCACTGGTTAAGTACCTTCCCCTTTCATGTTTTCGGTGGGATCCATGTCAAATAGAATAGCATTTGGTTGCAACGTAATTGTGCTGCCACAAAACCTTTAGGTAAACTGCAGTCTTTGGCTTTGGTCATTAAACATTTTGAGTTTTGATCTACTAGTGTTTCTTCTTGCTGTCTGCCGTGTGGAAGGGAATCTGCATTTTCAGTATCTGGAATAATGTCAGTGGAGGTTACTCGTCCAGGATACAAGAGCAGTAATATTCTGTAAGCAGGGCGTGACTAATGATGGTGCTGTGAATTTCAAAATTACCAGAGGATGTTGGGTAGGTGGAACAGCTATTTCAATTACGACTTCCTTTTCATCAACCCTTCCATGCTACATAGAAAGGTTAAAGGGTGTCTGTTGTGCAAGTGTAACCAGTCACTCATCATTCACCCATCTTTTAAATGGGAAATTCTTGTGGCAGATGAGCATATGACTGTTTGAAGCATTCCCTGGTGATTTCATAGTTGACTCAAAAATTTGAAGCCAGAAGCCAGGCCAACTTTTCCTGTCCTCAGGACTGTATTGCTTTGCCTTTGTTTGGCAGTATCCAAAGAACATCCCATATCTTTTGTTAATAATGTTGTCAATGATTTCATAAGGTAGTAGTATTAGTGTTATTATTTCCCAGTACTGTAGCTGTGGAGCAAATACACTGTGCCTAAAATGGCTTGGTAAATGTGTTGCACAGCTGCGTTTTCAGCCATTGTCTTTTCATATGTTGGTTTTCCCTTTGCTTCTCTGTTTCTCAGGTATATCACCGTGGCATGGGAACTGCGTATGTTTCTACTAAGATGGGCACAAAGATCAATTTGGAGATTCATGTAGGTTCTCATTCCTTTCCCCCATTTTCTTGGCCAATGACCCACTCAGCAGCCTGAGTGTATTCCTCTCCTCGGCTGTTCTACCAGTCCCTGGCAGGAGCATGAGTTTGCTTGTCCTTCCTCCTTGTCTGAGGTGTATGTGCCAGCTGGTGAGTGGAGACTCTAGTTGGGAGGTGGGGAGAGAGTGTGCAGCACCTGTGGTGCAGTGCATACAAAGCAGTGTGAACCTCCATATCAAGGTTCGTGCCCATCTGAAGGAGAGGTTTGGGAAGAAATAGATGTGAATTGCAACAAATTCCGGATCAGCATCAGCAAAGTAAAGCCTTAGGTCTCCTTGAATAAGCATCATCCTTTTCCTCCATCCGTTTCCAGAGAAGTAACCATGTGAGTTGACAAAGCTTGTTGACAAAGGAACTGAAGAAGTAGCAGAATATTGTAGCACTCGAGAGACTCTCTGTTTCAGTTGCAGCTTTGTGGATCAAAATCCACTTCTTCAGACAGGGAAGTAGAAATACATATCTTCTTTGGAGGTTTTTAAGCAGAGGCTGGATGGGCATATGTTGGGAAGTCCTGTGATGGGGGTTCCTGCATGGCAGGGGGTTGTATTGGATGGCCCTTTTGAGGTCTCTTCCAATTCCATGATTCTATGATTGTAGTTACTTCTTTTGATATCTCATATCTCCTCTCCTAGCTGTGCTGAGCGGTATTTAGATGCCAGTTTGGTTAGTGACTTTTGTAGCTGAAATAGCCCCTTTGTTTGTGTGCGCCACTCATGGTGCACTTGATAATAACAGTAATACTAATCCTGTCCCATAGAGTTTGGCACAAGCCCGCAACTAGCGGCTCCAAACCTCCACATGTTTTATGTGGGATCTCTGGCAGCATTTTGTGCCAAAATAAATCTGACCAACTGCAACCTGCCAATGGAATACAAGTTGGTTGTATCCATCCCAAACTGATTTATTAAAAGTTCCAGGACAAGATAATGGGCACTCCTTGAAAATTTAGTAGAACTTACAGTGGGTGTAGGCTAGATGAAACTGCTATTCCGTTGTTACCTCCCCAGTTGATTTCTAGCATCTCCTTCCTTGGTCATTGCATTTTTCATGTGGAGAGTGGCATGCCTGAAGTGAAAAATGGTAGGCTGCATATGTGAGAAAGAGCCATTTCTTGGTAGAACCGTTTGCATGTAGAGCTTATACAGGAGCAGGAGCGGGTCTTCTTCGGTCACATTGCCCTCCATGTAAAGACCGAGAGGAGAGGGTTGACTGTTGCATTGCAGATACATTGATAATGCCTAGCGGTGGGGTGGAGTGTGGCATGCAACTTTATGGACAAATGGTTGTAGGTAGTATAGTATTAACAGTATGGAGGTGTGCTGTACCTGCAAGTGTCTCCTCTTCTGATCCTTCATTGCAGCCTAAAGTCGTACTGCCTGTGCACAGGTTGGTCACCAGATTGGGAAGTTGGCTATAGGCGCCTGGCTTCGGGCATCCTTCCATGGGACACTGTGCTTCCTGTTTTTGCATTGGGTTTGACCCAAATGTTTTGCAATAGGCCAGATGGATTCCTCCTGCCTGTAATCCAGGGAAGTAGAAGAATCTGCATGCATGAATGGGACATGACGTGTCAAGATGCCTACTGTAGACAGTGCGGGTGGCATGGGTGAACTTGTCTGGCCTGCAGGCTTTGAGAACTGATTATTCCCAATGCAACTGCCTTTGTGTTCCTTAAAGGCAGGTGGAGATAGGTCTGCCTCACCTTGAGCCTATTGGGTTGTTGACACTGCAAACAAATCTTATCTAAGAAGAGGAAGCCTGGTGTTTAGTAAACAGCATTAAGGTTGCAGCATGAGCTGCATCCAAATCAGGACTTCTCATTATGCCTGTTTTGCTGCTGAGATGATTGCTTGTGGCTTTCTGACCACTTAGTGTGTCTTTAAAAGCTCTTCATTATGCAATTCAAAGTAATGAACATATTATTCAGTGCCACGCTCCTTAGGGTTGATTGTTCTTTGTGCAGTGGAAGAAATGGTGCTGTCGTGCATTGTGTGTTCAAGTAGTCTATTTATGTCTCTTAACCTCTCTTACACAAAATAGACTTGCTCTTAACCAGGATAGAGCTCAGGTAAGCTTCTCTTCTACTCCACTGCTATAGTAATTATTCCAATAAAACTATTCCTTGATTACTGTAGCACATTATGTAGATACAGAGTGCATCATTGTGTAGCATCTGTGTTCCCTCCACCAATAATGCAGCATTTTTGGCAACTTGGACTACATGAAGTTCAGCGGTGTCACATTTTTCATGCAGGACAACATTTTAATGGTACAATGTAGAAAAAAACTTGAGCGGAAAAAGACTGCAGCTCATCTATTTTAGTATCATGCAACCAATGTAAATTACAGTAGGTATTTGTTCTTATCCAGATTGCAAGACTTGATGTTGGGCTGAACATCTTACACTGTTCCTCAGTATGCCCATTCTGAATTTCATATTTTTAAAGAAGATAATTGCTTTCTTAATGTGGAAAAGGACTAAGGCAAGACTAGGGGTTGGCGGAGAAGACATTTCTAACCAGCCACATGTTTTTTAAAATACATTCTAAATATCAAAACACATTTATAAAGAAACCTGTACTAGAACATGAAACAACATCATAGATCTGGGATGCTTCATAATTGTCTTACAGAAAAAAATAAAAATTGCCAGGTATGAACAAGAATAGAGGGCCAATACAGTGCATCAACTTTGGTAAACAAAAATTAATAAACAAAAACTTTTCTGAATCAGATTTTTTTTTTTTAAAAAAGAGTTTTCAACATATTTTCTCCCTTTTGAATGTTGCACTTTGGTAACTTGCATTATCACTCTTCAGCTCTTTAAGTGTTTTTTTTTCAGCCCACAAATGTTAGTTTGCGTCATGTTCATAAGTCATTCATAATTCATTAAGATTTAATGCATCTGGGAGGGAAAGTGCTCTGTAAGTTTAAATCCATTTCTTTAAACAACCTTTTCAAAGAATCCTGGTTAAGGAGATGTCCCTCCTTTAGTGTCAGATTACCATTCCTGCCTGGGAATATACAGAGCTTTGCCCGTTCCTTACCCTGAGATGTTTATCGTTTTGGCTTTCCTTGATTTGTATCCTTCAATGCTGTGAGAACAGACATAAGGAATGTGGGCTGCTGGATGTCGGTGGACTGCTGCTTCCACCAGACCTCACAGTTGGCTGTGGTTATTGGGAATGGCTGCTCAAAAGTTGTCTGGGAGGGCTTTTTTCTTGGTTTGGAACATTGAGTGCACAGACAGACAAGACAGACAGACAGACAGACAGACAAAGACAGACAGACAGACAGACACACAAAGAGCCACTCAGGTTTACCATCTTCAGCGGAAAGCAAGTCCTATAGAAAATTCTGTGGCGTGTGGCTTGCTTCTTCCTTGGAAGCTTATGTTTTGAGGTTGTAGAAATGGTTGAGGTGAGGCATAGTAACTGATCATTTTGTTGGAGTAAAGGGTAGCTTTGTGGTCTATAAAATACAGTGCAAGAGCAAAAACATGTGATACCTTTATAGAGCACTAAAATGATTATTTTAGTGATCTATAAAGATACCGTCCATTTTTGCACCGTCATGTTGTGTTGTCTGCGTCAGGTGGTTGCAGCTCTAGAATGTTGTGCAGTCCTCTGAATAACTTCATGTAGCCTTCATTTCCAAAGCCCTTTGCAAGTAATAAAGTGTGCTGCTTTAGCGAAACCTGTGTGGAGCAGATGGGGGAGGACAATGAGAGGGGTCTTGTCTGTCAATGGTATGTGATTCCCAACCGGCTGCCATGAAGTAATGTGGCACTCAACAGGAATGAACATTTGCTACTCTGGACCCCTTTGCTTATGAGTTATCCTAGTGAAGGGTTCCTTGCAGTCTTGAAATATGGGTTATGACTGTAACCGTGGTTAGGTTTAATCATCACTGAGGCACGTACAGAGATAGCTGTAAGTCATGATCATGGAGGAGAGTGAACATGGAATTCTGACTCTTGTTTCCGGTATCTTAAGGATGCTAAGAAATTTGGGCCAACTGATGGGGAAAGAGAACCTGTTCTAGTGGTATTGGCCAGTCTCTTCTTGTACTGTGCCAACTTAGAAGGGTGATCATGGAGTGTCTCCCCCCACCCCCCAGCAGGCTCCCTTTTGCGTGTCTGGTCTCTCCTTGCATGAGAGATCCGTTGCCCAATCATTGGTGTGATTGTTGATAAAACAGGGTGGCCTACTGGAGGAAGGAGATGTTTACGTCATTTGCCCCTGTGCTCTGAATAGGGATACTGACTGTTGTCAGCTGTGTTTCTACCCAAGGAGAAGCATTGCTTTTTGCCCCCTCTCTGGGAATATCTGTCTGTCTGTCTGCCTATCCGTTCGCCTGCCCACCCCCTGCCTTTGCCGATGTTTTGCCTTAGCTTTGCTTTGTCTTCAGTCCATAGTTTTGGACAAGCTATTAAAATCCAGCTTGTGGTTAGTCGAGTCTCGTGATCTAAATCTCCAAAGGGATGGTGTTATTAAAGGTCTCATTCCAAGAGCTTTCTTTAAGGGTTCCGAATGACTGATGCTTAAGACATGTGGTAAAATGAGCTTTTAGTACTCATCATCGTCAGACTTCTTCCACCTCAAAGAGGACATGATGGAGAGTGACCACTGTCATGCTTCAGCTTTCTTGTATCTCAGCTGTGGAAGCTATGGAGGGTGTGTCTTGCACATGAAGGGTTTCCTTTGTGATCCTTGCAACTGTTGAAGTAGCTGTCTCAAAACTCAGAACCTTTGGATTTTTTAAAAATTTAATTTGGTTTGTTTAGAAATAAAATGTTTACTGAGCAAAATGTTTTTTTTAACTTAAATCAGATTTTTTAAGTAAAATACTTACTGACTAGTGATTTAAATTGTGATTCAAATTAATTTGATATGAATCAAATCCACCCCAAAAGAGGATATTTGTGGTTGTTCACTTACCCTGTGTTCTCCAAGGCTCAGCCTGGTTATGAAGATGTGATGATCTGACAGCTGTTTGTGCAAGAACATTATTGATAGCCTTTCCCATGTGTTCCTTTGCTGAGTAGCTGTGGAAGATAATTATTTGTATATACTGTATAGCCCTTTCCCGTGATGCATAACTTGCACTCGTGGATTAGGCCTGGCATATAAGACAATAATTTGGCTCATGTAGCGCTGATAACAGTTGCTTGCTTGCGGTTTGTGTGCTGAATGGGCACGGTTTATGAATCTGCAGAAAAATTTCAGTGATAAAATGAAGCTTGTAGATTTTGAAGGTCAGCATTGCCATATTTAAAGGATAAGCAATTTTCAATTTCTCTCGGAACAGTTAGGACTTTGGGTTATGGCAGGCTTGTGAGTTTAAGGCTAGCAATTTCAAAATAGTGCATGGTTCAGTGTTATTAGGTCTCCTGACTCAAATAGTCTTTCATAAGCTGCTCATGCAGTTAGGCTCTTGAGAACAATGGTCTAAACCAGTGGTTCTCAACCTGTGTGTCCCTAGACGTTCTTGGACTGCAGCTCCCAGAAACCCCTTCCAGCACAGTGAGTGGTAGAGGCTTCTGGGAGTTGCAGTCCAGGAATATCTGGGGACCCACAGGTTGAGAACCACTGGTCTAAACTCTCTAATGTAAAGTACACTTTCATAAGCTGACCATATTATTTGCAGGCATTTGTCATTCATTGAAGTATCCTGTACAGTAGGACCCTCATATCATTGGGATCAATATATGTAGTTTCACTTATCCATGGTCAATACTATTAAAGGGGAAAAATCCAGAAAAATATTTTCACATTTAGTGCCAGACCTGGCCATTAGAGGAAGCTAGAGTCTGCCCTAAGAATTCTTGTGGGTGAAGAACACACTACAGGATAGTTTCTGGTACTCTCTTGTTCTCACTTCCTTGTGCCTTCTTAGAGAGCTTGGGAAAGTTTCTTTTTGGGATGGTACATTCCAAAATATCTACAGTCTCCTAGCTCTCAAATTGCTTAACTACTGCACATATCTTTGGAGAGTTGTTCAGAAATAGCTTTGCCAAGGTCTTTGCCCCCTGACCCAATAATAATGATCTTTCTCCATTCCTGGAGTTGCAGCTCTTATTGAATCTGGAAGTTGAGTCCTGGCTACTGGACGTCTTTTTTGAGAGATAGAAACGTTTCGCTGTTCATCCAAACAGATTCATCGGTTTGTTTGGATGAAGCTGTTTGGATGAACAGCGAAACATTTCTATCTATCTCTCTCAAAAAAAGAAAAAAAAGAAGTCCAGTAGCCACGACTCAACTTCCAGATAAACTCACCTGGATGACTGAGAATCTTCACAGACAGCTCTTATTGAACCTCATGCTGGGCTGGTGTCCTGTTTTTGTGATTTCTCCTTAGGAGCAACTGGGTTGTATCTCTTACCTTGGGTTTATGCCAAGGAGTTGTGGGTATAGGTACAAAAGTTTGTCCCATTTTATTCCTTGTGAGACAAGTGTGCAGAGAAAGTTGGGCAGAGAGGAAGGGCTACCTTTGACCCCCACTCAGTAGTTTTTATTGATTGATCTGGGGTTTATGTTGCCCGTATTAAAGAAGCTGTTCAGCATAGATATGCTGCAGATGCAGTTTGGTTGGTTAATGTTTTCACTTATCCTTGCCTGATTTTGCTGTTTTGAACAAAAGCTTGAGGCCCAAAACAGCACTTCTCCAAATTCCTAGTGAAGTTCTCTAGCAAAAAAAATTAAAAATAAAATAAAAATAAAAAGACAATGAAAATTTGTGGAAGAGAATTGATCTCTCAAGTGCATATGCTAGTGAAACAACTTTTAAAATACAGTACTAGGAGACTAGTTTGCAAACAATAGCAAAGTCCTGTTGTTTAGTGTGTAGTAAATTGCACTATCATAGTGCAATTGACCCAATGAGGATTTGATGAGTCTGCTTTGTAAAATCAATTGATTTAAATGGGCCTAGTTATAGCTGGGAAGGGTGGAGGAGGAGAAAAAATTAAGGGGGGGGGACAGTTTTTCCCATTTTTTCCTGAAGCCTTTTCCCCCCTGAAAAATTGGAAAAAAATGAAAAAACAAAAATTGATTATGGAATATTTTATTTTAACATGATAAATAAAATATTTTAAGATAGGATGTTCAAATAGTTTGCAAATCATTTCTAAAAAATATACATAGTATCCTAGGTTACAAACTGAACTCTCCAATGCAAGAACATACATTCATTTCATCCTTTAGTAGCTACCTCTATTGTCACAAGAAAAAGATAAAGGTTTCACTTTTATTTTTGTATGTGGGTGTGGGTGTTTGTTTCTGTTCTGCCCTCTTCACTAGGCCTCAAAGCACTGCAAGAAAATACAGAGCAACAAAAAAGATTCTAATTAAATTTCATGACCATTCATTGAAACTTAGTCCCACTTCCTTCTATACATTTCCCCCCTCTTCAATTCATTTTACGAGAATGAGGTTTTTATTTTATTTTTATTTAATACTGTGGAGAGGAAATATGAATTGTTAATTCTGGATTTTTAAACATCGTTTTGTAGAGGTATTTTTTGTTCCACATAAACTAGTAAACAGTTCAGGAAATTGTTACTCCATTTGTTACTTACAATTACAAATAAATATTATTTAAAAAGTAAATTCTGTTTTTAATCATTGTTTGGATACACTATATTTTAATATGCTAGTTGGGGTAATTTTATGCCAAGTCAAATTGTCCATAGTCATATTTCATGTTCCTAAAGTAACAGAATGACTTCCGAGCTGTAAAAGGGGTGGAAGAGTGCTAATGAAGCATTTTCTTTCATTTTTTCCAAAAATTTCTGTTTTTTCCCAAAAAAGTGGGAAAACAAGATTTTTTTTTCTGAACTTCAAAATTTCCAGAAATTTTACATCTCTAGTCCTAGCCTAGTTGCGAGCTACAAAGCAAATTAAGCAAGATTGCACAAGTACCATTTGTATGAGGAGGACTTGTACCCCCCCCAAATGTTTACAAATGTTTCCTGCACAGTTGGAAAGGTTTCTGGAGGTGAATTACCCCCCCCCCAAGTTTTTCCTAATAATGTTGTCTTAAAATACATAGTAACTGTGGCATTACTAAGCAAACCCTGGCGGTACTTCATGCTTACTATGTTGCTTTTGACTGTACTCCCTTCTGAACACCGAGACTGGGGAAAGTGTCAGCTCCTCAGATAATCAGAATTCCAGTACAGAGGACACAGTCTTTGGCAAGAATGTTCTGTCCAAATATTTTTGTTGATGGAGGGAATTAATTAACTTCAAGTCCTAGAACAACCTGCACTGTCATTCTTTTTAATGACAATTAAAGTGGTTTGCTCAGAATTACTGTTAAGTGTATTTTCATGTTTGGGGTTGATTTAATTCAGAGTTCAAACATTTCAAGAAACCTTAGAGCCAGGAGCAGGGAAATTCAGATTTTTCTATGCGGCAGTTTATTTGAAAACAAAAACAGCAACTTAATTTTATTTTGAGTGATGAGTAACTATTGTCAATAGCCAGATTCATATTGACAGTTTTGTTTGCATAAAGGCAACTGTTTAATTCTTGGTGGTCATTTTTCACATATTGGCAAAGTGCTGGTTGTGTTCCCTGAGCCTGATTGTAGGATCAGTTATGCAGCCAGGAACGCAACCAGCGCCTTGTTAACAAATAGTAGCATACCACCAAGAATGACACATTTTCCTATATATGCAAGTGTAAACTACCAATAAGATTCTGGCCAGTGACAAAATTTACTCATCACTCAAATATATGATGCTGTTGCTATAATGCTGCCCTTCATAAACAACACCATCTCACAGTGAGTCATGGCATTACTTCTAATGAACTATTTCCAATCTCGGCCCTTTAGCAGCCGCCTGCTTTACTTCAGGTTGGCCATGCATACGCAGAGTAGGGGCTTGGAGGGTATCCAGGCAATCTTACCAGTAAGCTGGTTTCAAGCCATGGATGTTAAAGGTTAAAACCAATAGTTCAAACTAGGTTTAGAAATGGACTGCGGGCCTTTGAACTTGATTAAGCATTTCTGCAAGGTGATGGAAATAACCAGTGGCATGTAATGAATTTGCAGGCGTACCTAGACTTGGAGCTTCAGTAACATCTGTGAAGAGGTAGACCCCGCCCTCCTTCAGCAAATCACAGTAGTCTTTAGAGCAGGCATGTCCAAACTTTGGCCCTCCTGATGTTTTGGACCACAACTCTCAGAATTCTAAGCTTAGATTGCCAATGGCAAAGGCCTGTGGGATTTGCGGCCCAAAACATCTGGAGGGCCAAAGTGTTTGGACATGCCTGCTTTAGAGAGACAATTTCCAGCAGCATCAGATCTAGTCATAGCTAGTTTATGAGCCAAAGCTAATAAATGGTCCACCAAGCCAAAGAGGTCAAGTGCTTTCATGTTGTAAACCTGATCCTTCAGGGTGTCTTGGTCATAAGGTAGTGGTGGGGAGCTTAATTGAGAGAGTACCATTATTAGTACTGTCCTAACATGAATTTTAGAAAATAAAAGGCTTGCATGAACAGCAAGCAACAAGATTCTCAGATGTACCACATTTTGGTTTGTTTGTTTTCAACAAGGCATTTTTACCGATTGTTCTCTGGGGGGAAAAGTGTTCCGTAGAAACTCCTAAGAACTTGCACTCCAAGTTTGAGAGGGTGAAAATGTAACATCTGGTTGGTTTTAGTGCTTCTTCCCTAGCCACTTAAACCTCCTCTATATATTGTAATTTGACGTTAATCTGAATGAGAACAAGCAGTAAGTTGCAGATTGAGACTCTATGTAAACATTTTGAAACAAGCTTCCTAATTTCTCCTAATGCTGCTCTCTTTTGGACAGAGTTAGTTTTAGGTGTTAACCATCGTCTCATGCTAACCTTGAGTTGGTGACCAAGTGTGTTTGTCTTGTTCAGTATTTGTGGGGTTGGTGTGTTTAGGAGAAGGAAATTTGGAATTGGGCCTGGAAATGGACTAGCATCCGGTAAAACTGTGGTAACAGGAGTGTAATGCTGCCTTAACCAGCAAAAGTTTTCAAATAGAGTACTGTACTCTTCAAGGCCAGCTCCATGTAGTGTGTGCGACAGCAACCCAGGCACAATGTTACTTCGTCCTGAGAATAATATACTGTATTAATTAGAATGAGCCAAAAGGGAAGTATCTCTTAGTATCTTGAGGTCTAACTCATTTATTTTAGCAAACAGTTTTTGGGGAGTACAGTATATCCACTTACACATAGGTGTAGTGTAGAATATTATGTCTAAGGTGTAGCTAGTTAGTTCAGTGGTTTAGGTACAGTATCTGGCTGCTTAGTCAGAGTGGAGTTTGATCCTCCACTGTGCCTCTTACGAGTAGAGCCAGGTTTTGTTGCCTTAGGCAAGCTGGCACAGTCCCAGGGCAACCCCTAGAAGAGGGGAATGGCAAACCAGTTGTGAGTGTTCTCTACCTGGAAATCTCTGAATATTTCCTACTTGGAAAAAAACATAAGTTAGAATTGACTTGATAGTGCATGATTCTTATTACATATATTACATTGTAGTGGGTTGTAAATGTAGTGCCAGAGTGAAATAGGATTCAGAAAATGGCAATTGTACGGTTACCATCTGTAGATTTCCAACTGAGTGATAGTGTGAGCTATAGATCCACAATGAGTATAGCCCAGTGATGGCGAACCTTTTAGAGAATGAGTGCCCAAACTGCGATTCAAAACCAACTAATTTTTCACAAAGTGCCAATACAGCAACTTAACCTGAATACAGGTGGCTGTGAAGGGGCGATGTTGGGTGCCCACAGAAGGGGCTCTGAGTGCCACCTTTGGCACCCGTGTCATAGGTTAGCCAACATTGGTATAGCCTATAATAAATGTGTTTGTCTTTAACCTGTAGATATCTTGATTGCCCTTGCTCTAATAGCCCACACTGCAGTTCCATTGGAAATGGTGAATAAAGATAGTGAAATGATGGCCTGGAGACAACAACTTCCAAATAGTAGCCACAGGGGGAACAGTCTTGAGAAGGAGTGCCATGGCTTTCATAATCTGCTTCTGGTGGCGATCCTGAAGGCTTCTAGCTAGTCACTGTGGAAAACAGGATACCAGGTTAGGTGAACCTTTCATCTCATCCCACCAAGCTCTTTCTGAACTCTTAAAGATGTTCTCATGGGTTACTTCAGGCTGCTCTGGTGTTTCTAATGAAACATGAGTGATACAGAAATTTCTAGTCCATCCCAGTATCTTGGACTCATAGTGGCCAATCCTGGAAGTACACTGTTTTTTTTGGTTAGTGATGACTTGTAACTCAGGTCTCTTAATGGTTCTTGTTTCTTTGCCCAATTTTCTATTGTTCAAAAGTCCTTAAAATGCAAACATGGGAAAAGGTGACAGACTAGATTTGAGCTATTTTTTCCTGCAAAGTAGGTGGCATAAGAAATTGTGCCAGCAAAGCTTACAGGTATATTTTTTCATGGCTTGGGACCTGAATACCTGTCGGAGCGTATCTTCCAAAGATCAACTGAGGCCCGGCCCACTAGAATGTCGCAGGCGCTCTCACTCCGAGTGGCCATGCCTAGGGAGGCGTGGAAATCTGTCACCCGTAACAGTGCCTTCTCGGTGGTCGGCCCCTCGCTTTGGAACCATCTTCCGAGAGAGTTGCGCCTTGCACAGTCCCTGCCCGCCTTCAAAGAAGCGTTAAAAACCTTGATTTCTAGGGAGGCATTTGGCGACCTGGTTTAGGTTTTTTAGGTTTTTCCCTCTCTTTTTGCGCTATCTTGCCGATGATTTATCGACTCCTTAGTGAGTTGTTTTTTCACACCATATTTTATCCTTTATTTATTTTTTGTTTGTTTGTTTTTATTCTTCTTTCCAATTGATGTATTGTTTGGGTCTGTCCTGCCCTCTTCATTCACCGCCCGGAGTTCCTTCGGGAAGATGGGCGGTATAGAAATGAATGAATGAATGAATGAATGAATGAATGAATGAATGAATGAATAAATAAATAAATAAATAAATTAGACAGTATATGGTTGTGGAAGTTTTTAAAGAGCAAATGGCTGGGCATGAAGGTAGCTGAACTGAATTGGCAAGCACTGAATGTGACTGTTAGATTGTGTTGTGTTTAGGGGCAGAGAGAGTGTGTGTGTGTGTATATATGTGCGTGTTGCATTTTAGGATTTTAAAGCAAGAACGTACCTGTCCTATTCACATGCCTTCCTGTGTCACACATTAAATCACTTTAGAAGAGCTTAGTGCATCAGACCCACAGCCTGGAAGCTGTTGAACTCTGTAAACTGTAGAGCAGGCATGATGTTGAGGCAGTCAGGGGCAACTATATTATTAGAAGTTTGATGCAGCATACACTGTGTTCTGACCTTGTACAGTATGGAATCTCTGCCGTGTTCTCCTAAGAAAGATTAGATGGAGCACTTCATGTAGTAGTATGTACTACACTGTTACTTTAACTGTGGCTGTAACAAGGACAGTTTATAAGGCACTGGATCTACCCAAAATGATCATGGGTGTTTTCTTAAGGCAACAGTGCTCTTCTTTCAAGCTTGGTTAAATGTTTTCTCTAGTGGCATCTCCATGGAAATTTTTTGGAAAGTCCCTATAGACCAGTTGTTTCCAACCTTGGTTCCCCAGATTTCTTGGACTAATCACCCAGAAGCATTCACCACTAGCTGCGCTGGCCAGGATTTCTGGGGGTTGTAGTTCAAGAATGTATGGGTACCCAGGGTTGGGAGTTACTGCTATAAACTACAGCTGCAGAACCATAGCCCTCTGGTGTTGATGAACGGTTGCTCTCGCCGTGTTATTTGTTACAGATCTACACATCATTTTCTACAGTGAGCTGAAGGTGACTTCATATTTGACTCTTTGTCTCCCCTTTTTATTTTCAGAGCTACTCTGCAAGTTAGACAGTAAGAGTGTGATGCTCCAGGATTGCTAGGGAGTTTTGTGCCAGAGTGGGGAACCCAAGTACCCGTAGTTTCTAAACTTTTGTCACCTAGGTGTTTGCCCTGTTGGCTTGGGCTGATGGGAACTGCAGATGCTCACATGCAGAAATCATCTCCCCTACTATGGATGGTTGGGCTATGTAGCCAAGTCTTCCTTTGGAGCTGTTTTGCCGCAGAGATAATGGTTGTTTCCCCTCTTGTTGTAGGAGACATGTATAGTAGTTTGGAGATGAATCACATGAAGGAAGATTGAATGCTGCCATAGCAAGCTGTGACATATCGAAGATGCACTTCCCGGAATATCGACAGCAGAGGCTCTTTTGATTGTCTTGAGTGTGGCAGGCAGCTGTATTTTTAGACACAGGACAGACTCAGATTAGCAGCAAATAGGTTTTCTTGCTTTTTAGAATTGAGGAAAAGAAGAATATCTGCTGTGAGTGATAGCCTCAGTTGAAAAATAAGATGTTCCACACAATGTTTTGCAAATATTTTAAATATCCTGCATGACCACCAAGTAGATTGTCTTTCTCTGTGTTCATGCTTTTGTGTGAGACGGAAGTGGAGCATTGGGGAGGGGGTGTCTTTCAGCAAGCAGTGTTAGATAAACATATCATGGGAGTATGTATTTTAGGGTTCCTTCAGAAAATGGTAATTGAGAAATTATGCTTCTTCTGGTTGACCCAGTTGAATCCATTGCTGCTTCACTTGACCACTCCATGTATACACGTGGATTGATGGAGGACCCATAGCATGTAAGGTTATGAGTCCAAGTGATCACTGATCGAGAGAGTATCAAGAAGGGTCTGTCTTGTCAGGTTTGGCAGCACATCACCCAAATATTTCTGCCAAATATTGCAGCCCAATATTTGGTTGCATTGGCAAGATCTCACTGATGTTCTTTGCAATAGACAAATGCCAATTTGTCTCAAATCTAAGATTTGCAGGACAACCATTCGACCTGTTGTACTGCATGACACAGAATGCTGGGCAGCAACAAAGGGCATAGAGACCCATCTCCAGGCGTTGGAAATGCACATGCTTTGTTGGGTATTAGGTATCACCCCATTCAATCAGGTCACAAATGATATTATCCGATAGCAATTGGGTGTGATATCAATAACAAAGAAGATGGGAGAGCCGGCTTTGCTGGTGTGGGACAATTCCTGAGAGTAGCACCTTCCACCACTGCCGAAACTGTTTAGCACCTGAAAACCAGTGGCTGTCAGTCACGGTGGCAACCAAGACGGAGATGGCAGGACATTGTCAATAAGGATGTGCATGCAGATTGTTGGCTAGCATCCTGAAAAAGAGGTCGATCAGGTGAAGTGGTGCTTTAGGATCCAAAAAGTGGGCCCTGCACCTGTAGGAAAAAGGCTAGGAAGAAGAATCGAAAATTGTGGATGACTTGGCAGATTGATGTCACAACCAGGGTAAAGACCTGTTTCAGCAAAAAATAAATAAATCACACAATCCTTTTTGAACCTCTTTCAAACATACGTTGGTTTGCAAAAGTTGGGCAAATCTTAAAAAAAAATGTTACAGGAATGTGAAACCGTTGTCCTCTCAAGGGAAGAAGAGTGTTGGAGAAGTCACTGGGTGTGCTTGTTCACTGCAGACACTTGGGAAAGGCCATTTTTCATTTGTATGCTGCCTAATTATATTATCAAATAAAAGGCTGAATCCATTAAATAGCCCGGCCTTTGTGAAGCCTTTGAATTGCTTTTAATTTAGCGGCTGCACAGAAGCTGAATTCGGGGCATTCATCGTCCTGTACTATCTTCTTGACTAGCTGCCAGGGCTATTCATGTTGTTCTGAGTGCAGGAAGTTCTCACATTCATTCAGGAGTGGGCAAGGGGGGGAGGGGGGTTGAGCTGTGAGCAACTGAAGGCCTTCTCTCTCTCTCTCTCTCTCTCTCTCTCTCTCCCCCTCCCCCCTCAAGAGAAAGTGTGGGGGTGGATAGAAAGAAAATGGCTTTTAAAGGGAGGAATTCAGTGGTTCCTTCTGGGCTTGTTTACTAACTGCTCAGACTGTGAGTAAATAGTGAAAATAATGTTAAGTACCATATTCATCATGTGTGATGAAAAAAGGATTCTGAGATGAAGCGAAATCTTGTGTAGGGAAAGGAAGCCTTGTCTGGAAGAGCCAGGGCTTGCGAATAATGTACTGAAATGAATACATGCACATTAAATTCAACCCCTTTCCCATAAACTGTTTTTAACTGTTACTGTTGTGTGTTTTAACAGTTTGTGAATTGGCCTGAGTTCCCTTTTTGGGGGGAGGGTGCAGTATATAAGTAAAGGAAATTAAAATAAAATGAATAATTAAGTGGATGGGGAAAACATTATTTGATGTTTCAAAAGGATCACTTTAGGAGAAATGTTAACATATTTTTGTGGATTGAGATTGTTATTCATGCTATGCCTAATTGTCTACACTCCTCTTCCTAGAAAGAAGGAATACTTCCTCAAAGATTCCTTTAGGAATCTAATCAAGCAATTCCTAATCGTCACCCTTTTGGATAATTCTGGGTAACTTTCAGAAGCCCAGGGCCAGCACAGCCAGTGGGCAAAGTGTATGGCAGCTGTAGCCTAACATAGTCGTGGTGAACCTTCAGCACTCTAGATGTTTTGGACCAAAACTCCCAGAATTCCAGGCCTATATTGCCAGTGACAAAGGACTGTGGGAGTTGTGGTCCAAACATCTGGAATGTCGAAGGCTCCCCATTACTGGCCTAACATCATCAGGAGTACCATAGTTCAGGTCAGGAATTGGTTACTTTGACCTGTATAGCCTTATTCTTTAGAGAGAGAAAAATCCCCATCTGTTTCTGTGACTTTTCTTTCTAAATATCTTTCCTTGCCCCACTGGCTATGTTTCATTTTGTGAAGTTGCTGCTGGCTAGCCTGTACTTTCCATCCTGAGTCTTATAACAAAGGGACTGTTTTTCCCTGTTGAAAAGCCTTTTTTGAGGATCAGTATTTCACCACCTGCAGCCTGAAATTGCCAAATTAAAAAAAATAAGCAGGTAGGGCCAACCTTTCTCTTTCAAGACAAGGAAGGTTGGTCTTGGGCACCTATTTTGAAATTGGGATGGTTGGGTATTTCAGTGATTTAGGCATCTGGCTGCAGAGTTGGGGGTTGGGTGCCTGATTCCCCACTATGTCTCCAGCAAGTAGAGCCAACCTGTCCACGTTGCACAGTCCCTGGCAAAACACAGAAGGGAATATCGAGCCACTTCTGAGTTTTCTGTACATGGGAAACACTGGAAAAAGTTGCCACACATCATAATTGACTTAATGGCACATCATTATTATTTCTCAATGGAGCAGAGAACAATTTTACACAAACCTTTTGCACCAACACCCCTGAATCTGAAATAGGGAAAAAACTGTCTGTCTGCTACAGCCATGCCAAATTTGATGATGACCTGAAGTCCAGTTTCAAAAATACATGTTTTTGTTTGCATTGCCCTCATTTTTAGAACTGCCTTGTAGAATGGTAGTAGACAAGTCGGGTGCTGGAAAGCAAAGGAAGGAACCGAATGAGTTGAATACAGTAGGAACCCTGTATCTGTGGGGGATTGGTTCTGGGCCGCCCTGCGGATAACGAAATCCAAGGGTAGGAGCAAATACTCTTATTTGAGGGTGGCGGTGGCAACAGCAGTGGTAGGGTGCCAGGGGCAAATGCTTTTGCCCCCAACACCCCTGCAGGGCACCATGAAGGGCTGAGGCACATGGCAGCACAGCAGTATGGGGGACCAGGCAATGTGAAGGCATGCTGTTGCACAACCCAGCCTGCTGCGCTGCCCAGTGGGGTGGGGTGCTGGCGGCAAAAAGGACGGACCACGTGGCTCAGTGCAGTGCAGCAGACTGGGCAGTGTGAAAATGCGCCTTTGCTCCACCTGGTCCACTGCCTGGGCAGCTTAAAGAGCCGGGCCATGTGGCTCAGTGCAGTGCAGCAGACTGGGCAGTGCAAGAATGCGCCTTTGCGCCACCTGGTCCACTGCCTGGGCAGCTTAAAGAGCCGGGCCATGTGGCTCAGTGCAGTGCAGCAGACTGGGCAGTGCGAGAATGCGTCTTTGCGCCACCTGGTCTTCTGCTGGGCAGTGTGGCAGACCAGGAGGCGCAAGGGAGCGCCTTGGCACTGCCCATTCTGCTGCGCTTCTGCACCGCATGTGGCTTGGCCCTTCGTGCTGCCCAACTGGGGTGCTTGGGTGCTGGGGTGCTTGGGGCAAAAGCAGTGGTGCTGCACTGCCTGGGCAGTGTGAAGGGCTGGGCCATGTGGCACAGCCTTCTCCCCCATCACCCCAATGCTCACTAACTGCGGATAACTGAATATGCAGATGGCAAATCAGTGGGTAAAGGGATGCTACTGTATTATCAAAAATAATTTCATTTAGGTTGCTTCTTCATCTTTTGAATGTGCACACATAATAGAAATTATCAAATTGATGGTTGATTATATGGATACTCTCACTGTTTTTTGGGAAATGCCTTTCTCCTGAATATCATAATTCATTTTGTATAGTTCACTTAAAGCCAAAATAGCTGTGAAAAATTAAATTAATATGCCCTAGACCGACTAATTTCAAGATGGTCTTGCTGGTTGATTCCACACTTAGTGGTTGTTCTGCCACTTTTGAATTTATAGTTTTGATCAAAACAGTCCTAAGGCTTCATTTTGTACCCAATTAAAAGGTCCAATGAGATGTTTTGCTTGAACCATAATGTCCTAGTTTGTTATGGTGTCCAGATCTAAAACAGAACATACTAGCCAAAACATGCCTTGTGTGATCTGATTCTTTTGATAGCATTAAAGCCTCTGAAGCTTTCTTTTCTTTTCTTTGCCCTTCCACCTCCAGTCCTGGCTCATCTTCCAAGTTTTCTCTCTGAAGAAGAGGACGGCGAGCCCGATATATTCATTCTCTCCCTGTTTTTTAACACATATATGACTGTGTATCATGACCCAGACATGAGGTCAAAACTTTTGCTTATGTGGCTGTAGAATAAGTAATGTATGTACAAAATTTTAATTTTAATTTTAATTCATTTATTTATTGAGTATTTTTATCCCGCCTTTCTCCTTGGGAAAGGACCCAAGGTAGCTTACTGTAAGGAGAGACTATACAGTCCATTACAATTAAGACACAATCAGTTTGAGAGACGGGATTGAGAAGTATCATTATAAGGCAATATTGAAGCTGACAATTGATAATTATATGATATAATTATATATGATATGACATGATATTATTGATATTATATGATATATAAGATATATGATTTGGAAATCATAATAGTTTAGTTCTGGGGCAGGCAACACGTGGTTATCCAGATGTTATTGGACAAGAGCTCCTGTTGATTCTAGTCAGTATAGCTAGCAGTGAGGAATGATGGGAGTTGTAATTCAGGAATATCTGGAGGGTGTCAGGTGGCCGAGACATGATCCATAACAGATATGTGGATTTTAAATTATTAGTGTTTCAACTTCGCGAAGGGCTAGGCAACTTTATGCCCTCCTGTCCCATAATGTTTGATCACTAGTAGCACTATCTGGGGGTTATGTGTGTGTTGTGTTTTGCCGTTACATTCGTGACTGACTTTTTGAGACCCCATGTCCATGGAGTTTTCTTGGCAGGAATATTGGAGTGGTTTGCCAGTTCCTACTCCAGGCACCTACAGCACCTGGTATTCCCTGGTGGTCTCCCATCCAAGTACTAACCATGGCCGACCCAGCTTAGCTTCCGAAATCAGGCAAGATCGGATGTGCTTAGGGCATCTAGGCTGCGATCTGGGGGTTATGGGAATTGTAATTCTATATGCCAAATCCTTGCTTGTTTCATTTAAACACTCAAAAAAAATCCGTTCAGTGGAATAAGATTTTTAATAAACATGAAGGCAAGCCCTCCAGACATGAAGGAGTAGGGGAAGGGCTTTATCCAAAATAAAAAAACACCTCATCGAGTGGAATGAAATTACTCAATAAGCAAATGAGGGCGGTAAAGAGGAGTGTGGACACATAGGTAAAGCATAAATAATGGCCTCAGTGCACAGAAATGATAACTTTACTTCTAATGTAATAGTTTTTAAAGCATTGAATGTAATAGGGTGTTTTTTTTCCCTCCCGTGATATTGTTTCATATGCTGCCTTTTCCTGCACAGGGGACTCAAGGCAGGTCACAACCAGAACCCCTTCTTCTCGTGATGAGGGATCTAGTCTCAGGGTCCTACTCCTGTAAAACTGGAAGACTTTCTGAGCTTGGCTGTGCTTCAAAATTCATCTGTGCCTTGCATTGCGTGCACATGTGCCTACGGATGCCTGCTCCCACCTGCACACATTGATTTCATGTTAGGAGGGGAAGCAGGGTATAAATGCGAGCAGCCGTTAAGTTTTTGCACCAGGTCTTAAAATTTGCTTTCTTTTCTGTGAAAGTTGAGATTATAGGGATTCAGAGTTCAGTGCCCTGTGCTCTGTTCTTGTGGTGCTTGAATTATAGACCCCATAAGGAACACAGTAATAAAGGTTTAACTGTAACAAAAGACAGCCCTCTGCAGAAAATTGGCTAGACTTCATGGTGTGATTTATTATCTTTATAGAACAAGTTGTAGGAGTTGGATCTTTCTGTTTTTAAGAGCGCTCTTTGCTTCCCGTCTTCCTTTTTCTGTAGAATATGTAATATATTATATACCCCTGAGACGGTGTAAATGAGATGTCAAAGGAAACTGATGTTCAGTGGAATTGCTTGGACTATCTCTTTGAGGTGGTGGCCGGAACATAACTCAGAGCATGGAGGAGACAATGTAACATTGGATGCACATTTCCTCTTTCAGACCACTTGGGAAAGTGGCCTCCTTTGATGACACCTTCTTGGGCCCAGGCACTTAAGCCTGCCTTAAATGAGAGTCACAGAAGGACCCTGACTCCTTTATGAACTTCTTTGTGTATTTTGGATCATCAGGATTTGGGAGAGGCTTTTCTTTGATACCACCACTTCCATAGGTGTGTTTGATCGGAGAGGGCCTTCTCTGTCAGTGCTCCACAACTCTGGAACTCCTTCCCACTGGAAGCCAGGTTGGCCCCATCTTTGATGTCTTTCCACAAACAGATAAAGACCTTTCTCTTCAGACTGGCTTTCCCTTAGTGACTGGCTCTCTGAGAGGGGTTTTAAAATGGATTGTTGTGCCTTGTTTTTAACATGGGTTTCAGTTTACCGCCTTAGTGCGGTATTTGTTTGATTCTTTTAGGTATTTGTATACCTACTGTTGATAGCTTTTAAATATTGATTTTTACTGACATAAGCTGTCTTGGGTCCTCTTTAAGGAGAAAAATGGAGGGAAATCTTTTAAATAATAAAACAAGTTGTTTCCCCTTGTTTTTAGAATAGCTGTATTGAACAGACTAAGATTCTGGACACGAGGATTCGAAACTCCATTTGGCCATGGAAAATTCACTGGAGATGTAGAACTGGGAAAATAACTCCTTAAATATCTCACTTATTTTTTAAAACCCTTCTTAAGGCCACTATAAGTCATTTCCAGCTTGGTGGCACATAACTATAAGGGGAACATTGTGCCCTCTAGAATGTGGCAGCAACCCCATCTCACCAGGGATGGCATACCTAGCACTCAAGGTGACAAGAAACTCAAGAAGCAAAGTATTCAGTCAGAGATGTTGAGGAATTGCAACAGTCACCAGGGTGTTCCCTTCATGTCCTCTCCTCTCCAGCTCCTCGTCTCTGTGGGAGAAGAGAGAACACATGACACGCTGTACCTTTAAACTGGCCTGCTGCTGCCAGGTACAGTCAAAAAAGTTATTCTATCATCAGAATTGGAGTAAGATTCTGCTGGTAACCTAGCCGTCTTCCATAAGAAGAACATCTACTAGCTTTCTCTTTGCCTCAGGTGGGAAAGTGTCTTGGGTGACATATGCAGAACCCCATGCATACCTTGTTGAAGTATGACTTGGTGATGAATTGGATCTGAGTACTCAATGTGTTTTATTATACGGCATCAAATAACTTCCAGCTTAGGGTGTCCTAATAAATGGTTTTGGAAGTGTCTGGCATGTTCAAGGAGTTCTTTAGCGCCATCATCAATCACCCTGTGAGGTTCTATGGCCAAGCAGGGATTTTTAACCCAGATCTCCTGCATTCCTAGCTCAGTGCTCTATCCCCATACTGTAGTGTCTCCTGTCTCTTTGCATGAATCTTACTGTGAGGATACATACAGAGGTTATCTCCTACCATTGCCAGAGTGGCAGGAGCAGGAGGTAATCTTGAGTGCCCATTTAGGTGTCTGCATATGGCAGACCTCTCATCTCTGGCAGAATACCTACTCGATGTTAAGCCCTTAACAGAGAAGTGTGATCCAGTTTCTTCCCCTAATCAGTTAACTGAAGAATGGAGAGAGAGAGAGAGAGAGAGAGAGAGAGAGAGAGAGAGAGAGAGAGA
>JAHTLZ010000204.1:76454603-76465753 GCA_023846285.1 Phrynocephalus versicolor | reverse complement strand
GAGGCGTTACTCGAAGAACTACCCTTACAGGTAGGTAACCCGTTCTTTTTAAAAATTCAGGCCGGTCTTTGATTTGTAATTTGGCTTGTTGTTGAAGGTGTGTGTGTGTGTGTGTGTGTGTGTGTGTGAGAGAGAGAGAGAGATTAACTCTTTGGTGGCTGGCTCTGTGTATTGTTGCATTTTTTTAAAAACAATGCTTTTAATAGAATACAGTAGTCTCCTGCCTATCGCAGGGGTTAGGGACCTGACCCGGCCTGCGATAATGGAAAATCTGTGATATGCAGATGCTGGGTCAGGTTGGGACTGGGGGGGCCTATCTGCCCCCCCACACTTACCTGAGGCACAGTGCTGCCCCAAATGGGCCTCTGACAGGCTTCCTGGGCCTATCGGCGGCCCCAGGAGTGGTTTTGGGTGATTTGGAAAGCATTCTGGTTTTCCGGAAGTGACTTCCAGTTCTCTGGAAACCACTTCTGGGGCCTCCAACAGGCCCGGGAAGCCCGTTGTAGGCCTGGAGTAAGTGCAGGAGACCTCTAACAGGTTCATGCAGCTTTCCGGAGGAGCCCTTTATTTCATATACTGCAGTCTCGCGATCTACAGGGACCGCACTACATGAAACACGAAATGGTGGGGGATTACTATTTTTAAGCAGCATTTTGTTTCTAATTTTATATTATGAGCTGACTTGAGGGCCATTTTGGGACAAGAGAAGCGACATAATTTTAATTTGGGATTATATTTGACCCATATAATATGAGTTGGTGTTACTTGGTGCTCTCCTTGTTAAGTGCGGACTAGGCAAACGTAAGATGGCTCACATTCCAAAATAATTCCAAGAAGTGGAGAGCAGTACACTTGAGGGCTTTATCTGTGATGTGCTGGAATAAACCACATGTGTTATACTGTACTCCGTGTCTCTCAGTTCTGCCCTTTGTTTTTTTGCTGCTCTTCTAATTTTACCCCTTCCTCTCATCTAGAAATGATAGGGAGATGATGCATTTTCCCTGGGTGGTTGTGGCTGCAAGTCCCCACGTCAGCAGCGCTTACTTCTGAGTAGGCTGTATAAGGATTATGCTGTGACTTTTATATGTACATTTACTGCAGGAAACGGTTGTGCACAGAATTTTTCAGAGGTAGCTTTTGCTGCGTGAAATGACGTTGGGACTGACTTAATGGCCTGTGATCATTTGTCATTTTACATGTAAGCAAGCACGACGGCAGAGAAAAACGCCAAGCCTTTTCTTTCTATAAAAAGCTAATTAGATTCTTGCTTACAGCTATTTTCATATGGAAGCAGTGGTATAGCTTTTCTGTGCTTTAAGGGAACAGGCCAGTCGGTGACATGTTACCCGTAACTAAAAACATTATATATATATATATATATAGGGAAGGAGGGGTGAAATCCTGTGAGCTTATTAATAAAAAGCCAAGGCTAACAATATCAGCTGTTTCACAACTCACGAGGGGATTTAAGAAGGACTAGTGGGAGGGGAAATGTAGATTCAAGGAGAGATTACAAATGTAATAAACCCTGTTGCCAGGCAGCCCAGGAAATTAGATCTGGCGTTCCTTGAAAACAAGAATAAATTGGGTGTTTGGTATGCTTTCTCCCTCCTCCCCCTTATTATTATTATTTTTTTAAAGCGGAAGAAGGAAGACAGGAAGACAGGCGCTGAGTACTGTTTTTGAAGTCCCACTTTCTACTAAGTAGGAGGTTGTGCCCTAGACAAACCAATAATGCCACAAGCATGTAGGAAAATCTGTATAAATACAGTGGAACTGCCCGATTATGTCTAATTTTTTAACACTAGCATTGACATATTTTAAGTTCCTTTTGATCTGTTTTCATCTGTGGCTGCACTCATAGTGGGCCTAAAGAAGGGAGAACAGCTTTATCCTGTCAGTGCCATACAGATAAATGAGCTCACAGAGGACGAAGTTATCTGTATGTCTAAAAGATGTTTAAATTTGAGGCACCAGTGTGCAGAAGTGAAATCACAGGAGTTAGATATGTTGTTTCTGCAGAGATTGTATGCGTGCATGCAAGTTTCATTGCACACACCCATGTACACATATACATGTATTTTATGTGTATATCTGTGTATATAATATATGTGTATGTAAACAAACAAACAAACAAATGTGTGTGTGTTTATGTATATATGTACACACACATATTTATATAGTACACACACACACACACACACACACAAGTAGTTCATTGCTTTGGGTTTCAAACGTTGCCAGTCAGTTTGCCACATTCTCTTTAACTAAGTATGCATTTCATCATCCATTTGCTGATGGTTGTTAGGTTTGTCTGTTATCCTTAAAGGGTCCCTGTTAGTACTGAAGTGGCTGTGTGTCTGTGTGGTATCATTTTACTCGATTGCCAGTGGAGCCTTTGGGCAGTCACATAAACCATTTCTAATACAGTGGTACCTCAACTTACGAATTTAATCCATTCCAATGCAGGCTCTTAAGTCAAACTACTCTTAAGTCGGGGTACCTATCTAAAAATTGGAAAAAAAAATAAGTTACAAAATGAAAAAAAATATGAAAAAATATTTGTAAGTCGAGCAGGCCACATCTAAAATTTGTATTAAAACACCAACAGTTTTCCGCTCTTAAGTAGAATTGCTCTTAAGTTGAGCTGCTCTTAAGTTGGGGTACCACTGTACTGTATGTAAAAATAGCATCTTTATGCCAAAGTGCTTATCCACTTGGGCTGCATGTGTTGGACAGTACCTCCTAGTAGCCCTTGTTGACTGAGCTGGTGGCGAAGAAGGCAGGAACTTGCAGTCTGCCAGTATCTTGAGGCCTGTGCTTTGGCCAAACCTGTCTTAGTCTGCCAGGTTACTGGTTCACTGTGTACCATATTGTCCCATATGATGGACGGGGCCTCACCAAGGATGCAGGCTGGAGTGTTATTCAATGTCAAGAGCTTTACATGGGGCACTGGATATGCCAAGCATTGTTCTGTGTCACATGAGTTGTGAATTAATAGAACTGTACCCAGTTATTAAGGATACTGAATGTGGCGGAGTGGCAGACTAGGATTCTGTGCCCATGCTTTTCAGCGGAGATGGCCCTGGGACCGCTGGCCCAAAGCCAGCGCAAAGCAGCTGATTGGTGCTGCCTGGGGGGAGGAATTGTGTGCGCAGCTTCTCCCAACACCCCCCCCCCCGGAGAAGCTGCATGCGCGATTTGAAATGCCTTCCAGTCACGGAGGCAGCACTTGCCTCCGTGACTGGAAGCGGTTTTAAAAATGGTGCGCTGCTTCTCTGGAGCCCCCGCGGGGGGGGGAGCGCGGGGGGGCGGAAGTGGCGAGGCAGCATTTGCTTCAGTGACTGGAAGGCAATTCAAATCCCGACACCCCCCACCCGCTGCTCGCAAGACGGGGAATCCCCAATCTTGTTCGTAAGCAGCCAGTGTGTGTGTGTGTGTGGGGGGGGGAGCGCTGAAGAGCACTCATAAGTCAGGATTTTCGTATATCAGGCATCTCGTAAT
Source organism: Phrynocephalus versicolor (assembly GCA_023846285.1). NCBI lineage: Eukaryota > Metazoa > Chordata > Lepidosauria > Squamata > Agamidae > Phrynocephalus > Phrynocephalus versicolor. Next base: position 76,462,249 of record JAHTLZ010000204.1, on the reverse strand, counting down.
TCAGGATACCACTGTACTTTATTTAAATTAGTTACCCTATTACAGTCATGGGGAACCTTTTAGAGACCGAGTGCCCAACGTGTGATTCAAAACCCAGTAATTTTTCGCAAAGTGCCAATACAGCAATTTAACCTGAATACAGGTGGCTGTGAAGGGGCAATGCCGGGTGCCCACAGAAAGGGCTCCAAGTGCCACCTTTGGCACCCGTGCCATAGGTTCGCCAACACTGCCCTATTGCTAAGACCTCACACATTATTTTTTGATATCAGTTTTATGGTACAGATTCTGTCAGATGTCCCAGCCTAGTAGAACATTTCATGGGACAGGTATTAAAGGGTATTAACCCGCACTTCTGATGAGGGGCAAAAACACACTGGAATGCTTCCAAATAGATCCATTAGTACAGTGATATTATTTTACTTTCTTTCTGCCTGTGTGTTACAATGGAGTTAAGTTTTCCTCTCTTGCTTACCTGCTCTTCTTAAAGGTCTGTGTTAGGACAGAGTAGCTTTGTAGAAGAGGTATCTGTGAACAAGCTCTTCTTCATAGCCAGTTGCCTGCTCATTGCGGTTGTGCCTATGTAGACAAGACGGAGAAGTTGTTGGGTGTGTGAGACTCACGGTTGAACGAATGAGGCATGCGGGGGTCATTTGGAGAACCTTTATTTGTTTAATGTCATAATGTTCAGGCATGAAGAGAGTAGTAGAATGCAGAATGGTACAACTAGAAGTTAGTAGGGTGGAGTTCCCTTCATGACATTACCTCCTAAATGTTGGGGTGGAATTCGTATTGGTACAAACACAGACCTGTACAGTTTGTGACCCACCATGTTTAGAGACAGCATGGTTTCTGGGTGTGATATATGTAGTCCAACCAATACATCCAATAGTGATAAATGATGGAAATTCCAATTTAAAAAAATAACAAAAAGGCTATGTAATTTAGCTATAAATGGGCAAGTTCGAACCCTCCATCTTGAGACTAATCATTTATGTCTTACTACAAAATCTGTTGATCATACTTCACCAAACCTTCAGCTGTTCTTCACTAATCTTTACTGGCAGCCTCATAAATAGAATATTTCTCTGGGGTGGTGGAATCATTTTGTATGCTGTGGTTTTTCCAAACCCTGACAATCCAATTTTCCTTAAACCATCAAAGCAAAGCAAAGCAAAGTGTTCTGTTTATATGCTGCCCCATACCACTTCAAGTAGTCTCTGGGCGGTTTACAACTAATTATTCAAGCTACACATTGCCACCCCCCAGCAAGTGGGGCACTCAATTTTTTATTATTTTATTATTTCTTTGTTATGTTATGTATATTTATTATAAATATAATTTTGCTGAAAAATACAGTACTAGTATTGAATCTCTGTCTTTTAACTTCTGTATAATCATATTTAATTTTAATGTCTATATTTAGGAAAGCATGATCTGTTACTCATATTAACCCAATCTTAGTTTTAACTAGTCTTGAATTCAAATTGCTGGATACAAATTGAGGAGAAGATGTAAGCCTTTTCATTTCCCTTCATCACTCTCCAGATCATTCAAATCAGTCTTTCTTAACCTGTTCAAAACCATGTCTCAGTTACTTTTCTCAACGAGTAGGGTTTGATTTACTTTTCTCTATATCCATAAGCACATTAAAATCATTCGTGATTGTTTCAAACCTTTTCCTTACCTCTTCTAAATTCTTTCAAAGCTTCCTTTAAGAAAAGAGTTTGATTTATATTTGGAAACATTAATCAAAGTATACTCTTCTCCTATTGCTCCTTGTATCATTATTTATCTTCCTCAACTGTCTTTTTTCCATTTTATACCCTTTAAAATCCTGCTTTGCACAGAAATGATGGTTGCAACCCCTCTTCACCTTGAATGTCCATAAGCTCTTTCGTAAACGCCAAACCAATTTAGTTCAACTTCATCATACTGTCTTTTGCTTGATGAGGTTCTTGTAAAAATATCATGTCCTCTTTCTGCTTGTTTAATAACACCTCTATTCTTTACCTCTTTATGACCCTCCCCAGGCTTTTCACGTATACAGTTGATGCTCTTAATCTCTTCAGCATAATTATTTATACCTTTGCTTCTCCCTTCTGGTCCAAAATATTGAAAGCGTCCCTAAAAACACATAACAAAAAACAAACTCCCCTCCCACACAGTTTTTACCCTCATTTTATCTGCTGAAGATCCAACCACCCTGATCATCAATGTCTCCTCTAATGTTTGTCCTCTCTGTGTGGGGCTCTGTTCCCTGCACACACACTCCCCACCCCTACCCCCCACAGTTTCTGGAACAAAAATAATTGTGATGGGTGCGTGGTGGAAGAAGAGCCCTGCACGGAGGGAGGTAGAGGTGTGGGCTGCTTAGAGGGAACCTGGCTGACCACTGTTTAGTTCCAAAACCCTTGGGAAAGGGGAGGTTCTACCCAAAATCCCAAAACTATCAGCTACTTTAGTCATCTCATCCTTGTGGTTTACTATCATAAGAACAACCTTGCTGGAACAGGCCACAGCCCATCCAGTCCAGCATTCTGTCTCACACAGTGGCTCACCATTTGCTTCAGGGCATTCCCAAACAGATGTCTTCACCTGCTTAAGATTCCCTGCAAATGATATTGAGAGATATCCTGCCTATCTCTCTAACCCGGAGGTTGTCCTTAGGCATCCATAATGATCACCATTGATATCCTTGTTCTCCATGAACTTGTCCAGTCCTACTACTGTATGCCATTTTTAAACACTGAGTTCTCCCCCCTTTGTTTCCATACCTGTTCAAATGATCTCCCCCTCTTATCTGTACCTCCCCCTATAATCCATTACTCACACTTCCCTTCTAACTCTAGGTTTCTAGGTACTGCACTATATATAGTAATACAGTAGACCCTCGTATAACAGTTTGTATAACATAAAATCTGTTCAACATAAAAATTCCGGATAGGGGAAATTTGCTTAACAGAATTGTCTATGGGGCAAATCCATACAACATAAAATGGTTGCAATTAGGGATTACTCTGTTTTCAATGCATTCCTATGGGAAATCTGTATAAAGGAAAATTGGCTTAACGTAATTTCATTTGGAACTAATTAATTCCTTTATACAAGGTACCACTGTATTTCTTTTGAGGTGACTCTTGTTTTATCTGCCATATACTCTGTAAATGATTTAATATTTAACCAATCCCTATGCTATTAGGTATGTTGAGCAGATATTCCAGGGTTTTGTCCTGTTCTGTAATCAGTCCTATTATTGTTTTAAATTAAGTAATGAGTAAAGTGGCAAGTGAAAAATGCTCCCTAGTGCAAGATGTATTAAGCTAATGCTATAATAAATTAGTTTTTAAAAGTAACTGGTTGCCGGATGAATTACTTTTTAAAAGTAACATGCCAAGCTCTTTGCCAAAGGAGATTAATTTACTAGAAATGGAGTGCACAGAGAAATAGTCCGGACACACATGGATTATATGGCAGGATATGCCCTTCATATATGATTCTGTTCTGCCCAGGAACTCAGATAAAGGTTCAATTGCATAACCGTTTGAAAATCACTGTGACTCAACAGTTGATAGCAAAGTGTAACACTCCTGGTTCCTAGTCCTAATTAAAAGATCAGATGCATGCTGTAATCTTGTGTGTTCTTCCACCCCCCCCTTCTCATATTTCTTCCTCCCCTGAGTGGCTTTTCTGAGATGCAGCAGCCTTCCTCAAGCTGGTGCCCTTCTGCTGCTGTCGAACTTCATCCTCCATCAGCCCCAGTTTGGATGACTGACAACCCGGAAGGCTGGGTGTTGCTGTAAGAGGCTGCCAGGTTAGGAAAGGATCAGCAGTGGTGTAGTATCTGATCTCTACAGTTGTCTCTTTTAAAAGACACACGAATTCCAACAAGGATTACCCTTGTCAGTGGGACTTGCAAACTCACTTGAAACTCTTTGCTTCAAAGCTTGCTTATAGAGGCAAGTCACGGTTCTGTGTTTAACCCTGTGACCTATATAGTTGGCTTGTTTGTTAGGAGAGCAGCCAGGAATCTCTCTCTTAAGTGTCTCTTAAGTGTGGATAATGATCTGTTGGAAGAGAGAAGCGGCAATTATTATTGGGTTTTTTTTTCATGTGCATGTTAGTCGATTACATTATAGATCTGGCTATCTTTTGGTGCCGAACACTTGGGAAGGGTCGTCTCTTTTGCTGTGCAGTAAAGAAATATTGATTCCTCACATTCACCACCCTTAACCAATGCCTATGGTGGGTGTGTCGCTGTGCTTGAGGGGGAGAGGAGATAAGCCAGCAAGCATGTTATCTGTGGCTTTTCCCCCCTACTAAGGAGCTCCTAGGTCAGCGATGGCGAACCTTTTAGAGAACGAGTGCCCAAACTGTGATTCAAAACCCACTCATTTTTCCGCAAAGTGTCAATACAGCCATTTAACCTGTATACAGGTGCCTATAAAGGGGGCGATGTCGGGTGCCCACAGAAAGGGCTCAGAGTGCCACTTTTGGCACCCGTGCCATAGGTTCGCCAACACTGTCCTAGGTATTGTTAGGGCTTTACGCTTCCACTGGATGAACCTAGCACGAACCGTTTGCCAGGTGGCCCTGCATTCTACAGACTTGCCCAATGCTTGCAGTACTATTGTATGCTGCCCGACGTTCTTTTATTTTGAGATCTTTTGGAAAGGTTTCGCTAGCATCTAGTGTCTCCCCCCACCCCCAGCGTTTGCGCCAATCTCTGATGCCTATCTGTATTCTCCCTTGTGTAGGTATTTTCTATTTATTCCTTCTCCCTTGGCATGCAGCGTGCCCTTTGAAGGAGAACGTCTCTAGACAGGAGTCTGCTTCCTGTTGGTTCCGCCGCTCCCCCTCGAGTACAGGTGAAGGATGCGGCAAGCGAACAAACCAATTTATGTCTGGGCGCAGTGCCATTCTGCCTCGTGGATGGAAGGGAAAATCAGCCAAAGCAGGCATACTCCTGAAAATAGCTGAGAATCCTAGGCAAGACTTTCAATGACATGGATCACTGGAGGAGCTCAGTCCATACCTAAGCATTGCATGCCCAAGATGATGCCCTTTAATTCAACTAGAGCAGGCATGTCCAAACTTTGACCCTCCAGATGTTTTGGACTGCAACTCCCACAGTCCTTTGCCATTGCCGATCTAGGCTTAGAATTCTAGGAGTTGTGGTCCAAAACATCTGGAGGGACGAAGTTTGGACATGCCTGAACTAGAGCATCCCTACTATTTGATGAAACCTGTAGTTGTTATTCTAACACCCCCCTCCCCCAAACACACTTTTGCTAAAATCTTTTGCTGAAGATGGCTGCTGGGCAGCTTGAGGTCTCTTTCGTGCACCCTTGTTTCTTGTGTTGTCGCTTGCACCTTAAGAAAAAATGAAGCATGCACATTGATTCTGACTTTTGGAAGCCACATCTTGCGTTTGGGATGTACTCTTTGAGATGTCTGCTGGTGAACTGGAGAAGGGTGAGACCATCAATCCATGGCTGCTAGTCATGATGGCTGTCTAGTGTCACAGACAACATGCCTTAGGTATACTAGTGGCTGGGAAACAGGAGTTGGAGAGTGCATTTGTACTCATGTCCTGCTTTGTGGGGTTCCCCTTGGGGCTGTCTTGTTGGACCACAATGTTGAATAGGAGAGGAAATTTGGAGCTTTTCATCTGTTTTTGAACAGGAACTTATGTGATCCTTAGCCAGTTCTGTAAACAGTAAGGCTCATGAGGTAGTCCAGCAGCATTCAGGGCTACCTGTTTTCTTCCTCTGGGATAACCTTTGGTATGATCCAGTATACCTTTTCTTAATGTCCCTCTGTGTGTGTGTGTGTGTGTGTTGGGGGGAATCTCTCCTATCGATCCTTTGTTAAATACTAGATTTAAAAAAAATCTTAATTGCTTTCCTCTCCAATTAGCAGTCTGCTGCGCTGGTACTTCTGAACAGTACATTCACATGTTTGCTTTCTGCTAAATAAATGTGTGATTTAATTCCTCCCCTTAGGTTCATGTTGTGTTTTGTGGCTTAAGCACAGCCATTCAAAGATGCTTTTGGTGCTGTACAGACTGGCATTAATGAGTCAGGTCTCAGAATGGTAGCTTTGCACAGAGATGTAGAATCATCCAAAGCTCTGCACTGTCCCGCTTCCCCTCAATTTAATCAACTCATCCCCTGACCGTAATGTGACACCAGGCTCAAAAGGTTATACAAATGAGGGTTGACTTGGTTAGGCTGCAGATGTAGCTTCCAAGGCTGAGAATTGCAGCATTATCTTCAGAAACCCTTGTATATAAACCACCCTTGTATATAAATCCAGGAAAAAATCGTAGCCTTGTCTTTCACTAGCCTTCTAAAGCCCTCAGCTTGCATTTCTGTGGTGAGCCCATTAACATGGCAGGTTGTATCAAATTTATTTATATAGTGATTTAGATCACAATTTAAATTATTCTTCAGAAGTTCTCAGTCTGATAATGGGATTCCTGCACTACTATTTGGTATAACCTGGATAAACCAAGCAGGAATGTATTGGAGGTTGGGAAGGAGGTGAAGAATTACATGATGAAGTGCCTGCTCTGTTATTTTCCTAGATGCAGGTTTTGACAAGAGATGAGAACTTCATTTTGTGAACACAAGTTGCAAAAAGACAGTAGTTAGTGTGGCTGCTGTAACAGAATCAGTGTTGCTCAAGGAAATGGTTCAGAGTAAGTCCTGGAAATTTTAATAAAACTTCAAATAATTTAAAAGGCTACCTCATGCCTAGGGAAAGAATGGAGGGAAAGCCCCCAAAATGATTAACTTCAGTCAGAGTTGGAAAATAGGGCTGACAGAGTCTGTTATTCCTCATTTCCATATGCTGCAGTTGAAAACGACATATCTTTGGAAACACAGCCCCAGTTTGAGAACTCCTGAATATTTCATATATCTCATATACATCGGTACCTTGTATAAAGGAATTAATTTGTTCCAAATGAAATTATGTTAAGCAGATTTTCCTTTATACAAATTTCCCATAGGAATGCATTGAAAATGGAGTAATCCCATTTTTATGTTGTACAGATTCGCCTCATAGGCAATTCTGTTAAGCAAATTTCCCCTATCTTCGGAATTTTTTATGTTGTACATATTTTGTTATACAAACTGTTTGATATAAAAGGGTCCACTGTACTGCCTTTTAGGAGACATAGAAAGAGTAACGTAACAGTCGTTGCATGCGGCTATAAAAAGAAAAGTAAAGAAAGAAAATTTAATATTTAAAAATTATTGGCAAAAGTCCATTTGAATGCTTACATTAATGTAGGTCCATCGATGTAAATATTGGAGATAGATATCCACTAATTAGGAAGCTGGGCTTCATATTTCTTGACCAAGGTGTTGAATAGCTGTGTGATAAAAAACAAACAAACTTCTAGTTTCCTAACTAGCAGCAATTCACTTCTGAGACTTACTCAGATTGACTTAAATGTTAATCAGGATAAATAATAGGTTTCTGACCATTGGTTTTTATTCATGCTACCTTGTTATACTTTGGAAACAGAATACAGCTATTCCATTTTACTCATATTGTGTGTGTGTGTGTGTGTGTGTGTGTGTGTGTGTGTGCGTGTGTGTGTGTGTGTGTGTGTGTGTGTGTGTGTGTGTGTGTGTGTG
>JAHTLZ010000204.1:76441610-76454593 GCA_023846285.1 Phrynocephalus versicolor | reverse complement strand
TGTGTGTGTGTGTGTGTGTGTGTGTGTGTGTGTGTGTGTGTGTGTGTTTACATGGAGTTCCATGTAATTTTGTGTTTGGAATTTGTGATAGTGTGGATAAAAAGCATTGTTTTTTTACAATTAAATTGATTTAAATGTTAACAATATTTGTAAAATTTAGATGGTATTTTTTTAAAAAAAAGTAAAAATAAAAATTATGATTTAAATAAATCAAGTCCACCCTGATTTGTGTTCACTTGCAGTGTCCAAGGTTGCCTTGAAAGCAAACAGCAAAATGTATATGGCAATTGTACAAACTGAAGATTATGTAATTTAAAAATTATGGTTTAGCACCCAGGAGACTGGGAGAGGCATAACTGAAACAAGGAAATTGATTCTTGGCAAACAGCTTTCACTTATCAGCCCTTTGTGCATTACTTTCATAATCTTCCTGACTTTTTTTTACTTGTCTATATAGAGTAAGCAAATGCTAAAGGGCAAAATTTATCTCTGTCTTCTGTCAGTCTTGTTAACCCTTTTCCCAAATATTTCCAGATATCTAGAACTCTGTTGGGTTCAATATGCCTATTATGAAATCATTATTTCCCCCTAAAACACACACACACACACACACACGCATGCACGCACGCACGCACGCACGTACGTACGCACGCACACACAAACACAGTGGATTCTCCTGTGTCCTCTGACGCCTTTCCAGTGATTGTTCCAAACACAAATATCACACACAATAACAGCCAGTGACTGCAGAATCCCAGAATGAAATGCCCAATGTATTGGGGAAGCAGAGGGCAGATCATACCAAGGAGTAGACAAATACCCCGGGCAGTACCATCGGTTAGATTAGCCTGTGATGGACCTGAACTGTGCCAGCAACATGGAGCTCAGCACAGTGGAGTGAGGGAGCCCAGTCTTGGTGAAGCAGTTGGAAGAATGAAGGAGGCAGAAGGAGGGGAGCCACAGACTGAAACACATCATACTTTCTCTCTCACTTAAAGGGGACCTCTGGGAAGGTGAACAATGGTTAGTTGATCTTAAAGAAAATAAGGGTCCCCCCCCCAACCAATTCTGGCTCCAGATGTGAATGATGTGGACTTGACAGTGTCTCGTGCCTACAGAACATTCTCACTGGGCACGCTGGTTGATGGGCAAGACATCAGTCCCGCTGCCATCTTGGCCAGATCTTTCCCAACAGTCTCCTTCTCAGCCCAGTAAGACAAGTGCCTGGTCTGTTTGGCTTGCAGGGCTCCTGCTATGTCCCTCCTCTGTGGTAGTGTCCCCGGAGGAAGTTTCTGAAGCTAAACCATGGAGTGCTCTTTCCTGCTTCAGCACTTTTTTTAAGCAGAGAGAAAGTGGAGTTCCATCAGGTTGTCACATCCTGGAACAGGTGGTGCGGTGGCACACCCACTTTTTCTTACCTCTGCTGCAGCTCTCACTGCTTCAGGCGCTGAAGTGATACAGAGAAAACTACAGAGAAAACTGTTGCAATGCAGGCTTGCCCTAGAGCAGGGGTCCTCAAGCTAAGGCCCCGGCCCCGGATGCGGCCCCCCAAGGTCCTGAATCCGGCCCCCGGGAACAATTGCAACCCCCCAACTACCCCCTGCTTTGCAAGCAAGCCAGCCTCCGCAGCAGCTTCTATTGCTGAGGCAGTGCAAACTAGTGGGCTATGTTGCTTCTCCCACTCCCCCCAACTACCACTCAGATGACCAGCATGCTGGCTAGTGGGGCATTCAAAGTAGGAGGGCTACGGCAAGGTCCCCCACTGCCCCACCCACCCACTGTGGTCCGGCTCCCAGTGGTGTCTGGGGCATGGTGGACCGTCCCGCTGTTTGAAAACTTTGAGGACCCCTGCCCTAGAGTATATCCTAGTAACAGTGCTTATGGGATTTATAATCAGCTGTGCCCACTACCAATTGGAAATAAATAATGCGGGGGGTGGGTGGGAATACATGTGTGTGCCTGCTTCTAGATTGGATTGCTATAGACAGGCATCATTACAGATATTTAGAACCATCAAATTTGGATTTTGATATACAGTATTTGGAATTATCCAAATATGGCATTATTCGGTGAATTCAGAATACTGTATTTCTAAATCCAAATGCACGGCCCTATTTTAGATTATTTTTCTGTGTACATGGCCTTTGACTTGTGTGAAGCCTTCAGTGCTGTTGCTTTTAAAAGGCTATAGTGGTTCTCATTGGTCAGCTTCTAAATACTGTACACAGGGGCCTTGTTAAAGAGCAAGTGAAGATGTTTAAAACTGCTTTTGCTTAGCAACTGCATGTGATGAATTGGCCCCATTTGCAGGAGAGGGTAGGGAGAGATAGTGCTTACCTGCAACTTGTGTGGCTTTGTGTAAGGGTGCCTATGAGAAATGACTTACTTCCTCATTTCTGGGTTTCCCATTGGTATTTTTGATGAGCTGGCTGCAAAATTCACAGAGCTTGGAGTTAACTTTTAAAAGAGTGTTAGTCCCCAGAATCCCCAGTGGAGGATTCTTGTGTGAAGACACGCCCAGTAAAATTCTTACGGAGCTGAAGGTTTAGTTCCTTCAAACAGGCACTTTCTTTTTGTGCTTTGGGAGGTTTTCTGAAATGGTACCAGTGGAGCGTTTTGCTCGGCTGACATTTAAGAGGATTCTTGCCTGGGAGCTCTAGTCAAAAACTTGGTGTTTCCAAGTCTAGCCAAATCTACAGCTGACTGCCCTGTGCTTTTAAGCGGCATGGTGTGCCCCCACCTGCAACATATCAGAGGACAGCAAAGGTGGGATTTGCAATAGGAAAGCAGCTGTAATCATGGCCTTGATATTTGGCTGGCAGGGCCGTTCATGGCTGCTCAGTGGCAATGGATGTGGAGAAGGATCCAAACATTTTGGATTGTTGGTGCTATATCTATCATGTGTGCAGATGTCTGATTTAGAGTGTGGTTGCGCTGCTTTTCTTACTGTTGAATTTGCTGTGTCCTATAGATGTCTTTGTAATCTTCAGTTTGATTCGTAACACGTTAGGTCAGGAAATGAAATAAAAAAGCAGGTGGGTACAGGATGTACTGGTACTCGGTTGATCTGCATTCCGCATAGCTGATCATCTGGACTTCTTCTGGGTTGTCAGGAAAGTCATTCTTGGTGTTTTGCTTGTGTGGATTTCTGCAAGGGTAAAGAAAACAAAAGACAAAAACATGTGGCACCTTAAAGACTAACTTTCATATTTTAATGTGACGTTTCGTGCACATGTGCACTTCTTCAGACATATATAGAATTGTTGTGATCCAACACCTTGGAAATCATACACGGTGGTACCCCGACTTAAGAACAGCTCGACTGAAGAGCAATTCGACTTAAGAGCGGAAAACTGTTGGCATTTTAACTGCCGTCTTTCAAATTTTAGATATGGTCTGCTCGACTTACAAATATTTTTTCCCATTTTTTATTTATTTAACTTTTTATTTTTATTTTTAGATAGGTGCCCCGACTTAAGCGTAGTTTGACTTAAGAGCATGCATTTGGAATGGATTAAATTTGTAGGTCGAGGTACCACTGTACTTTGGAATAGACTAGGCTCATCAGGATTCCCAAAGTGTTGATAACAGAGCCTAGTTGGCTTGCTCTCCTGTGGAAGCTAGGGCTTGACCCTGCTTCTTTTTTTGTAGTCTCCTTCTGCCTGGATTAGCTTGTCTTTTCATTCTTTTTCCCTTTCACAGATAGGGAATCTTCCCCCCCCTCCCGCCCCCCTCCTGGCATCCTTAGTTTTTGTCAGCCCTGCTTGCTCTGCTCTTAGATAAATGCTTCATTGTAATCCTGATCACAACAAACCGCTATTGTGCTGCGGTCTTTGAGGATGAATGTATCCTGTGTTCTCCCAGAAATAGGGGTAAGAAGGGGGAGGCCTCAGCCCTTAGGAGCTGGCTGGTTCTCTCCTTTTCTTCCGATGGCTTCCTTTCACCTTAATTTCACTCCCCAGCCCCCACCTCACCGGGATGTTTACCCTGCTAGGTTCCCAATAAATACTTGTGTGTGAGCAGTGCATTAAATTTTGGACAGTTGTGTGCCATGAAATTTGTGGCGAGTGGAAATGACTCTCCCCCCTCCCTTTTTGTAAAGAAATGCGAGGCCTCGGAGCCGTGACAGACAGGGTGCTTGTGCTGTCCAAGAAAGACTGTTTTGTGGGATTCCATTTCATTGGGAACACCACTTATTTATACCTGGCCTTTCCCACCCCAAATAGCCTGGGGAAGGCTGAGGTCGTTCCGCCACACGCAGAGCCCCATGTAGCCGCTGAGCAAAGAACACATGGGGTAAAATACAACTGTCATTAGTTAGCAGTAATGTGAGGCAGAATCCCACCTCATTGCTATATTTTATCAGTGAAAAAAAAAAGATACTTGTTAAATATTGCATTGTGGGTAGAATTAGCAACTCAAGTAGCTGTCTTCAGTAGCAATGGTTTCCTTTTCAGATGGTAGTCCTTCGGAAGGAGGGAGATACAATTTAATGTATAGTGGACCCTCGTATAACGAACGGCTTGTATAACATAACATCTGTACAACATAAAAAATTCTGGAGATGGGGAAATTTGCTTAAAAATTGCCTATGGAGCTAATCTGTTCAACATAAAAATGGTTGTGATTAGGGATTACTCTGTGTTCAATGCATTTGTATAAAGGAAAATTTGCTTAACAGAATTTCATTTGGAACAAATTAATTCCTTTATACAAGATAACACTAATAGATTAAATAATCTCTATATGTTATTTGATTTCAGAAGTGAAGTTAGATCAGGCTCGGTTAGTGCTTGGATAGGAGATCACTAGGGATCTCTCCATAGGGCTTGGAAACAATGCACCTTGAAAAAATTGAGGGTGGAGGGCTGCTGCCAGTCAGATTTGACAATTTGGAACTAGGTGGAGTGGGAATCTGACTCTGTAAGGATACATGTAATCCACTTTACAACGGTGTATAGAAGGCCACAAATTGTCTAGTTCCACTGTAAATCACACAATTTGACCTCCTTATCTGTGTATTCTACATTGCTGCGATGTTATTTTTGATTTGTGATGGTGGGGGTAAGGCATATAACTGAAGTAGCATGAAAATAGCAATAAGGCAGGTTGAACCTGTAGTCCTGTTGGGCACCTTAGTGGGTGATATCCCATGGTGTAGATGTTGCCACTTGGAAACAGGGTCCTTCGTATTGTAGCCAGGTGGCAAAAGAACCTTACCATGATCCACGTTGGTTGCATTTCTTAAAGAGAGATATTTATCATTTCGTTTTTCTCATAGTTGAGATATGGAGGCATCCTTTCTCGGTGTTGCTGAGGAGGAAGAGCATGTGTTGGGGGAAAAGGTAGTTTAACAACTGGTAAATGGTTGAATTGGGTTGACTACTCATGACAACACACACACACACACACACACACACACACACACACACACACACACACACACACACACACACACACACACAAAGAGATGGGAAGGTGAGAAAAGATGGAATTTTTGAAATCTTTATTTGGTGAATTTTCAGAAGACCACACTCTCTTTCGTTTTTCTTTTACGCTCTTTTGATAAAAATAAAAAGCAAGAGGCAAAAACTCCCATTTACTGAAGAAGAAGCTAAGAAGGCAAATGGGTGCTGCAGCTGAGATTTGGATCTAGCCACAAAAGGCGGTCAAAAGAGCAAGACTGTTAAGAACAATCCAGACCCTTTAAGACATTGACCTGACTATCTAGTGATCCATAAACTAGACAAGGGTCATCAACTTTGCAGTAAGCAAACATCAACGTGATTTTCAAAGGCAGATCTTGTAGGGAAGTACAGTATGATGCTTCTGTGTGAAAATGAACAAGCTATTGTCATGCGGTGCAGAATTTGAGATAAAATAAGATAGATAACTGATTTCCCCCTGACCTTATATCATGATAGCAAACAAACAAACAAACAAACAAACAAACAAACAAATAAAAGGTAGGCAGGAATTTAAAGATGTGGTTAGGAGCAGTGAGTGAATAGGTTATAAAATAAGGTAAGACATTTGTCTGTATGTTTTATGTTGTTTTGGAACTTCCAGCTTAGAAACTATTCTTGGAAGGAGAGGACAAAGAAAGGGAATATTCCTGCATGTTAGAGCTTAGACTGTATATGCAGATGCTCCTGTGTCTGATCTTGCGGCATCGGCGCGTGAAAGGATTTCTGGATGCAGAAATGAGAAAGACTTCTGTATTGTATATCTGGAGAGCACCTGCCTGTTTAATCATAGCGCAAGAGTGAATGCACCTCACATCTATTTGTTGTGTTTATAAAACTATCGATTTTATTCTGTTTATAAACTTATCTTGCCCACCAGAACTCTCAAGCAATGTGCAGTAAAATCGCATTAAAAAAAGCAAAACAAAAACTGCTTATGGGTTTTTTTATGTTGGGTTTATTGTGGTGTAAGGTATATACAGATCATCGGAAGCACTGGAGCTGATAAAGATCAATTGCAGCTTGTGAGTGTGGCATTTATACATTGTCTAAAATATGGTGTCGCATTTTCTGACAATATCCTGACTTATCTCCTCCACCCCCTTCAAGATTAAAGATGAAAACAATTACATTTTGATTTAGGTTGCCAGTACTGTATCAGTATTGATATGTTGTTGAGCTTTTAGAAACAGTAGTAATACAACAGAGTGTTAGCCTTTTATTTTGGATTTTACGGTGCTGAAATTGATATGGTGCTGAAATTGATGCCTGTCACCCCAATTAATCATGTGCTGTCAGGTGAAGTGTGACTTACAAGCAACACCTTATGGCAGAGATATTTGGGTGTGGTTTACCAATCCTTCTGGGGGCACCTTGGGACAGGGCAGCTCACTCAAGGCCACACAGGCTGGCTCTTTTCCCAGGAACTGAACTCTTTAACATCTGGTTCCACAGGCTGATACTATCCAGCCACTGAACTATCCAGTCAGGCCATATGTATTACAACCAGCCATAAAAGAAAATGACTGAATCCCATAGTTTAACAGTTCATTAAATCAGTCATATAAAACTGCTGGACACTAGGATGGGTTGACCCAAATACAGAATATTTTATGAAGAGGGAGTGGAATTGTCACTCCTCCAAGTTTATTTGCCATTTCACAATTGCTACAGGGAAAATGGGTGTTCCCAGCAGTAGTACATTTTCTTTGCGGTATCTCATTTGTAATGTAGAATATTTGGGGGGTGCCTTGGTCTTGAATTGGTAAAATATGGACTGAAATCCTGCTGTGTGATAGTGTGTGCATTGGGAACACCACACAAATAGTTTTTGCAGAGTTGTCATGAACAAGTAATCAAATGAGTGTGTGGTCAGGGAATATCTGAGCACATGACAAATTGCACCATTGCACACACACTGGCTATGTGATTTCTGGTTGGTGATGTGCCAACCCAATAGAATTCTGACCATTGGCTTTTTCAAAAGGCCTATTCCTGCTAGAGGTGGCTAGAATTATTGCCAGTGCTTTGTGGTAAGGGTATCAAATCAGTTGTCCCCATTTGGGGGCTGACTTAAGGGATCTGGCTATGGAAACTGTTACAGTGAACACCTTCAGATGAGAATGCTGCACTGTGGGGATCCGGTGATGATGACTTTTTCAAAGTTTCTACTTTCGTTTCAGCTTGACAACATGCTGCTAATTACACTGAAACTGACCAGATGGGATTACTTCTCTGCCCATACTTAAATTGGTCCTCAAAAAATAAATAAAAATAAAAATAAAGAGTGATACTTAAACCTGGCAGAAGTTAGTGTTTTCTATTCCAACCCCCCAGGGAAGCAACCCCAAAACACACCTTGGCTTCTGTCTCCTGCTTTTTTGTAGAAGAAATAAGCCAGAGCACCACCTCCTGCTAGGTTTGGACATCACAGTTAAGCAGATCACAGAATGAAGTCCTGTGTTGTTATTTTTAGCCATTTTCCTTGGGGCGGGAGCACACACCAGAATTGTAAAGAACTTGGCTTGCCTTAATGAGTAGATGGAGCTTTTGCTCATTGGACTATACTAGTGCTTAAAATACTTTCAGTTTTGTTAAAAAAAACATTATCACCATTTGCATAATTCAGCTGTAGAATGAACAGAACAACCAAGTTCAGTTGCTTGTTTAGTTTTTTGGAGTTTAGGAGATACAACTATCAAGATCATAGCGTTCTCTTACAGAGTTGGTTTTTTTTGTTCTGGTATAACAGCCATAAGAACATAAGAACAACCTTGCTGGAACAGGGGACAGCCCATCCAGTCTAGCATTCTGTCTCACACAGTGGCTCACCATTTGCTTCAGGGTATTCCCAAGCAGATGTCTTCACCTGCTTATGATTCCCCCAAATGGCACTGAGAGAGATCCTGCCTATCTCTCCAACCCAGAGGTTGTCCTTAGGCATCCATAATGATAGCCACTGATACCCTTGTTCTCCATGAACTTGTCTAATCCTTTCTTAAAGCTGTCAAGGCTGACAGCTGTCATCACTTCTTCTGGCAGGGCGTTCCATGGACCAGTAATCCTCTGGGCCAAAAAGTACTTTCTCTTATTTGTTTGAGATCTAGCACCCAAAAGTTTCATGTAGTGCCCCCTAGTTTTAGTGTTGTTCAATAGGGAAAATAACTTTCCCTTATCTACTTTGTCCACACCGTGTATGATTTTATAAACTTCAATCAGGTCACCTTTTAGGCGTTGTTGTTCAAGAGTGATGAGGCCCAGCCATTGAATCCTTAGATGGTAAGAAAAGTGTTCCAGTCCCTTAATCATTCTGGTTGCCCTCCTCTACACTTTTTTTCATTTGCATAATATCCTTCTGGAGGTATGGTGACCAGAACTGTACACAATACTCCAGATGGGACCTCACCATAGATTTATAAAGAGGCAAAATGACACTTGCTGACTTATTTTCTATACCCTTCCTAATAATCCCTAGCATTGAGTTTGCTTTTTTCACTGCTGTGGCACACTGCGTTGACACCTTCATTGAGCTGTCCACCAGGACACCAAGGCTCCTTTCCTGGTTTGTTGCAGAGAGTTCAAACCCCATAAGTTTATAAATGTAATTGGTTTTTTTACCCCAATGTGGATCACTCTGCACTTACTAATCTTGAAGCTTATTTGCCACTGGTTTGCCCACTCCTCCAGTGTCAAGAGATCTCTCTGGAGCTCCTCACACACAATCTCTGAGTTTTTACTGTTCTGTATAATTTAGTGTCATCAGCAAATTTGGCTACCTTGCTATTTACTCCTAGATCATTTATGAATAGGTTGAAAAGCAGGGGTCCTAGTACTGAACCTTGGGGGACCCCACTCTTTACCTCCCCCCACTTGGAGAAGTTTCCATTTAGTGCTACCCTCTGTTTCTTGTCCCTTAGCCAGTTGCTGATCCAAGACAACACTTGTCCCTTGATTCCATGACTGGAAAGTTTATTCAAGAGCCTTTGGTGCGGGACCTTGTCAGAAGCCTTCTGAAAGTCCAGCTACATAATGTCAACAGGATCTCCCTTATCCACATGCTTCTTGGCACTTCCAAAAAATTCCAACAGATTAGTGAAGCATGATTTGCCCTTGCAGAAGCCATGTTGGCTTTCCTTCAGCAGTGCCTTCTTTTCTATGTGGCTATTAATTTTATCATTTAGGATGGTTTCCATCACTTTACCTGGGACAAACTGACCAGTTGGTAATTTCTTGAAGCACCCCTGAATCCTTTTAAAAAAAAAGATTAGTGTTATATTTGCTACCTTCCAATTGTCAGGCACAACACTTGATTTGAGGGAAAGCAGTGGTAAAATGCCTGTATGAAGGTAAAACTGTGCTCACAACCTGGGGTTAAATCCCAGGTAGCAGGCTCATGGTTGACTCAGCCTTCTATTCTTCTGAGGTTGATAAAATGAGTACCCAGCTTGCTGCGGGAGGAGAGGGGCAATGTGTAGCCTGCATATTGTAATTAAACTGTAAACCGCCCAGAGACTACTTGAAGTGGTATTGGGTAGTATATAAGCGGAACACTTTGAACACTTTATATTTTGGCTAGGTCATCAGCAATTTAAGTTTCTTAAGAATTTGTGGATGGATGCCATCTGGTCCTGGTGATTTGTTAGCATTTAGTTTTGCAAGACCTGCAAGGACCTCCTCCCTGGTTATTTCTATTTAGATTAATTCTTCGGTTTCCCTTCCTTCAAAGATAGGCTGTCTTTTGGGTATGTGATCTCTGTATTCTTCAGTGAATAATGAAGCAAAGAATTCATTGAGTCTCTCCGCGATCTCTGTTTCCTCTTTAATAATAGTACAGTGCTACAAGAATGAATCAATAGGCATGTGCTGTATTTTTAATAAATTGGGTTATGTGAGATAGAGCTTATCTTATCTTTTCAGGCAGTAGGATTAAGTAGTTTTCTCATGGGGACATTGAACAGAATTCATTGGCTTTGGGATTCTGGGGGTTGTACTAAAGAGTAACTTTGCCAAACTCTGCAAGAACCTCCCTTTGGTCCACATGTTGAGTTGCCATAGGAAGGATCCTGTTTTATGCCTTCAAGCTACTTGGAGAATTTAAAACATGTTTTGTTCTAAAAACTCTTTCAAGTTTTTATTTATATTTAGAGGTAAAACTCAAAAAATTAGAATATTGTGCAAATGTTCGTTTATTTCAGTAATGCTACTTTAAAGGTGAAACAATATATGAGATAGACTCATTACATGTAAAGCGAGATAGTTCAAGCCTAAATTTGTTATAATTCTGATGATTATGGCTTACAGCTTGTGAAAACCCCAAATTCACAATCTTAGAGAATTAGAATATTGTGAAAAAGTTCAATATTCTAGGCTCAAAGTGTCCCACTCTATTTTGCTAATTAATCCATAACACCTGCAAAGAGATCCTGAGCCTTAGTTTAAATGGTCTCTCAGTCAGGTTCAGTAGGAATTACAATCATGGGAAAGACTGCTGACCTGACAGTTGTGCAGAAAACCATCATTGACACCCTCCATAAGGAGGGAAAGTCCCAAAAGGTGCAAAAGAAGTTGGATGTTCCCAAAGTGCTGTATCAAAGCACATAAATAGAAAGTTATGTGAAAGGGAAAAGGGTGGAAGAAAAGGGTGTACAAGCAGCAGGGATGACTGCAGCCTGGAGAGGATTGTCAGGAAAAGGCCTTTCAAAAGTGTTGGGGACTTTCACAAGGAATGGACTGAGGCTGGAGTTAGTGCATCAAGAGCCATCATACAGAGACAGATCCTGGACATGGGCTTCAAATGTTGTATTCCTCTTGTCAAGCCATTCCTGAACAACAAACAATGTCAGAAACATCTTACCTGGGCTAAAGAAAAAAAGAACTGGTCTGCTGCTCTGTTGTCCAGAGTCGTCTTTTCTGCTGAGAGCAACTTTTGCATCTCATTTGGAAACCAAGGACCCAGAGTTTGGAGGAAGAATGGAGAGGCACACAATGCACAATGATTGAAGTCCAGTGTCACGTTTCTACAGTCTGTGTTGAGCTGTGTCATCTGCTGATGATGGTCCACTGTGCTTCATTAAGTCCAGGGTCAAAGCAGCTGTCTACCAGGAGTTTCTGGAGCACTTTCATGCTTCCTTCCTCAGACAAGCTCTATGGGGATGCTGACTTCATTTTCCAGCAGGACTTGGCACCTGCCTACACTGCCAAAAGTACCAAAACCTGGTTCAATGACCATGGGATTACTGTGCTTGATTGGCAAGCAAACACGCCTGACCTGAACCCCATAGAGAATCTATGGGGCATTGCCAAGAGAAAGATGAGAGATATGAGACCGAACAATGCAGAAGAGCTGAAGGCTGCCATTGAAGCATCCTGGTCTTTCATGACACATCAGCAGTGCCACAGGGTGATAGCATCCATGCCATGCCACATTAAGGCAGCAACTGATGCAAAAGGGTCCCAAACCAAGTACTGTACTGAGTACATATGCATGCTTATACTTTTCAGAGGTCCAATATTGTTCTGTTTCCAATCCTTTTGTTATTAATCTCACTTAATATTCTCACTGTCTGATATTGTGAATTTGGGGTTTTCATAAACTGTAAGCCATAATCATCACAATTATAACAAATTAAGGCTTGAACTATCTCATAAATTGAATTTCACCTGTATACTGTTGAAATGGCATCAGCTTGTTTAGATTCACAAAAAACCCAGCCCACTCCATGGTTCCCATACCATGCCATGCTTTGGAAGCTGTCGCACTTAGTGCCTTGGCCTGCCTAGGAGGGGGAGAAATCATAATAACTATTTCTTTCAGAAGCGAAGAGAGCAGTTCTGAAGTACAGCAGGCAAGTGGACGCCCTGAGCAAATGTTTTGGATTGTCTTCTGATGCAGTATATAAAAACTATGTTTAGTTGTAAAGTGAGATGTGTTGGTTGGTATAATCACTTAGCATAAAAATGAAAATATCTGAATTGTGCAGTGGAAAACGTCTTGGTCTTTTCTCTGGGTGCATTACAAATTTGTTTCGCTTTCAGGCACCCTTGCCTGTGACACAGTCGACGAATTGGGTTTCATTCATGGGTGCTCTTGAGCTTTTTGTGTTTGTGAAGTGCCTTAAACTGTGTCTGACATTATGTGGGAAAATTTGGATAATTGGTAGCTTTCCTTTATCTCCCTGATTAAAGATTGCGAACTGATATTTTTATTAATCACTAAATTATTGTCTGGATGATAGCTGAGGACTTTGATCACACGCCAGTGGCATGCAGTGTGTTCTACCATTAAACAATTAATTACAGTGCAGCATTCTGCCAACGATGATGTAATCACTGCTATACAAAGAGCCTTTAATGTTAACTGTGGCGAGAGAAATTTGGAAGAGAAGCTTTGGCACAAGGTTTTATACGATTTTGAAATGCCCCCTTTCTCTTCCCTCCCTCCCTCCCCCCTCCCTCCTTGCTTCTATTTTACTTGGTTTCTCTTCTCGCTTACAAGTCTTAAATACTCTTCCCAAATCA
>JAHTLZ010000204.1:76409810-76437317 GCA_023846285.1 Phrynocephalus versicolor | reverse complement strand
TACTACTACTACTACTACTACTACTACTACTACTACTACTACTACTACTACTACTACTACTACTACTACTAATAATAATAATAATAATAATAATAATAATAATAATAATAATAATAATAATGAATAAACTGAGTCGTGCAGCATAAGCAGCGTAATCTACTAGTTAGCTTCTGAATATTCAGAAATAGCTCCGCTATGAAGGCAGCTGCTTCCGAGAATTTTGCATTGCCTTTATTTAGTTTCTCTAATTAGTCTGACTGCAGACCAGTGCAGTGTGTCTATGAAGATTGCAGGCAGGGTCTGAAAATGATACTGGAATGCTATTTTATTTTCTAGCATAAAGTGCATGATGCCAGAAAGTTGGATCTCAAAAAGATACTATAAACCATTGGTACATAATTAGACAAATGTACTAATCAAGGTATTGTTTAGAAAAAGCTATATACAGTGGTACCCCGACTTAAGAGCAGCTAGACTTAAGAGTAATTCGATTTAAGAGTGGAGAACTGTTTGCGTTTTAACTGCCGCCTCACAAATTTTGGATATGGTCTGCTCAACTTACTTTTTTTTCTTCATTTTTTTGATTATTAAGTCAGGTACCCTAACTTAAAGAGTAGTTCAACTTAAGAGCATGCATTCGGAATGGATTACATTCGTAAGTTGAGGTACCATTGTATATGTAAAGCAGCAGCTGTACACAAACTTAACTTACTCATGTCTTTATATCCTTGTCCTTAGCAATTAATACTGATAGGAAAACAGCTTTAAAATTGAGGTACAGTACTAAGAATTTGGGAAAGGTCATTAAAAATCAGCCATTTTGCAAACTAGTTCCACTTTAATTCCCTTTCCCCATTAACTGTTATATAACTTGTTTCTTTTGCCAAAAGTGCAATTCCTTCTCCTTGATTTATCACAAAGGCTTATGGACTCTATAATAATTTGGGCCTGCAAGAATATATTTTGAGTATAACTGAATTATATTGGAACCTGGAAGCCCTTTATTTTCCTCTCTTTATTATCCCAGAATGAAAGCGGCCATAGGGTGTTAAAACCCAAACAATATATATTCTCACCATTTAGTATTTCTTTTTTGCCCTCCCCAGTGACAGATCTCATGACCAGCAGACTTGATTGTTCTATGAGTAAATATATGGCTTTGCCTTGTGATGCAGAGTAGCTCTATAACATCTCGGGAGGGCAGTTGTGAATGTGGAATATATCTCTGTGTAATGAATGTTCATGAGGTGTCTGTTCTCTGACCTGTGAAGGCGCCATAAAACTTGCTTCCCGGCTGTAGTTTAGCTTTTAAAAAAGTGAAAAAGTAAGCAATGCTTCAAAATGCATGGTGCCTCTCCTAAATTACCTAAAGCTATGACTTTTTGGAGAAATGCAAGGAATAAATCTGACTAGCCAGAGCATGCTTCCTTTTTTAGTAAAGCAAGCAAGCTGATAAAAAGAAATAATGGCTCCGTCGTTGTTCAGTCGTTCAGTCATATCCACCTCTTCATGACCCCATGGACCAGAACTCGCCAGGCCTTCCTGTCCTGCACTGCTTCCTGGAATTTGGTCAAATCCATATTTGTTGCATCGATTTGTTGCAGGTGCCTTTTAATTTCATTGCTGCAGTCACCATCTGCCGTATCTTGCAGATACCTTGATTAGTACATTAGTACAATACCTTGATTAGTACATTTGCCTAATATTGGTTCTAGTAAATGAATAAATTTCAAACACCACAGTTACGTATAGAACACTGGTGGCGAACCTTCAGCACAACATGTTTTGGACCACAACACCCACAGTCCTTTGTCATTGGCATTACAGGCGTGGAATTTTGGGAGTTGTGGTTCAAAACACCTGGAGTGCCAAAGGTTTGCCACCACTGGTTATAGAGTCATCCAGTGGTACAGATCAGGGCTGGCAGCATGTGACCTTCTAGAAGATGATATTGGTCTTCAACTTCCACCAGCCTTGCCATTGGCAGTGTTGTCTAGGACTGGTCAGAGTAGTGGTTCAATATCATTTGGAGGGCTATTTGTTTCTTACTTCTTCTGTAGAGGTGACTACCATCCAGTTGAATGGATACTGAAGTCACCTATAAACATATGGTATTGATGCTCCTCCCAGCTTCCATGCTGTTCTTGTTATGTGTCACCAAGTCACCTTTGAATCATGATGATCCTGAGAACAAATGACCTCCCATGTGTCCTGTCCTCAACAGTCCTGTTCAGCTCTTGCAATCTGAAGCCTTTGGCTTCCTTCAGGGAGTTGATGAGTACGTCTTCCTCTTTTCCTGCTGTTTTCAACTTTTCCCAGCATTATTGCCTTTTCCAGAGAATTCTGCCTTCTCAAGATGTACTCAAATTAGGGCAGCTTCAGTTTCAACATTTTCCCCTCCAGAGACGGTTCCAACTTGCTTTGAACTTAATATTAATTCAGTTTACTTTAATATATTTATTTATATGTTGTTTTCTGATATTGTTGTAGTTATATTGCTTATTGCTTGTTTATATCTATGTGATTTATGATTATTATACTGTATCTGTTGTAAGCCACCCAGAGTGGCCAGACGGCTAGATGGGTGGTACATAAATTTAATAAATGAAATGAAATCTAGGACTCACTTGTTCATCTTTCTGGAAATCCCAGATATCCATGCTGTACTTTTTACTTAATGTATTGAGGTATAAGAGAAACTCCGAATAACCTGTGGGCCAGTGTTTCCCTGGATGTACAGGTGAAACTCGAAAAATTAGAATATTGTGTAAATGTTCATTTATTTCAATAAGTCAACTCAAAGGGTGAAACTGATATATGAGATAGACTCATTACATGCAAAGCGAGATATGTCAAGCCCTACTTTGGTATAATTGTGATGATTCTGTTGTACAGCTTATGAAAACCCCAAATTGAATCTCAGAAAATTAGAATTAGACTTGGGTTGCAGTGGAGAGAAGGCCCACATTTCTGCATGCAAGCTATAATGGTTACTAACATTTTTGTATCCTGTCTCTGCATTGACTATTCCACTCTTCCAATATCCTGTGTTGAGAACTGTCGATTCTAATTTATGTTGTTAGAAATAAAGGGGTACGGCTGATTTCTTTGGACTTCTGGTGTGTTTGTGTAAAAGTTCAGTGCATTGTTTGTTGATTGTCAATGTCAATGTTGGAAGAGTGAAGCTAATAGAAGTAGCTGTATATTTTGAGTCTCCTTTTGGAGCCAAGGTATCATTGTATTGGGGGTGGGGGTTGGAATCCTTAACTTATTTCATCTTTAGACTGGTGAGGACTGATGCACGTTTGCCTTCTAACACAAGGGATTGTGTGGGAGGAAGCTTCTCAGTAGGTTGGTAGACGATACCAGTGTTTAAGCTGCTACAAGCAGCTGTTCTTAGAAATCCCCCTTCCAGATCGGAACAAGTAGATGGTCACTGTTTGGCCATCTTCCGTGGTACTGCATTTAAAAAAACAACAAATGGAAACGAGGAAATTCCTTATGTGGCACTCTGCTTCTTTGTACTTGTTGAAGTAGCCTGAATGGTCTGCAGTAGCAAACCCACACTTAGTAGTGCATTGCTAACCCTAAAAAGTCTTTTGTGCTTGTTTATATCTCTGGTGTCGTGATGATGATCATGATGATAGAATGTGGGATCAGTAACCTGCTATTTATAGTGTTCCGTGGAATGTAGTGTTGTCTTATAACTCCCATTTTCCTTCTCAAGCTGAAAAACAAGATGTCCTCTAAGTGTGATTTTTAAAAAATTAAATGAGATGAACTTGAACATGAACCACCTAGGAAGAGCATGATGAAATTTTGATAGAGGCACATCATATGTGTTTGTTCACATGAGAAAATTGGGCAACACCATGTAGTAAAGTGCTCTAGATTAGGCCCAATGAATGAATATGGATTTGGAGAGTCAACTCCTCTGTAAGTTCCACTGCAATAGGCTTTCTGTAGTTGTCATTTACTGTGCCAAAGTAAGTTGCAAGAAGAGTAGACCCATTTGAATCAATGGAATGTATGGAAGAGTTGAATCTCAAAATCCTGACTAATTCAGTAGCCTTGCTTTAGTGGAGTTTATTATGCTAAGCAACAAGGTTTCAGCCAATCTGTCTTCAAATATTATGAGTTAATATCTTAAGTCCTTTTGTTGGCTGGGGTAGAAAATCCAGATTGTATTATATTCTGAATTTATTGTAAAATATAATAAACTACTTTACAACATGGTGCTGTTTTAATGGTTACCAGATTTGATATCTAAAGCAATTCTTATTCAATGGTGGAGGCACACTTGTTTTTTCAGCTTTGTAGAGCTAAGTACGATTGCACTCGGTCCACTTTAATGTACATTAAGCTGGCGATTTGACTTTTTCTTGTCTTCAAGAAGAAAAGACTACTGCTGTAGTAGTAACCACTGGTTTGTTTCTTGCAGTAAGCAATGGAATGAATGGAGGCTGCAGGTGCTTTGAAAGCTTGGTCATATTCTCATTTTTTAAAATCCAACAAATAAATCAAAGCTCATGTCTGTGATTCTCTGAGCTCCTTACACATCTGGAGAGGACAGCAAATGACTGCTCTCCTTCAACCATGGTTGGTCACATGTAATCCCTACAACTCTGCAGGGAAAACCTGAAATAGTTTCATGGAGGAGGAAGAAGTAAATGAGTTTTGTGAGCAACACCTGGTGAAACACTGTCCTCTGTAGGGTTTTGCAAGATCTGTAATGCCAGGAGATAGGCATGACTTGCTAGATCTCAAAGTGAGGACTGCATCACATGTCAGAGCTGCAGTACACCATATAAAAATTGCTTACTAAATAGAATTGCTGTGTGTGTGTGTGTTGCGTCATTAACAACAGGAACCAACTCTTTGTGACCCCATGTCCATGGAGTTTTCTTGGCAGGAATACTGGAGTGGTTTGCCAGTTCCACATTGTTTCATCTGATTAATCAATAACATCCTAACTTATTTTTGTTGCTCCTAGAATGGCAATTACATTTATTACAGCACTGTAATCTTCCTATATCCTTCATTTACCTTAAAGAAACTGTCCCGAATCATTCAAAAAAGTTTGGGGTTTTTTCACTGTGGTAAAAAAAAAGAACACTTTCTTAGTTACGGGTGGTAGGCTCTCTGCTGCTCTAATTTAGATGACTTTGTTTGTCTCATACTGAAATTCTTCTCATGCTTTATGTTTCTTCTTGTGTACAACACCAGAAAAATCTTGGATGATATGAAACTTGGCCGATAGTGATGTTAGGAATTTTTGCTCATTAACATCTTATGGATTTTAAATGTCCAACTAAGTATTAAATATCTTTATAAATGTCCTTAATAGTAATCCATTTTCAGAGGTCTGAACTGCTTATGTAGTTTTTTAATTTAATTTAATTTAATTTTACAGCATTTTTGTTTGAACACTTGTCTTATTGATAATTGAATCCCTGTTTTTTCTTGATTGGAACTGTAGGCCTTCTTCTTCTGACATGGTACATGTAACTAAAGAATTGTAGGTCTTTAGATAGTTTGTAAAGTACTGTGGTGGCGGTCCATTGATCATGTGACTCTTGGAATCTACTAAAGGGCATTACAGCGGCAGTCTTTGATACATTGTCTGTGTTTTTGATGCAGCTCAAGATCTTTGCAAAATCTCCAGGAACCAGAAATCAGTTGTTCAAATCTTTGCAAAGACTTACTGATATGCATGTCCTTCAATCAAAATGTGTAACCCGGTGGCTTTTCTGTATATTTGAAACTGTGGTGTTTATTTATTTATTTGATCCCAGACTTCTCAAAATGGCTTTTATTCAAACAGTTTTGGCAACCGTTTGAAAAGGGAGAGCATCCTTACTGATAAAGCTGCTTGCTGTTTCCCTTTCAGGAAAGCCTCACAGCATCGGCAACTCAGAACGGATTCAGCTCTCAGGAATGTACAACGTAAGAAAAGGGAAAATGCATTTGCCGGTCAACAGATGGACAAGACGCCAAGTTATCCTATGTGGAACGTGCCTAATTGTATCGTCGGTGAAAGAAAGCCAGACTGGAAAGATGCATGTGCTCCCCTTAATAGGTGGAAAGGCAAGTTGAAAATTCAGTTTCCCTCCTTTAAACAGAAAATGTATCTGACGTTAACTCCAGAATACTGAACTGGAGCACGCAGAAGGGAACTCAGGTGGTGTATCTGGCTAGAATAGATATTTTGAGTCAAGTGGGAGTTTGGCAAGTGAAACAAGACTCTGTGTTGCTTTTGCCACCGTTAAAACCGAGGAGATGTGTTTTTAAAACTAAAACAATAGAGCCATATGGGCCTATGAGTGGTTCTTGAAACACATTATATGCCTTCCCGCCATCTATTTTAAGAGAGGGATTACCTATTTTAAGGAATACAAAACTGAACGTAGCAATCTCATCTCAGTTTTGTCCTGCCCTGTAAATCTAACCCTGGCAGTTGCTGATCAAGCTCTGTGTTGCTTCCCCTAATTGCTGGGACTCTCTCCAGCAAAAAAGAAACTTCCATGCCTCTAAATACAAGTTGCTGAGAAACACCTATGGGGAGGGGACTTTGCCCTCGTGTCCCACATGTGTGTTTTCTATAGGCATCTAGTTGATCAATTGGAAAAGCAGGATGCTGGGCGAACTACCCTTTGGTCTGAATCAGCTGGTCCTTACTTAAGTTTTTGCCTTGTGCCTTGATATCATTGTGACAGATGTTTCCGGGTCTCTGACTCTGCCAAAGAGCAAACACCATAATATTGGGGGAGGGGCTGCAGAAAATGCACAATTCAATGACAGCAAAATGTGGGATAAGATATAGTAGATGTTGGGCAAGGTGGGAACATGACAAAACATTGCTGTTCCTTCTGAGAGCTCCAAGTTCTTTGACGTGTGTACTTGTAACCAGATTGTGTGTATGTGTGTGGGGGGTGTGGGGTGGGGGTGGGGATAGGGCATGTATTTGGAAGCAGTAGTTCTATGAATGCCAGAATGCCTATAGGCAGATGGATCAGTTGCTGTCATTCAGTGTACTTGAGTCTGAAAATGGGAGATTTCTTTACTTTGTATGGAAAGAGTTTCACGATTCTTGCTGTCTAAGGGATGCCAAATTTAATGCAGAAAGCTTGATTTGCGAAAGATTCATTGCAGCATGCATAGCTTTTATTAATGGTTACGGGTAAAACATCACTGGAATTAGCTCATTTTTAGAAACCAGGCCAAAAAACAAGCAAGCAAGCAAATAATACAGAGTCAAGAGATGTTAATGTGTCCTGCGGAGAAGCATGAAGGCCTCAGCTGCTCCTTGTTCAGTTGTTTTCTTTAAAAAGCAATGTCTTGTCAGTAAATTCGTATATCTGTTAGGAAAACAAACTGTACTCCTGTTTGCATATTTGCTGCTCCCATTTCATTCGGGGAGGAGGTGTGTGGTGGATTGGAATGACAGACGTAGAATGCCTATGACTACTTGTTGGTTAAAAAGATTTAGTGGCAAAGCTGAAGCAAGTCTCTAAGAACTGTAACTGTAGGCTTTCAGCATTAGTCTGCAGCTACCACTAGCTTGACTGTGCAAATCTATGCCAGAGATCCAGAAGAAAGTCACAACTAGTGCAGACCTATCAAATTAGTGGAGATTAAATAAGGCATCTCCTCTGTGGATTGCATTGATTCAATACGCCTACTCTTGTTGTGAGTTACTATTGGATTTTAGCCACGGTGTACTTGCATGACAGTAAATCCCACCATAATTTCCAGCTAAGTATATACAAGATTGCAGCCTGATCACATTCTGTAAATTTTTGAAAACTTGCTTACCCCTAACAGTTTAATAATAAGACAGAAGTGATCTGAACAGTTCTCTGGTGAGGTTGGTTCAGTCTCACAACAAAGCAACGGGCTAGTCTATGGATCCTGTAACTCTGAATCCTGTGAAACATTGTATTTAATACAATAGTAATATTTTTAACCTTTCTGTTGCCCTCTCATTTTCAAATGTAGGTTGAAGAAGTTAAAAAGCACCAGCACTGTTTAGCATTTAGCTCTTCGGGACCTCAGAGCCAGAGTTACTACATCTGTTTTGACACTTTCACTGAGTACTTGCGATGGCTTCGGCAAGCTTCAAAGGTAAGACTCCGTGCCACCATCTCCTTCATGGTATTTTTGTACAAAAGGGTTAGGGGCCAGTGAAACTGAAAACATTTGGACAGTTACTCTCAGAATGTTCCTGCTGTGTTAATACCAGCTGATTCCAACTAGCCACCCTTTTGCTGACACAACTGGGACAAAATAATGAATTTTATTCCAGATTGAAAATGGTGGGTCCTTTTGGATTATCACTGTGATGGATATGTTTAAACTTTCATTGGCTTTTTCCAGGTACGCTGAAGGAAGTCCTGAACTTAGCCGATTGTGGTGTGTGAAAGGGGTTCTTGTCAGTATAGTGTTGTGCAAAGATGGACATTGCTTATTCTTCAAAACTATATGTGGTGGTGCTTCATGTGAAGCCTATATATAT
Organism: Phrynocephalus versicolor; assembly: GCA_023846285.1. Classification (NCBI taxonomy): domain Eukaryota; kingdom Metazoa; phylum Chordata; class Lepidosauria; order Squamata; family Agamidae; genus Phrynocephalus; species Phrynocephalus versicolor. The sequence goes on along the minus strand of JAHTLZ010000204.1, from coordinate 76,428,802 downwards.
ATATCCTCTATCCTACTATGCCCCCCTCTCTACATATATACAGTAATACCTCAGATAACAAATTCCTCTGATAATGAATGATTTGGATAGCGAATGGAATGCCTCAGATAACGAATGTTGCGTAATGCCTTACAAAAAAGAAGGTGTACCCAGGATGCATCACATGCACACGCACACGCGCGCGTGCACACACACAGGGAGAGGAAGGAAGAGAGAGAAAGAGATTCATTTTCAGTTGTGACATTGGCTTTCACCCAGAGTAGAGTCTAGGGCTCAACTCGCTTTCCGTCTTCCTTGAGTGGGAGTTGGGAGTCAAACAGCATATAGAGAGCTACACTGTCCCTCCCTCTGTTTTGTTACATCTAAAGTAGACTATACTTCCCTTTGTCTTCAGTGTAGATGAAGTGGAATGCATGAAATCATTTAGAAAGTAATAGGGATAGATTTTCGATATCTTGGACTATACGAACTCTTGTTTTCCATTCTGGGAAGTTCTACCTGATAGACAGTCGCCTTGCTGGCCCTTAAACGTGGCTCACCTGGGAGAAAGGCCTCAGTTAGAAAGCTTTAGGCTTAGCTTTTTCCAAAATTTCTGTTCCTGCCCCCATATTAGCTCGTAACTTTCTTTCTGAACAAGAAGCAAGGCCCAAGTCTCGAAGCCTTCCAATAGAGGAGTTTCTCTCAGATTAATCACATTTAGGAGTCTGTAAGGTATCTCTCTGGCAGAACTCTCATAATGGTGAATTATGAAATCCGTCGTCTAATTTAGAATCCTATCCCTAGAAAGTAATGTTTTCCAATGAAGATGTTTTTGACCATTACCGGTAGAAGTTCTGTTTTGGGTCACAGACAAATGCTTTTCTGCTTATAGACATTCCTTATGTGGTGGTAACTAGCTAGGTTACTATAATATAACATTTCTGTATTTGATTATTTATCTTCTTGTCCATTCAGTCCATCGTCCATGCTTTATTTTCTTTCTCTGCAAATTAAAGAATTGCAGATAAGGGGACACACAGAATTTCTTCATTTGTTATTCCCACCTTTCTACCATGTTGTAGTAAACAGTATGGTAATTGTTTAGTGGGATGTGGTGGCTCGGCTGACTAGCGCACTGAAACGGACGACTGTAAAGTCGGCAGCTCGTTGGTTCGAATCCCAGGTGCCACACAGCAAAGTGAGCTCCCATTGTTAACCTCAGCTCCTGCCAACCTAGTAGTTTGAAAACATGTAAATGCAAGTAGATAAATAGGTACCACCATAAAAAGTAGGAAGGTAAATAGTGTTCCGTTCAGCCATGCCGGCCACATGGCCATGGACTTGCACAACACTGGCTCTTTGACTTGAAAATGGAGATGAGCACTGCCGTTAGAGTCGGACACAACTAGCATGCATGTGCAGCGGGAACCTTTACCTTTAAACTTTAACTTTTTAGTAAGTCTAATATGCTCATTAATTTTGGCCAAACAATTTATAGCAGACCAGTTATTTTGTAGTTCTTCTTCGTGGTCTTCTGTGATTGCACACAATGGGGTTAACGTGTGCTCGCAGAGCAGACCTCGGATTCTCCTTTAAGCCAGGTAATTGAAAGGAACTCCTTCCCTATAAAGGTAGTCCCCGCCCTCTTCCAGCCTCAGTTCCTTCTTTTCCGCCGCTTGAGCAGCACCTCATTCCTTCGTCTCCGTGAGTTACTCTGAAAAAAAAAAAAAAAAGAGAAAACTATTTAGTTTACTTTAATTTACTTTGTTATTTTAAGAAGGAACTTCCTTCCCTTCCCCTTGTCTAGTTCCCTTTCCCCTTTCCCCCTTTGGGGGGAAAGTAAAACTTTCCCTTTTTCCCTTGTTTTGTTTTTATGGCTTTTGCAGTGCCATTCAAACACTGCTCCTCTTGTCGGAACAAAATTGCTGTTTCCGACGGCCACTCCCTTTGCCTCTTCTGTCTGGGAGAGAGCCATTTGACCACCGCCTGTGCTCATTGTAATAAATTTACAAAAGCCACTCTCCGTTCCCGAATAAAGAGACTGAAACTTCATCTGTGGGAACGCTCACTTGCTCCAACAATGGCTTCCACTGCAAACTCTCCTGAACTCCCTCAAACTTCAGGACAGTCGAACCTACAAACCACGGGAAATCCATCTTCCGCTCCTGGAGCTACAGGCAGGCATAAGAACAAGACTTCGAAAGCAGATAAACGAGCCAGGAAATCGGCTCAACAGCTGCAGGCTGCTTCACAGCCCCTTGAAATTACCGGGGCTCAACAACATTCAACGGAGCATGCTACAGCTCCCTTAAACAGCCCGCTGCACTCGCTCACTCGGAGCAATGAATTAGCTGAGCCTCCGCAGCCTCTGCAAACCTCCCACCTTCTTCAGTCCGACCTCGATGGTATCTCAATGGAATCCTCCGTTCCGAGGTCGCAGTCTCAGCTTCTCTCCCCACCACCTGGCCGGCAGCTCCGCAGAGAGGTCTCTACCTCCTACATTACTTTGAACTCACCACGCCGCGCCAGACAACATCGGGAGCGTTCCACCTCCTACAGAGGCTCGACCTCACAGCATTCCCCACGCCGACATCGTTCTCGGCGCTCGAGGTCGCCGGCTCGGCAAAGATCCCGCTCCCCAGGAAACAGACGCCAGCGCCGCCGTTCGGCTTCACCAAGCCGGGAGAGCGATCGATATCGCAACTCCCCTGCTTTATCTTTGCGATCTCGTCTCTCTTCTGCCGATCGCCGCCGACACCGCGCTAGAGGAACACCCGACTCACGGGGAAGAAGCCGCACCACCCGCGCTTCGCCTTACCACTTTCGGCGATCCCGCTTTAGGGAAGCCTCTTCATCTAATGATTCAAGTGATTACCACCTTCGCAAACGCCAACGTCTTTGGGAGCAACCCAGTGCATCCTGCTCCAATGAGTCATATAATCGGCACTTCCAATATAATCACCCTCCGTTCTTCTATTGGCACCCAGAATACATGGGCTTTCCTTCCAGAGCCCCACGGAGGCGTCGTCGCAGATCTCCTTCAGCTGTGTCTACATCATCTCTCGATAGCTTGAGCCCCCCTCCTCGACGTCGCAGGAGACAAGCTATCAATGATCCTGTCATAGGCACTACTCTGCACCCTTCTGATGCGGTGCCTTCAACCATTCCTACATCTACTTTAGAACCCCAACAAAATACCAATGTCCAGCTGCCTTCTCAACCTCAGCAAAACGACACAGCTCAACCAATGCCTGTCCCTAAAAGACCTGTCACTCGAGCTCATCCTGGAAGTTCTCCTGCAAGGCACTCAGAATCTCCCTTGCTCTCCACTGATCCCTCGTACTCACCATCCAGAAGTACCATTTATTCAATCTCACAGTCGTCTTGTTCAAACTCCTCCCAGGAGCATCTTTCATCAACGGACTCTGAAAGTTCGGATGACCACAATCCCTCCCCTTCGGAGGACTACAAATCTTATTCCACAATGATTGCCAAAATAGCAAAGACACTTAACTTGGAGGTAATTCAACCTTCCCTAGATGATGACGACCAAGTATTCGATGATATGTCTCTTGATCGGACTCCACCATGCAGGTTGGCCTTTGTGAAACCTATGCTCCGTCTCATTAAAGAATCTTGGGAGAAGCCATCCTCCTCGTATCAAATTCCTCGGAGGATCGACAATCTCTATAAAACGCATGGAGACAACTCTGCCTTTTTATATAAACATCCTCTCCCAAATTCCTTTATTGTAAATTCCACTCAAAACAGAACTCGTTCTCGTTCATCAGCTACTCCTTCCAACAAAGAAGGACGGAAACTGGATATGTTAGGACGCCGACTTTATTCACTATCATCTTTTATTGCTAGAGTAGCAAACTATTCAGCAGCAATGGGAGCCTATTTGCGTAATGTTGGAAATAAGATGCAACCTTTCCTAGACTTACTGCCTGAGGATCAACGCTCTAGGGCTCTATCTACTTGCCAAGATATAATGTCCTTAGCAAAGCATCAAAGATTTGCAGCTAAACATACCATTGAGGCTACAGCTAAACAATTGGCCACCATCATTGTCCTTCGCAGACATGCCTGGCTCCGCTCCACTACGGTTCCTGACGATTCCAGAGCTCGTATTGAAGATCTTCCGTTTGATGGAAAAGGCCTATTTGATCCACAAACGGATGACATTCTAGACAAACTAAACAAACTCAGCAAGACTTCACGCTCTTATTCCTACCAGAACACTTACAGGTCCTACAGACGTCCGTGGAGAAGAACTTCTTTCTCTAGATACTTACCTGACAGACAAAGATTCCAATCCAACAGAGGATCTTCTGCTCGAACTTCCACTACTCGACAACGAGGCCGTCCCTCTCAGCGCAGATCGGAGGGAAGAAACAGACAGGGTTTTTGACATACCATCACTTCAACCCCAAGGATGCCTCACTCGCCTAGCCCCCCATCTCGCTGCATGGACACGCATTACCACCGACAAATGGGTTCTGAACACCATCGCCTATGGCTACCTCATAGACTTCCATCACTTACCTCCTCTTGGCCTTGTTTCTGCCACATCTCCATCCCCAGTTCTCCAGGAAGAGGTCCAATCACTCCTACAAAAAGAAGCCATAGAAAAAATACATATCACCGACCTCAAACAGGGATATTATTCCCGGTACTTCATTATCCCAAAGCGAGATGGGGGCCTACGCCCTATTCTAGATCTCAGAGGTTTGAATCTGTTCCTTATAAAGAAAAGATTTCGCATGGCATCCTTGGACTCCATCATTCCTCTTCTAAGTACAGGCGATTGGTTTGTTGTTATAGATCTAAAAGATGCATATTTTCACGTTTCTATTGCCCCTACACACCGCCGTTACCTTCGTTTTTTTCTGGACAATACTATTTACCAGTTCAAAGCCCTTCCCTTTGGCCTTGCATCTGCGCCCAGGGTCTTTACCAAGATCATGGCCCCAGTTGTTGCTTTCCTCAGACTACAAAATATAACCGTCTTTCCTTACCTAGACGATTGGCTACTGGTCTCTCCTTCATACCATCAGAGTCTACAAGACACCCGTTTCACGCTTTCCCTATTAGCCGATTTGGGGCTCCAAGTAAACTTCAAAAAATCCTCCCTTATTCCGTCGCAACACCAGCCGTATATCGGAGCTCTGCTAGATTCAGTAGCCGGCCGAGCTTTCCTTTCTGCAAACAGAAGAGAAAAGATCATCACGACAAGTCTACAGGCCATAAACTATCCCACAGTTACCGCAAAGTTCATACAAAAACTCTTGGGTCTCATGGCTTCAACTACATCAACGGTTCAATATGCCCGTCTACGTATGAGATTGATCCAGTCTTGGTTCCTTTCAGTCTTCGATCCTGTAACCCACAATCCCAAGACACTTCTTCAGATTCCCCACTACCTTTTCAAACATCTGCAATGGTGGACAGACCCGCAAAATCTTTCCAAGGGAATACCCTTCCGCCCCCCACACCTAGAACAACAACTAACCACCGATGCCAGTCCCATTGGCTGGGGGGCTCATTGCAACACCTTACGAACCCACGGACTTTGGTCGGCCGATCAGGCCACCCTTCATATCAATCAATTGGAGCTCCTCGCTATCATCTACGCTTTGAAGGCATTTCTTCCAATAATACAAGGCAAAGCTATTCAACTCGTAACAGACAACACCACGGTGATGTACTACATAAACAAACAAGGTGGAACACACTCGGTACCTTTACTGCACCTCACGATTCGCCTTTGGGAGTGGTGCATCTTACACAACATTACTCCGGTAGCGATTCACGTATCCTCTCGACAAAACGACCTAGCCGACACTCTCAGCCGTCAAACCTACGATACCCACGAATGGTCACTTCATCCAACAGTTTTCCGTCAGATCGTAGCCCGTTGGGGAAACCCGGACATCGACATGTTCGCGACCAGGGAGAACGCCAAATGTCCCCAGTTCTGCTCGAGAGCGGGTCTAGATCCACGTTCTCTCGGCGACGCGTTCATGGTTCCGTGGACTCCACACTTCCTTTACCTGTTTCCACCAATTCCCCTCCTTCTGAAGACAATAGTCAAACTCAGACAAGAACAGGTAAATGCCATCTTGATAGCTCCGTGGTGGCCGCGCCAGATTTGGTTCCCAACTTTGAAGTCCATTGCACCCGAACACTATCGCCTACCCCATCGACAAGACTTGCTCTCTCACAGCAATTTCAGAGTGCTTCACCCAGACCTGGAAACCTTACACCTAACTGCTTGGAGGATTTTCCCTCGGTAGAGGACATAATTCGTTCATCTAAGAGGCCTTCAACAAGAACCCTCTATAACTACAAATTCAAGGTCTTCGTCAACTTTGCTACTTCCCAAGGATTGAATCCTATTCCCACCTCAGTTGACCTGCTTCTCAACTTTCTTCGACACACTGCTTCCATGGGACGCTCCGTGTCCACCTTAAAGGTGTACATTGCTGCTATTGTCGCCCATCAGCCTCCTGGGTCATCTTCCTCAAATCTCTTTCGTGACCCTACAGTAAAGAACTTCCTCAAAGGCCTCCGCAATATTATGCCACATCGTTCTCAACCTATCCCTCAGTGGTCTCTCACTTTAGTCCTTCGGCAATTAATGAAGCCACCTTTTGAACCCTTGGCAAGAGCTTCAGACCAGTTATTGACATTAAAAACACTCTTTTTGGTGGCCATTACATCGGCAAAGCGAGCAGGGGAGCTTGCGGCCCTTCGCAGGGACCCCCCGTTCATACAATTTCATCCTACTAAAGTTACTCTGTTTCCGGATGTTGCTTTTTTACCAAAAGTCCTCTCACAATTCCATGTGTCTCAGCCTCTCCACTTGCCGGTATTCTTCCCGAATCCTACGTCAGATTTGGAGAGGGCTATGCACTCGTTGGACGTAAAGCGAGCTTTAGCATACTATTTAGATCGAACTAAGTCTTATGCAGCTTCTACAAGACTTTTTTTATGCTACTTCGGTCAGAAACGAGGTCAGCCTATGTCAACACAATCTATTTCCAAATCCATTGTCCGTTTAATCACTTTGACTTATCAACTTGCGGATACGCCCTTACCTCCTAACATTCGGGCTCATTCAACCAGAGCTGTCTCCACCTCAACTGCCTTTTTAAGAGGAGTTTCCATCCCAGACATTTGCAAGGCTGCTACGTGGTCTTCAGACTTAACCTTTGCCACGCACTATCGACTAGACACCAGAGCTCGAGCTGACACAGCCTTTGGTCGGTCAGTGCTTTCTACAGTCCTGCCGTGACTACCCACCTCCGGTAAGTGCAGCTTGTTAATCACCCATTGTGTGCAATCACAGAAGACCACGAAGAAGAAACAGAGGTTACTTACCTGTAACTTTGGTTCTTCGAGTGGTCATTCTGTGATTCCACACAAACCCGCCCTCCTTCCCCTCTCCGTCACGTACTAATCTCTATTTCATAAACTGCCATTGCCGCCAACGGCGTAAAAGTGACGGAACTGAGGCTGGAAGAGGGCGGGGACTACCTTTATAGGGAAGGAGTTCCTTTCAATTACCTGGCTTAAAGGAGAATCCGAGGTCTGCTCTGCGAGCACACGTTAACCCCATTGTGTGGAATCACAGAATGACCACTCGAAGAACCAAAGTTACAGGTAAGTAACCTCTGTTTTTCAGTGCTATAGTTCATTAGATAAGACAGGTCTCAATAGTGAATGTGGCCTAAAACAGTGATGTGTGAGGAAAACGATTGAAGATTCTGTTTTAAATTAAAGTTTGCATGATATTACTTTGTACCACCCTGTGCCTTCTTTTTCTCTTTGTTCAGCTGTGTTTGGAAAGTTGCCAGCATAAGCCCATCTCTTCCTATAATCCCAGTGACAAATTCTTATATTTGCGTGCTGTGCTGACAGTATATAAACTTGCTAGCTGTAATGGAGCACAGAAATAGGCAAACATAAAACCATTTTTTAAAAAAATGCTACTTGCTGGTGTCGAAGTGTTATGTTCTCTGTCAGATTTGTAGAATGTGTTTATGTTGCAAAATGTATTTTAGGAAAAGGTGGTATAAAGTGATTCTATCCAGCAAGTTACTACATGACAGAACTCTCTATTGTAATGCATTTTAAAATAGATAAGAAGACAGGGGAAAACTGCCAGCCATTTTACCACATGGTAACTACTACAATATACATAGTTTTTCTTTCTTTCAGTCAGTACTAAGGAAAAGTTGGGTGGCCCTTAAAAGTTCAGTTTTTTTAAAAAAAAAAAAAGACTTATGAGAATTTGTGTGAAGTGTTTTGAACATTGAGTAGTTATCTGAGGTTGGCCAGTAGTGAACTACAAAAGCAAGGGTAGCTGGCTGTTGTGGCACAAAACCAGTTGATGCCTTTATTACATATGTAAACCTCAAAAGGCAGAAAAGGCATGGAAAATGGTCAAAAATATAATCTTTTCATTGGGCAACACGTGACAAAAGTAGCAAGCACCCGAAGCGAGTAATGTGAAAACAACTAATGAGTTCACTGTGGAGGTGGCCAATTGGCTTACGTTACCTCACCCACTATAGCATACTTCAACAAAGTACCACCGTCCTAAACAATCCTTTCAACTCCATTTCTAACGAGGATCTAGGAACTTCTTCTTTTTTTTTGTTTTGGTTTTGCCCAGCTTCTGACTAGGGCCTTAGCTAATAACTTGATTCTGTTCACCTGTAGAAGAGGCTGGGATGTGATGGCAGCCCACATGAGGTAGAGTTCAGGGGCTTGCTCAGGATCATGGCACCATTCACCTTATGGTCACTTTGGTGAATGACCATCTCCTACAGAACCTCATGGGAAACTTGGTCTCTTCTTCTTACTCTACCCGGCGTCAGTAACTTGTTGACATTGAAGGCATACTTGAAGACTGAAGCTTAAAACATGGGAGAGATTCGATAAATGCACATAGGACATCCTGCTAGCTAAGGGTAATATTTTTTTGCTGCTTGCAAATAATGAGTATTTTTATGTAGTTCACGCTGCTAGATAGTTTGGCTTTTGAGCCTGAGTGTATTCTCTTGACCTCCTCTTTGGGACTGGGCACTACTTCTCCCATAATAACCCCCACCATTCATTCTTTCCATGTCTTTCTCTTTCCCTTCTATATAGCTGGCTATCAGATGGGCTGTTGTGAAGGGTACATTTACCATTCACAATAATATACAGTGGTACCTTGTATAAAGGAATTAATTCGTTCCAAATGAAATTATGTTAAGCAAATTTTCCTTTATACAAATTTCCCATAGGAATGCATTGAAAACGGAGTAACACCATTTTTATGTTGTACAGATTCTCCCCATAGGCGATTATGTTAAGCAAACTTCCCCTATCTCCAGAATTTTTTATGTTGTACAGATTTTATGTTCTACAAGCTGTTTGTTATACAAAGGTCCACTGTATTTCCCTTCTAGGAAGCTGGGTAAACAGTGCAGACCCTAAAGACTTTTCCTCTGCTTACTAGCCAGGGAGAGACCTCTGGTTTGCATGCAAAGAGGGTAAAGGCTGGATTTTCTCTTAAGAATGTGTTAAGCTTTATTCCTTTTTTTTAAAGGAACACAGCATTCTTTTAAAAAGGATCATACTGAAGCATGATAATAATAAAAGGGCTGCTTCCATGGTCACAGTTTAAGTAGGAAAAAAGAATTCGCAGGCTTTTTTGTGTACCCAACACAGCAATTTTTAAAGAAATCATTCCCTCATAAATTTGTCTCGCTGGTCCCTACATAGCTTATGATTTGTCCTGATTCCATGTGAACAGTTGTCATGGCTGCAGCAAGGGCCTTCCCCTGGTCTGCTATGGAGAAGGTCCCTTCTGACGTTTCTTTTAATGAATTTTAATAAATAGTTAAATAAGTGCAATTATGCTAAAGAAGCAAGTGGTTGCACATTTGTTTGCAGGTTTGTATTATTGAAAGAAGAAGGGGTGAAGATGAGAGTCAACGAAAAGATACCTTGTGCATTTGAAAAAATTCATTTCAGTGGTTTTTAAACTTTGGGTGCCCTAGATATTTTGGACTTTAATTTTTAGGATTCCCAGCTGGCACTGTTATGTCATTGTTTTGAGATTCTTGGAGTTGATGTATGTATGTATGTATGTATGTATGTATGTATGTATGTATGTATGTATGTATGTATGTATGTATGTATGTATGTATGTATAAATAAATAAATAAATAAATAAATAAATAAATAAATAAATAAATAAATAAATAAATAAATATTAAGAGGCACAGATTGAGAATTACTATTCTATGTGAACATGTTTTAGAATAAGATTATTAGAGTTTAGGCATATGAATCTACTTTGTGTACTTGTAGCTTTTTTTGATAGGACAGCAAGCCTTCCTTCATACAGTGAGTGAGTGAAGTGGCTCTCTATAGATCACTGGTTCCCAACCTGGGGGTCAGGACCCCTTTGGGGGTTGAACAAACATTTCACAAGGGTCGCCATGAGCCAGTAAAGAAAAAGGCACAAACGGCTTGGGTCTGGAGGAGGAAGGGGGTGGGGAAAGAGTGAGTTACAGCTTGATAGGTTGGAGGGGATGTCAGGCAGTGGCACCGGAGGTTGCGATTGGCTGAGGGTGCCTGTAAAGGGAAATTCTCTATGGCCCCTGCAACAGTGGCCTGCCAAAGGGGGCTTGTGGCCTCTTCCAAGCAGGGCAAGGGGTCACCACAACATGAGGAATTGTATTAAAGGGTCATGACATTAGGAATTTTGGGAACCACTGGTATAGGTGAAAGGAACTGGTGGAGTCATGTCTCTACCTCTGAAATGAATTGCATTTCAGTCCTCCCAGTCTCAGCATAATGCCCCAAAAAGAAAGGCTTGTCACATGGGTATCTGTATTGTTCAGACTCTGTGGTCAGGAGATTTATTTGCAGACATACTGAGCATACATATTTTTCTCTCCATAAGACGCATTGGACCATAAGACGCACCTAGTTTTAGAGGTATGTATGTGTGGAAAAAATATTCACCACATACATACTGTGGTCCTGGTACATCTCCAGCCCCAATTTATTCTCCAGCCATGCTACTCTTGGGAGGCATGGGGAGTAAAATGTGAAGAAAGGCCCTCACCTCTGGTCTCCATGCTGGGAAACCTCCAGCCCTTGCAGAGCCCTCCGGACCTGGTGCAGTTCCCAGCCCCAGCTGCACCCCCAGCAGAGGCTTCCTGGCCTAGCTTTAAAAAAATTACCTTTAAATCCCCCCCCCCATAGAATAGAAGAGGGAGCGTAAACAGCCCTACCAGAGACCATAGAGATGAGAAACAGGCTAGAGAGTAACCACCCACCATGATAACAATAGAGCTGCTCTTCAAGGTGGGATGATTCGGAGAGCTCCCTCCTTTGGATTCACATTCACACTTGCTTCATTGTCTAGCTTTCACTTCTGTATGTAGCAATGCGGAATACTGTGCTGGAGATAATCTTCACCTTGGTTTCCTGTGACATATCCTTGTGTTTGGTAATCTTTTCTAGTTCCTTAATAGCTGTTTTCCCTAATCTTCGTCATCTTCTAATTCCTTGGCTGTAGTCTCCAAACGAAACACATGATATTGACTGATATAGACTGAGTTATGTTAATATGATACAAAGATGAAGCTGCTTAAGATAGTCAAGGAAAAGAGTGCACCAAAATGTCATTTCTGCTGATTTATTAAGCATGCAGATATTCCCTTCACCTTCAAGGTTGAGAAGACCATCACATTGTGGCTTGAGGAAGCCCACCCAAGGGTAAAATGAGTCACAGTTGGGCAAGGGCATAACATAAAATTGGTTGCAGGTTTGATGATTAAGAATTCACAGAGCCCTGCTAATTCTAATAAAATATTTGAAGAAAGGAATTACTGGAGGAGTAATGGATATGACTGGAGGATTTCCTCTTTGCTCTGAATGCCGATGCTTCTGGATTATATCTATCAAGTTTAGTAGAATGTTATATGTCAAAGTGATCAGTTGAGTCTGTGACTTTAAATCAGAGGTCCTTAAATGTTGACCTGCTGACAGTATTGATATTATTTTTTTATTGCTCTTTAAAGTTATTTAGAATTACGACTTTAGAAAATTATGGCCCTGATAAGGAATGACAATATAGTGCACAGTGATCAGTTCTTACTTATTGAGTACATTGTGTTTTGAGAAATTCCTTTAGCTAATATTCTCTCCAGAAACTTTGGTAGCCATTCCAATGCAGCACTTCCTTTGATCTTAGTTTTGATAGTAGCACAAGCTCCTTTTTGGTGTAGATCTTTAAAATGTGTGGGTGAGGCAGTTAAATTTCTTAGCTATGACGTTTTGCTGTCTTCCATTTCCTTAGTAGTTAGCCACGTAGATATTCTTTTGCAGTCATTCAGGTATCCCTTTTTTCTGTCCATGGAACATATATTTGATCCCAGAAATACAGTATTTTGACATTTTCTTAAATATTTTGGCTGCATGCTTTGAGTACCTTATGCAATTGTAAGATTTCTGCTATTCACTATGAACATGTGGGTTTCGGTAGTTTTCCTCAAGAGTTTAGCTCTGTGGTGTTGGGTGGAGGCACAGCAATGTCGGATAGGGTGGGGCAGATGGAATCTTCTAAAAGAGCATTAACCGATGATACAAAAATACTGGTATCACTAGGTCTTATGAGGATGGATTCTTTTCCCTTCAATCAGTCGTATTTTTTTTTTTTTAGCCAACCTGAAAAATAAAGGAATCAGAGTTAGGATTCACTGGCATTTTTGTGACATTTTCTTGACTCTGAGCAGAAAAGAACAGTTTGAACCAAGATGCTTAAAAAGAGTCACAGTAATGTTTGCTAGTCAGGTTTTTATGTTTCAGGAATTAATTTGATGATACAAGGCTGCGCGTATGTTCCTGTCAATTTGTAATTTTCTGCTTGGCTTGTTTTCATGTATGTAGCTTGAAGAAATGCTTACAAGCTATCCACCATTTTAAAAATCCAAGTTAATGCTCCAGTTAAAGACAGTCTTAATTTAGATTGTGCAGGTTAATTTGTGTAGACACATTTCTTGCTACTGAAAATGTGCATTAAGTCTGGTTCTGAAATTTCAAGTACTGTATTGTATTTGGACAAAGGAGGTGCTGTGGTTTTAGCTTTCCACTTTTTCAGCTAAGTCCTCTGATCCAGTCATTAGCCCACTTCAGGTAGCACGTTAAACCACAGCCTATTGCAGGCATGTTCAAACTTCGGCCCTCCAGATGTTTTGGACCACAACTCCCACAGTCCTTTGCCATTGGCAATCTAAGCTTAGAATTCTAGGAGTTGTGATCCAAAACATCAGGAGGGCTGCAGTTTGGACATGCCTGGCCTATTGCTACAAGCAACAAGCTGCAGAACTATGAGAAGTCACTGCCATGACAATTGCAAAGCGTCCATTTCTTATTTTTGCTTATGTACAAATTGTCATGTGGTCCAAACATGACTTCATTTTTGTCACTACTGGTCATCATGAGTTGTTGGAAACAACCCAGCTTACCCGAAACAGGGGTTAATAGAAACTGAGTACTCCCCAATGCTTCGTAGCTGCTCTAGAGAAGTGTGTGTGTTGTTGTTGTTGTTGTTGTTGTTGTTGTTGTTGTTGTTGTTGTTGGTGGTGGTGGTGGTGGTGGTGGTGGTGGTGGGGAATGTCCTACCATTATTCTGACATTTCCCCCAAGCTATCTCAAGAGATAGAGGATAAAGGAGACGGCGCTTGAGGTCCTTGAAGGAAGAGGAAAATACAGAACCATGGCACTGTACCTTATTTATATGGCATATATAGAGAGGCAACAGAGAGCAGTTGGAAATGTGCTGAATTTGAGGTTCTGCCATTTCCACTTAATTATTTATTAGTTTGAAAAAGCTGAGTTAAGGTTGATTATTTTCCTCCTTCAACCTTGATAAGGGCTCACTGTTGGGAAGAAGCAAAGGCACGCGGAAGAAAATGGCAGCCGCTGTAGATGAACTCTGTGTGCCAGACACACGGGATTAATATGAGCTTGGGCAGGGCGGTGGTTGTTGTTAGATTCCATCAAGTCTTCTCTGACTCAAGGAAGCTCTGTGAATGACTGGCCTCCAATATGTCATATTCCCAACAGTCCTGCTTGGCTCTTGTAATTATTGCTATATCTCTCTAGACTGAGTTCTCGGCCAGATGTGCTGGACTTTGTTTCTCGCTGTTTGTACAGATCTATACAAAAATCTGAGGCCTCAGTTGAAGAACGTTTGAATCCTATTGGTTAATATGCATATGTTGTCTCATTAAACAGAGTTACAATTTATAATTTTTATTCCAGAATCAGAACTTTGGAGTAGTTAACACATTTTTAAATTAAGCCTATCATCACAGAGAGATTTCTTTTTGAAGAAAAACCAGGAAGTGTTTTAACAATTAAAAAATAAATAAACTGACATCTATTACATCTGATGTTATTATTTAAAGGACTTAAATCCACTCAGAGCTTGGGGCTGGTACAAAACTCTCCCTTTAAGCACTCCTCAAGTGACTTCTGTAGTATAAACGTGTGCCATTATTGTCTTTTTATGCCGAACCCTGTGTCAAGGTTCAAAGCTTGCATGTGTGGACAACTGCGTTGCTTTATTTGTACAGACCTTTTTATTAATAGCTTTGCATGAGAAAAGCCTGTTTGAAATGGTTCAGTTCATAAGGAATCAGAGCGTTTGAAGAGTTCATCCATCCCTGTGTAGTCCAACATCAGTGTTGACAGACACCTTGGGTTCTTTCCAGAAGAAAGGTGGGATAAAAATATTTTACACACACACACTGTTGGGGAAATAAGCACCACCACCTCTCTATCAGTGCTTGGTCCATATCTAAATCTCTGTCCCTTTTACCTTTATATGTTTCCCCTAGACAGATGTGTGCCCCAGTGAAATGTCATTTTGGTGCTTCTACATAGTGTGCGTAGAGCTTCTCAAATCTGTAACGTGAGACTCCTAGCCAGAGAGAAATCTGCTGGTGTATTGGTTAAGATGTCACCTTCAGCATGGCATTTGGTACCTGCCTAGGCGGTACACAAAGGGGATGCTATTAGGATGTACTGTTTGGGGCAGGCAGGGGTGTGGAGCCTGTTATCCTCCCAATGTTTTGTTCGGCTGCTTCCCCTGTTAGCCTTAGCGAGGAATAATGGATCCCATGAGATGGAGTTCAGCACTTAGCGTGATCTCCGTCCTGTTTTTGAGGGTGACATCAGTTGCTTTTAAACAGTGAATAATGTACAAACTCCTCATTAGATTGCAGGCCCGCAGTGGAATAAGCTTGAGTTTAACGGTCTTCATTTTTCAGGCTCTCAGACTTGGTATGGTGCGATGGTTTTTTTCCCTCCCATTTCCCCTTTACTCAAAATAGTGCCAGTAAATTCAGTCTAGTGTTAGAAACGTTGCTTCCTCGAGACCCGTGCAGCTGGCAGTGTTCCACCCATTTACTAGCAATGCGGTTCTAAATTTAACATACTGTTAGAAATGTCACCTCCTCGGGTCCTGCATGATTGGCAGTGTTGCACATGCTTTCCAGGGGCTGCGCCTTTCCCGCAGCAATAGTTGACCAGGGTGTCTCTCGGCGTCGTAAGCGTTGCCCTGGTTACTATCACGGTGCTCCTCCTCCAGTATTTGGCTCCGATGCCTTGGCTTATAGAGTGTCTGCGGGAAGACCTGCCTGTGGCATCATCGCCCCCCCCCCCCCAGAAGACAGCCTCAAGGCCTTTTGCTTCTTGAGGCAGCACAGCTAATGAGAGTGTGTTGACACAAGGCCAGCCAAGTTATTTTGGCATGTCTCCTGATGTATAAATAGAGATTTTTTTTAAACATTGCAGTGATATGACCATATTTCATTGGTCGCAGGTTTGGATTAAAAAAAAAAAGTTTCAGTAGTTGCCACACTGTGACCAGGGATAGGATGGAGAGGAGAGGCAAACATACTAGCATTTCAAATCCAGTTGAGTTAAGCTTTCCCCAGCTGAAGTTATAAAACATGTCACTTCAAATTGCAGAGTTTACTAATTGGGAGGTTGGCAGTTGAGGGCAGCAGGAAGCAATTACCATTCCCTCTGCCCTTCTGATGGGCTGCTGATTGCTTTGCTTCATGTGCAAAGTGTTATCATCCAATCTAGGCCGGGTTTCTTTCATCTCAAATGGGTCCACCCATCATTGACTGTAGGTAAAAAGGGGAAGAGCTTTCTTTTGTGAGAGTCAGGCAAGCCAAGTGCATTTCCTCCTCTCTATTACAAAAAGAATCAGTGGACTTTAAAAAAGACATCAGGAATGTGTGTGTGTATGTTGTGTCGTTACAGTCGTGACCGACTCTTTGTGACCCCATGTCCATGGAGTTTTCTTGGCAGGAGTACTGGAGTGGCTTGCCAGTTCCTACTCCAGGCGCCTGGAGCACCTGGTATTCCCTGGCGGTCGCCCATCCAAGTACTAACCAGGGCTGACCCTGCTCAGCTTCCGAAATCAATCGAGATCGGATGTGCTTTGGGCATCTGGACAGCTCACATCAGGAATAGCTGGACACAAAAACAGCTGTTCAGAAATTCACTGTTTCACAAAAAACACTTTCATAACCTTTCACTCTACCTGGACATTCTCTGAATGACCCACAAGTGACCGTTTAAACAAACAGACAAAGAGAGAAAGAGAGAGATTGCCACAGTTGGCTACTGATATTGTTACCTTGTAGACTGATAATTGAAGTTATTAATATTTTAATAGCCTATTCATTTATTAACAGACCATTAGTCCATTATTTGTATCCTAACCTGGCAGTGGGACGATGTATACTTATGACAGTCATATCGTTTCATTCTTATGATTGAGGACATGGACGTATTCCACAAGTTTTTACACTAAAATACAGCATTTAGTCTTTCAGGTGCCACGACATTTTTGACTGTGTGATATATTTTTCCTTTTACTGCCTGTTTGTCTGATATATTTTTATTGTAATAATGCTGTTTTCTTGCAACTCTCTTTGACACAAATGGAAAAATCTGCAAGAACTAGAAACATGCACTTTATATAGAAGAATATATTCTGCTTTCCGGCATTTGGTTTGTAGTGTTTTGAATTTTGAATTCCATTTGGGATGGTGCTGAACCCACATTTGCCTGTATGCACAAATGGATTCAGTGGGCTTTTCTTTTTTGTGATGTGTGGAAATGGTTTATATCAGTGCTAATGTTGCTTTTGGTTCATGGCATGTTTTTGTTCACATATTTTCTTTGAAGCAAAAATATATTCTGTTTTGCTTTCCACCAATCCTATTTCCCTGCTCCAGAATCTGGCATGACTTGGAAGACTGGAATATTGTGAACACTTATGAAATATAAGCTGTATAGGAAGTTTCTGATTCATGTTTCTGCTCATCTTTTGACTCAGTTTCCCAGTTTGGATCAAATAATCCCAGCCAGTTGAACCATGGTTTACCAGTCTCAGAATGAACTATGCTCCTATGTAACCCTCCCACTTTTATGACTCTAGTGGAAACTGCTTGTTTCTGAAGCCATTGTTGTCTTGATGCATGGACCAAGATTTGTGGCTTCAAGGCAACATTCAACAAACCTCATATTGTTTCCTAATTTGGACAGAGCTTTTAAACCAGTTTCCTGGCTTGAGCAGTAAAGAAGACTAAAGTCCAGTACATGAGATGAGGGATGAAGAGGGAGTTTGTGATATATTGGTTGCAGGATTATTAACTCAATTTAGCTGCTGTGTGTCCTGTTGTAAAACACCATCACTCTATTTCTAGTTTGTTGACATAATTAAGGGATCTACTCTGATTCCCCCCCTTCCAAGATTCAGCAAATGGAACCAGGTGTGTAGAATATAGTCTGAAATAGCAACTGTGAATAGTGCTCACCAACCTTCCATAATTGTTTGCCTTAACCCACCAGCCTCTTTAGTATAATTTATGGTGGTTGTGAAAGTATGTCATTGTTGCTGTTAATAAATATATAGAGATCAGATCCTGTTTGCAAACTATTGCAAATCACAGAGAGATCTGTCAGTTTATCCAGCTCTGTGTTTTGCCAGTCTCTGTCTAAAATCTTGGAAGTTTTTTACTGCCTTGACATTATGGGGAAGTTGTGGGGTTAGCAAAAATAATGTACAGTAATAGCTTGGTTTAAGTGCATTTTGCAAGACAAGCAAACATTTCTTCTGAATTTTGCCTTGATCAACAAGCAGTGTCTTGATATAGAAGCACTGGAGCAGGTCACATGATCACAAGTGAGTCAGAGTTGGCTCTCTCTCCCTCCCCCTGCTGGATTGTGGGTGATTGTCTGGAACATTCCATCTCAGGCAGCCTCCAAAGCAGAGGGAGGAGAGAGGAATAGAGGTCTCCATTGCACTAGCCAGGAACATGCAGGTTAGGGTTTTATTTTGCTTTATATTTATATTTTTATTTAATTTGTTTTCAACATTCCTGTTTTTTCTAGTCACGAGGCAGCTGGTCAAGTTTGTATAGGGCTAGAAATTGCACTTTATTATTGTCACATTAACAATACAGAGTAAAATCCAGTTAGTCCCAAGCAGAGCAGATTCCACAGCCAGATATGTGAACCATGGTTTGGACATGGACTTTTAGCCAGCCTCTTTTGTAAGTTGTGGCATTTTGTGTGTACAGTATGTGGTCTGTAAGACCCCACAATGAATCATCTGAGTTTCCATTATTTCTTATGGGGAAATTTGCTTTGATGCAAGAGTGTTTTGATTTACAAGTATGTTTCCAGAATGGATTATGCTCGTAAACCAAGGTTTACTGTATATGAAATTCTTTAAAGCAGGGCTATCCAACTTTGAACAGGCCGAGGTCTACTTTTTCTGGCCCAAAGTGCCTGAGGGCTACTACACTAATGCCTCTACTTACGAATTGTATCCGTTCCAAGGACATGCTTGTAAGTAAAACATTTTTGTAAGTAGAGCAGCGGTTTCCCACAGGAATGCATTGACATCA
>JAHTLZ010000204.1:76394681-76409310 GCA_023846285.1 Phrynocephalus versicolor | reverse complement strand
TGATGTCAATGCATTCCTGTGGGAAACCGCTGCTCTACTTACAAAAAAGTTTTATTTACAAGCATGTCCTTGGAATGGATACAATTCGTAAGTAGAGGCATTAGTGTAGTAGCCCTCAGGCGCTTTGGGCCAGAAAAAGTAGACCTCGGCCTGTTCAAAGTTGGACAGCCCTGATCTAGGACAAGCAAACCATAGCATTCATCGAACCACCCCTAGGCCCGCTAGATGAAGTTGTGCTTGAACTTGCAGGTGTTAAATAACTTGTCACCAGCTTGCTGCATCGTCTTAGTCAAATCATTTATCAACTTACATTGTCCATCTGTAAATTGGATATAGCAATTATTTTGCCTACCCTCTATGGTGGTGGTGAATTCAGCAGCTTTGTATTCTGTGCAGTTTTTTTAATCAAGTGTTAAATGAAAGATTTAGTACCTGCACCAGTGATAAGACCAGGTGAACAGAAATGATTGCCCATTCAGGCTGTAGAGTTGTAATTTAGCTGTTACAAGAAAGTCATGATACACTTCATCACAGAAAAAAAAACCAAATGTGCTGTCTCACAGGTCTTTTGAGAAGACTTGTTTGTTGAACAGTGTGATTTTGAGAGGTGTGTGTGTGTATGGGGGGGGGATCCATGATACTGGTGACAGGAACCACAATCAAAAGTCATGTAATGCTTTTAAGGACGAACACCTTCGATTGGGCACAATACTGCAGCCCACTTCTTCTGATGCGCTTGACCCTATGAAGTGAACTGCAGTCCACAAAAACCTATTCTTAGTGAAGCTTGTTAGTTTGTAAGATGCCACAAGATTATTTTGGCACACTTGGTTTCTGGAACCTGTCAAATTTAACTGATCTCGTTTTGAAGACGGGAGCTATTTATTCGATCATGAGCCCCAGAAATGTCATTCTGAAGATCACTCACTGGCGAGGTGCATTCTTGGTGGAAGAAGAAAAGGCTTTAGTTTTTTAAAAAAGGAGGTGTGTGTGTGTGTGTGTGTGTGTGTGTGTGTGTGTGTGTGTGTGTGAGAGAGAGAGAGAGAGAGAGAGAGAGAACGAGAACTCTGTCCACAAGGTTTTACTTCTTCAGTTTTAATCATCTGTTGTTCCAATGGTGGAACATTTTGAAAGAAACGTTTCATTGGATTGGGGCCTTGTTTACCAACACGATTGCATTGGTGTTGTGGCTCCAAAGAGTTGTGGGGAAATAGCCTTCCGTCCAGGAAAATGTCTGTGTACACCCATTTTGGTTTAACGGGTAGGCTTATGTCCAAATTATTCAAAAGGCATTGGCGACAAGGAGAGGCCCCATTGGATGTTGCAGCATAACAATATCATTGAGTTCAGTGCATAGTGGAGTTTTTCTGGAAGGTGTACGCGTGAGGGCTAGGTTGGAGGGGAGATCTTGGTTCCCGGCTGAATCATAAAGTGTCTTTGTTAGATGAGTTCATGTTATTTACATTAATGAAATGCTTCTTGTGTCTGTCCATTTGCATTTCTTATTTTGAGACTCTTCTTGCCAAGAGTACAAAAGTCCTATTATCTGTTGAGCAAATGCTTGCAATTTGGATGCACTCCTAGTTTGATCTCTCATCTGTGGCCATTTGTCTATTTTAAAAAGAAAGCAATTAGGCTTTTGGGGGCTGTGCAAGGTTTATGTTATATTCCTTTGGCATTATCTTTAGGTGAGCATAGCCCTTTTGTAGCCAGGGAAAATAACCCTGATGTGCAGCATAGTATCATCCTGTGTCATAAGAAATGGATGGTAACCCTCTGTTGAAATATTGGGAGGGAGTGTTTTGCGATTCCCTTCCACTCTCGGTCTCAGCCCATTAATTGCTTGAGGCACATTTTAAAACTGGACACGATTCCTGCTGTGTTCGTATGGGGTATGCCCATCATAATACTGGGCGTGATTGCGTGGATGCTCTGGCAGAAGTGGCTGATGGCATTGGCTGTAAGCCTTATTCATCTGCAGCCCACACAAGCAGCTATTTTTAGTACGACAGCACATTATAAGTGGAACATTTGGTGGATTGTCAGCCGGCATCCACAAAATAGCTCTCACATTTTTGGGGAGTGCCTGTTAAAAACAGTTAACCTCCAGTGACACTGTGACACAGCCTACTTGGTGCAGCCTTGTCAATTTGCCTTTGAACAACACCTGCCAGTGTTCGGTTTGGGGAGTTCCTCTTGTGCAGGTCCCATCACATCTTCGGTGACTTGCATGTGTGGCTGTCAGCAGCATTTGCTGTCTTTTGCATCGTGTTCAAACCATATGTTGTCTGAACAGTAATACCAATAATAATTGTGACAGTGAAAATAAGGAATATCTCTCCTCTAAGGTATTTTTGACCGTGAACATGGCTTCCTCTGCTGCTCAAAAGTGTTAGGCATTGAGGCAGAATTGTTGATAGGCATCACTCACGGAAGCAACAGAATAGCTTGATCGATAAATCTTAGTGACACCTTTGTAAATACAGTAGGACCCCTGTATCCACTGATTCAGTTATCCACGGTTGGCAGGGGGGAAAAAATTAAATAATTCAGCAGCCACAAAGTAAGCTATTGTCACAAGCAGCATCTGTAAAGCAAGCTACTGCCTCAAACAGCAGTCATAAAGCAAGCTACTGCCAGGAAACAGCAGTTTGGGTGTGGGTGGGCAGGCGTTCTCTCTTATCCATGGTTTTCATTATCCACGGGAAGGCCTGGAACCAATCCCCAGTGGGTGCGAGGTCCTACTTTACCATGAGACTTTTATGCAGTAGCCCTCCCTCGGCCCCATTAGCAAGCCCCACTGCCAGGATGACCTAGCACCTCAGTGGGATCCTGGCAGCTCCATATATTTCCCTCGGCCGGGTGCACCCACAAACTCTCCCTCACGGGCTTTTACCCAGCACGGAGAACTGCTGCACTGGTGAGTCCACCATTACCACCATCCCAACTTGCCCAAGGACCACCATTTGAGTTGACTGGGTGGCAGATTGGACGGTGCAGGAGTGTGCCTTTGTGACACCCAGTCTGCCATGCTGCCCAGCGACGGGGTGGTGGGATGTTTGGGGTGAAAGCTTTTGCCCCTAGCACCCTTCCACTGCTCTTGCCACCATCACTCTCGGATAAGAGCATTTGCTCTTACCCGCAGATTTCAATATCTGCAGTGCGGCCCGGAACCAATCCCCCTGCAGATACGGGGGTCCTACTGTATTGTTTATGAGAATATGTAACTATATATGGGGCATCGTATACAGCTGCTGTGACTATTCTTATACAGTAATACCTCATACTACGAATGCCTCATAGGACAAAAAAACTCGCAAGATGAATGCTGCTCCTGGGAGCCCAGTGTGGGAGCTAGGCAGATGTTCAAGGGAAACGGATTCCAAAGCCGAGGTGCTGCCACCGAGAAAGCCAGATTCCTTGTTGTTGCCCTATGGCAGAACACTATGGACAACAATTATGGGACTAGGAGTTTATTAATTCCAAAGATCCCATCCCTTGTCCACTGTGACCCTCCAGAGGTGGAGCTGCATTTCCTCACTTCCTTTAATTGTGCTGGTTAGGACTGGTAGGTATTGCGGTGTACCAACATTCGAGAGGGCAGAGCTACTGAGCAGCTTTGTTGTACCGTATCTGGAGACTAAACTTTGTAATACTGTAATGAACTGTTGAGAGAATAGAGTGTGTTGAACCTGGAGAAAAGGGAAGATTTAAGAGGTGATGTGATAGCCATCTCCAGCTATCTGAAGGCTGTCATGTAGGTTTTCTTGATGAAGCAGGTTATCTAGATCCATTTCAGTCTGGCTTCAGCCCCAGCTGTGGAATGAAGGCAGCTTTGATCATGACTTTTGTCAGGAACAAGACAAGGGGAACAGGTTTAGAAAGGGAAAAAAAAAGATTGACTAAACTTCCATTGACATTAAGAGTTGTTTGGCAATAGAAAGAATTCGCAGGAACTGATGGACTCTCCCTTCTAGGGAAGATGTTGAAAAGTCTGGATGGCCCTTTGTCAGGGATATTTGTAACTGAATTTACTGCATTGTCAGTGGCTTCAAAGGGCCCTTGTGATTATTTCCAGCTCCAAAAATTATGCGATGCTAACTTGGAAACTGACTTAACTGGCAATTACTTACCAGAATATGAGTTCCTACAAAGCAAGGATTAAATCACAGTTTTCCACTTAAAAAGTGAAGAGGAAGCTGGTTTAATCAAGCCACAGTATCCCTGGTCAGGCTAGTCACTCAAATGAAGGGCCAAGGAAGGCTCATTTGCGCACCCAAGCTTATTGTTTTGCCAACAACCATTATATTATGTATTTATACTGATTGTCCATCCAAACTGGACTTGCTTGTTTCATGAAAGGTGTCCTCCTGCTTGCTCTGTTTCTCTCCCCCAAGCTCCTTGTTTCTACATTTTTTTCTGTCCTGTTTCTCTCTAGCCAAAGAGGGCTAGTGGGAGAACGGCTGCTAACTTCCGAATAGTTCAGTGGTTTAGGTCACCAACGGTGAAGCCAAAGGTTGGGAGTTCAGTTCTCCACTGTGCCTCCTGGTCAGAGTCTGGACTTGATGATCCCATAGGGTCCCTTCCTAGAACTCTGCGGTTCTAAGGTTATTATGATTAACTTGGGGAAGTCTCTTGTCTTGACTGCTGCTGTTCCAGGCTGCAATGTGTGATAGATGCTCTGCTTGCCAGTGTTCTTTGGAGGTCCGAACTGATTCTGTGCCTTCACCTTATTCTCATCATGCCTTTAGAGATTAAAATTTATTTATTTATTTATTTATTTATTTATTTATTTATTTATTTATTTATTTATTTATGCAACTTATATGCCGCCCACTACCCAAAGGTCTCTGAGCGGCTTACAATCAAAAATTAAAACAGTTAAAACAACAGATATCAATAAATAATTAAAACAATAATAAAAAGCTTACACTAAACTCATTGCACTAAAATTGCCATCAGAGGACCCACAGTCTATACTGTATCAATTAAAAAACTTCTGGAACAGGAAGATTTTTACCTGGCACCGAAATGTCATCAATGTTGGCACCAGGCAGATCTCACTTGGGAGGGCATTCCATAGCTTGGGGGCAGCTGCCGAGAAGGCCCTATATATCTACAAGCCATCCCTCTCACCTCCTTGAGGGATGGCTCTTTGAAAAGCCCCCCCCCTTCAATCTTAATTGCCAGGTAGGTTTGTACGGAAGGGCGGTCCTCCCTTAAAGAAGGGAAAACAAAATTCCCAGTGAATTTATGTCAAGAAAAGAGCTTCCTCTCATCCATCTGTATTCTGACTCAGATCTTTTCATTGAGCTACTTAGTTGCCTGCCTGCGCATGTGCACACACACACACACACACACACACACACACACACAGAGAGAGAGAGAGAGAGAGAGAGAGAGAGTCCCTGTTGTTAGGCAACCTGAACAATGTGGCTGCCCATGCAGGCTGGGCAACTGAATTGTCCTTTTTCTCTCTTGAATAGTCCCTTCAGCTTTTGCTCTCTTTCTTTTGAAATTGAGATGTGTCCAGGGTGTGCTGTGACAGGTTCTGCAGGGAGGCTAGTAGCATAATTAAGTTTCTGAGAGGGTAGCCGTGTTAGTCTTTTCAAGAATCCCAGGCAAAAAAAATCAAAGAAAAAAACAAAACAAAAGATACAAAAGGCGTCTTTTGTATCTTTTGTTTTGTTTTTATTTTTCTTGGATTTTTGCCTGGAATAGAATAACTAAGAAGGGAGTAAGGGTATAATTTGTTTGCTATTTCAAGGAATGGTGTTGGGGAATAAGGTTGTAGAATTGGTATTTTTTTTTTTAAAAGAAGGCAGTTACCTAGGTTAGACAGCTCTAGTTAAGATGCTAAGAAACTGCTTCTTGACATTTGGTGGTAACTGAGGATTTAGTGGTGGTATTTATGCTGGTTTTATCAAAGCTTGCAGAAAGTGTGATGATGTGGTGGTTATCCTGAGAGTGCCCAGGTATGCAGATATGGTTGCTGTTGAGAGGACCATCAAATCACCTCTGCTCCTCCAGGACTCCGAAATAATGTGGTTGATTTGAATCTTCCCATTTACCAGTGGTATGAACCAGCTCCTCCTTGACCAGGCACTGTTGAAGCTTTAGTCTTCAGGCTGCTAGAAATGTGTTTGGTTTTGCTGCTTTGGGCTAGCATCGCTGCCTGCCTAAGATACAGATCAACTACTTTAAAAGCAGCAGCAGCAGCAGCATTGTCTTGGCTTGTTTGTTAACGTTTTGGGTGGATCTAACCAAAGGCATTTCGTGAACAGTATACTAAATACATGACAGATTGTTGTTCTTGCCCTCAGAAATGTGCTGCCTGAGAAGGCATTTTTCCTGTGCCACCTCATGGTAAGCTAGCCATGTGTGTCAAGATAAATTTATCATCAAGGAGATAGTATGCTGACATCAAAGGAAATATCTTCCCTTTGAAAGTAACTTCAACTCTAGGATGTGTTTCCCTGGGGAGGCCATGTAATATTTGGGCCTGTAACTCACCCCCAGCATGACCAGTGATCAGGACGCCTGGGAGTAGCAATGCAAAAGATCTGCAGAGAGAGGGGGGCTCTCCCCCGCCGTTCTTGCAAAATATCCTCCTTGGGTCCTTTCCAGGAAGAACAAAATAAGGCCCTGTCAGGGTCCCCCCCCCCCAGCCTCTACCATCAGTTCCCAGTTTGAAAGAGAGAATAATTGGAACAAACCCTTCCTGTAGCTCTGCTCTGGATCTGTAACTTCCTTTACTGGTTTACTTTACAGACTATGTCACACTTCAATTCATTTATGCCACAGGAATATTTGCTCATGATAAGCATGCAGTTTGAAGAAGATAATTTATAATTCTGTATATTTGCTTACATTGCATGGACTATTTCAGCTGCAACTTAAATATGTACCTAGAAATGTCTGGGACTTTGGGGGCCATCACTGAATTCTCTTGTTTCCGTTTTCTCCCCTATGGCATGCCGCCTTTCACTCTGCACAGTACAAATCTGCCTGCATCTTCCTCCCCTTTGAAATCTATACCTTTTGACAACAAATCAAGGCTTTGAAAGGAAATATCATTTTGTTGCAGGGAAAATGTTCCTCATCAGGATAGTTGATCTTTTCCTAGCATCAGCATATGCCTAATTTTGAACATCTGCAATCTATCCAGATTCAGCTGTTCCAAATAATGCGATACACAGTTCATTTGTTTATATTTTCTCCCTCCTTGATAATAGGTTCAGCAAGCTGAGGAGCCTTAACCTTTCTAACAATCACTTAGGAGAGTTCCCATTGGCCGTTTGCAGCATTCCAACCTTGACTGAGCTCAACGTGTCCTGCAATGCCCTCAGAAGTATTCCAGCCGCCCTTGGTGATATGAGCAAGTGAGTACACATTGCAGATGGCCATGCCGATGCCTTTTGGCGGGTTATCAGCCCAAGTTGTGCCTTCACGTGTGTGACGGAGTGTTTGCAAAAAATGCCCATTGGTATTTCGGACTAGCTGCTTCTCATAGCTGCACGTACAAATGTCTTTCTCTTGTTCAGTAGTGGGAGAAAAACAAGTTCAGTTCAGGGATGAAGCAGAGGAAGAGGTGATGCTACAGATCTCCCGATGGCACCGTTTCAACAGTTGACCCAGTCTGTCTGTGAAGTCGTAAATAGAAGTTAGTGAAAATGTAAGGAGAAGATATGGAGGAAATGGAATAGACTTGTTTCTCCTCTGCTAATGCCTTAGGATTATCACCATACCCCTTAAAAAAAAGAAAATAGCACACAGCCCCAAATGTCAGTCCAAATAAGAGCTGGCTTGTATTTAATAGTGTGTGAACGCCGGTAGAGTATTTGTAGAGTGAACACTGAAAAATTTAAAATGAGAGGGAGAGGCACATATCTGTTGTAAATGCTTTGTTTAAAATATTTTCCCCCATTTTTCTTTTAAGAAGGATCCACGGCAGCTTACATTAAAAAGGCAATATTTAAAATTAAAAAGAAAATAAGTATACAAATACCAAAAAGAATTAAACAAATGCCACACTAAAGCCGCATCAAAATGCATTCAGAGCAGTAAGGCACAACTGTCCATTTAAAAAACCCTCTTAGGTAGTGAAAGCTTGCCTGAAGAGAAAGGTCCTTACCTGTTTGCAAGGACAACAAAGATGGGGGCAGCCTGGCCTCCTGTGAAAGTGGGGTCCAAAGTCTGGGAGCAACCACAGAGTAAACCCTCTCGCACATATCTGCCAAACGCACCAGTGAAGCTAGAGGGGACTGAGAGAAAGGCCTCATCTCATAAGTTTGTACAAAGGGATACGTCCCGAGAATTCCTTGCTGGTCCTTGGCTGCTAGAGAAAGTTCTAGTAAGACTAGAGAAGAGAGATACAAAACACCCAGTGTGGCAGCCCAAGTGCGGCAGAGTCCTGTGCGCCCACCTCATCCCCTAGGGCAGGCCTGCCCAACAGGTAGACCGCGGGCTACCGGTAGCCCGCGAAGGGTTCAAAAGTAGCCCTCTGGCCACCAATAAAAAAAGTTAGGGGATAAGTTCTCCACCCCTCCTTCCCCCATCCCAAGAACCACCACTTCTCTAAGCAAAGTCCTGGGTCTGCCATCCCACTGTCTCAACCAAGCAGGGCAGTTCAAGGGCCATGGTACTTCCCCTACTCCCTGCGCTGACCAAACATGCACTCCTATAAGTAGACCCGGGGGCCCTTGGGGAGATCAAAGTAGACCGCAGGGCCATTTGGGGAAAAAAAAGTAGACCATGGGCTGCTCAAAGTTGGACAGCCCTGCCCTAGGTCTAGGCCACTTTTTGGCGGCTTCTGCATGCTGCCGGGGTTCTCCTTTAGTGGTGGTACTCCAATTTGGACAGGTGCCCACTTGGACCTTCCCTGCCTCCCCAGGCCGCCAACCACTCCTCGTCTGCACAGGGAAACTCCCTGCCCTGTCTCGACCAAAGAGCTAAACATCATGTGTATTCGGATTGTCCTTGAGTAAAGAATACTCTGAAACATTCTGTTCCTTAGTAAAGCTTGGTGTTTTTTTTTTTTTTTTGTGAATTCGTTTCTTATTTTTGCAGTGAAAGCTGTAGCAAACTCGTATGTCATGGAAACTAAGATTTGGCATCCAGCGGGATAAGATGCAACTGAGCTGCCTTGTCTGTACCCTTTCCCTCCTCCAAATGGCACAAGGCTGATTCTCTTGCTTCGTCCTTTTGCAAGATAGCCTTTTCATCTGAATGTCTCCTTTGTTTGCGCTGAAAAAACAGACACAACCTGCTCTTGGTCTGTAGTCTGATGATTGAGTAGTTTTCCCATGAACAGCAGATCCCAATCCA
Organism: Phrynocephalus versicolor; assembly: GCA_023846285.1. Lineage (NCBI taxonomy): Eukaryota > Metazoa > Chordata > Lepidosauria > Squamata > Agamidae > Phrynocephalus > Phrynocephalus versicolor. Next base: position 76,399,983 of record JAHTLZ010000204.1, on the reverse strand, counting down.
AGCCCACCTTTCTGTGAAAGTGGCTATTTGAAGACCAGACAACTCCCTAATAGCTCAATTTATGTAAAGCAACCAGAAGGCATTTCTGTGTGGTGTTCTGATTAACATAGGAGGTTCCTTGTAGTCCCATGAGAATACCAGTACCAGAGGGTTTTATTCTATGCCAATAATAATAATAATAATAATAATAATAATAATAATAATAATAATAATAATAATAATAATAATAATAATAATAATAATAATAATAATAATAATAAGCGCTGATTTTTGCAGCTCAAGAACAAGCTAACAGAACAAATGCATTTAAGGCTAGAATAGAAAAATCAGCTGAGTCCCCCACATGTAGACTCTGCAAAGAGGCAGATGAAACTATCAACCATATATTGAGTTGTTGCAAGAAAATTGCACAGACTGATTACAAACAGCGTCATAATGTAGTTGCTCAAATGGCCCACTGGAATTTGTGTCAGAACTATCATCTGCCCATAGCAAAGGACTGGTGGGATCATAAGCCTGAAAAACTGACTGAAAATGAACATGTAAAATTACTTTGGGACTTCCGAATACAGACAGACAGGGTTTTGGAGCATAATACCCCAGATATTGTGATTGTGGAGAAGAAAAAAGTGTGGATCATTGATGTTGCTATACCAGGTGACAGTAGAGTCACTGAGAAACAACTTGAAAAAAATTACCTGATATCAGGATCTGAAAATTGAACTTCAGAGACTCTGACATAAACCGGTGCAGGTGGTCCCAGTGGTAATCGGCACACTGGGTGCGGTGCCTAAAGAGCTAAGCAAGTATTTAGAAGAAATTGGAGTTGACAAAGTCACCATCAGTCAGATGCAGAAAGCCGCCTTACTGGGATCTGCTCACATAATTTGCGGATACATCACGTAGTCCTAAACGCTTGGGAAACGTTTGACTAGTGATTGATAATACAAAATCCAGCGTAGATAGCTGTGTGGTTAATTAAACAACAACAACAACAACAACAACAACAACAATGGTAGCCATTTTGATTTTGAGTAGCTGATACACAGGTATCATGGCACAGTAAACAAGTAGTATATTGGTACGCCCATCACTGGGTTACAATATACTCTTCGTACTTAATACTGTAATATTACCAAACTTACTGTACAATTACTTATGCTTCCTTGTAGGATCTAACCATATTGGTCACAATGGGTGTTTTGAAGACAGAATTTTATTGAATACTTGAAAAATCCTCCTTTTGAACATCCATTAGTAGATATAGCAAAGCTGTGGGTCATGAAGTAGCTTTTGGGCAGAATAGATGAAATTAGCCTGCTTCTTTTCAAGGAATTGCGATTGGGGTACCAGATGATAAAGTCCCAGACACTTTTCTGTTTGGATTCCTGCTTCGCTGTGCCCATCTACATCTTCACTGGGGTTAAAATGAAATTCAAACAATATTTTATTGGGATTTTTTACAAGTTGCAAAATTCCCTTTTAGAACTGTTTGAGGCTTGTAAGTGTTAGGTTTACTAGATGCTCATAATCCGTCTATTTCAGACATCCCCCTGCTTGCTCTGTTAATTACTCTTACTTCTATTTTATCTTCAGCAAAGACCCTTACGGACTGACTGGGATTTCAAAATAAGTCTGTTTTGGGTTAATAGAGCCCCTTCCCTTTCAAAAATGTACTGGAGGACTCTGGAAGTAGGCATGATAGGACTTCAGGCCAGGAAGGGTCCTTCCATTAGCAGCATTGAATCATGTCCAGAACCTTGAGCTTAGAAAATTTTGCCATTCTACAAGCAAAGTGATTTAAGCCATTTGTTCTCAGTGAGCACAGCTTCTCTGTTTAGAATAGCTTTAGATAAAAACAAATTGTGCTACTGATTGCCAAAGTTCTACGATGACATGACTGAAGAAGCAGCAGCAGCAAAGTGAACAAGAACATTTTGTTAAAATTTAATGGAGCATAAATTTAGAGAATATTAGTAAGTATGCTTATGCATACTTAGTAAGGAGTGAAGCTGTGAAAAGCATTTGCACATTTGTAATGTTGCCTTGACTTGATCAAGCCGTTTGCAAGCCATCTATGCAGCTGCTACAGGGTATACTTATGAAAACATAAGAAATTATTGTGATAAGTAGCCTCCGTGTCTCTTCTTTTTAACAGTTTGCAGACCTTCCTCCTGGATGGCAACTTCCTCCAGAGCCTTCCTGCTGAGTTGGAGAAGATGCACCAGCTTAGCTATCTTGGCCTTTCTTTCAATGAATTCAGTGACATTCCTGAGGTGTTGGAGAAGCTGACTGCCATGGATAAACTCTGTATGTCTGGGAATTGCATGGAAACACTTGACTTGCAGACACTGAAGAGAATGCCCCACATAAAACACATAGATCTAAGGTATGGACCTCCTAAAAGACCAAATAATGATTCAGAATGAAATAGCTGTTTAGGTAGATGTTGATAGGTCTGAGTTAACACCTCCCTCTTGTTAATTTTGTTGTGTTTTATTTTGCTCTATTGATACTCAAGGGCATATTATAGTCCTCTCTAGCTGGCTTGGTCTATGGCTTCCATCACCTATAGCCTGTATGGCTAGTGGCCAGGGATGGTATGAAATTATATCCCAAGGCATTTGATTTACCACTTTGGGATAGACTGGTATGGCCTATCACAGAGTTGGTGAACCTATGGCAGCTGAAATAAAAATCTATGTTAATTTTGAAATGTTAGCCATCTCCTTCTGTCTTGCATCAGCCGCATTTCCAAATCAACCAACCTAGGCATGCCAGACTCAAAAAGATGATTTATAAAGTATCATTTGAGGAGGACCTCGTTATTTTGCACTACGTTTGCACCGTGTGCTGTGTTGTATTGAATGGAAAGGATCTGAACCTAACGAACGAAGTTGAAGAATCCAGTCTAGAAGATAAATTATTGGGTGTTCCTGGGCATTTTGTATCACTTTAAACATCCCTTCACCATTCGAGAACAAAATATCCTTAACGGTTTCAGGAGAAATACTCCCTATCCCAGTGAAGCGTAGATAACACCTTCATCCTTTGGCTAGTACATGTGCTCGCCATGAAAATGGCGTGCAGAGCAATTTAAGCAAAGAGAGTGCGTTATTTTTAATATAGTACATTTGCTGTGCTGCTCCTCGCCATGCTTTCATTGCACCCTGAAGCGCTGCTTTGATTATGTGATTTAATCGATCATGTCAGCTCCAGCACTGAGAATAAAAAAGAAATCTCCAGAGTACAATGAAGTTGTCCAAATGGCTGCTTTTTTACAGATTACCTTTATTTCTCCAGTAAAAGGAGAGGGCAGGACGAGCTCTGTTCCCTTCTGTTCATTACATGTGCAGATGATGAGTGTGCCCCCTTTTTTCATTTTCAGCAATGGTCAACTTCTCCGGTGTCAGAATACATGAGCAAAATATACCTCTTAGTTACATTATCTTGTCAACCATGGGGAATCTACAATATTGGCAATCCTGGCTGATATCTTTTCTGGAGTTGAGGGGGGAAACAGTGCTAGATCCAGAGATGCAGCACCGCTGAATACTGGCAGTCACCTGAAATGAGAACTGTCAGCATTCACTGTGTACAGCCCCTCTTCCCCACCTCCTATTTGCCAGACGTATACCGTCGCTGAAAGGGAATATTTGTATATTTAGTCTGGATTTTCATGGAGTTGATCTAGAATGCTAGAAGGGAGCAGATGATTGCTAAAAATGCAGTCGGCTGATTTACTCACCCACAAATATGAGCAGAAGTTGAGTTCAGAGCAGCATTGGGGGCCTTGCAATATTACGCTTAGCACTGAAAAGACCCCTTGCAAGTTTTCCTCTATTTTTTATCCTGGCTGTGCTGGAACCTTGCTCATCTACACAAAGACTTTGGGGTGTCATCTGAAACCTAGAAATAAGCAGGCATTGACCCCGGATGCCTCCACTCTGGATGGAGCTCTACATGAGTACTCACTTTAGAGGGAACATGTGTGTGTGTTGTGTCGTTACAGTCGTGACCGACTCTACGTGACTCCATGTCCATGGAGTTTTCTTGGCAGGAGTACTGGAGTGGCTTGCCAGTTCCTACTCCAGGCACCTACAGCACCTGGTATTCGCTGGTGGTCTCCCTTCCAAGTACTAACCAGGGCCGACCCTGCTTAGCTTCCGAAATCAAGCGAGATCGGATGTGCTTTGGGCATCTAGGCAGCTTCCAGAGGGAACATAGACTCCTTGATTTATCTAGGGAGCAACTGATGCTGCAGCGTGGCTAAAATCCAGTGGGAAACATCCTGCTGGTGAACATGGTAAATCACACTAGCATTAGGCCCATGGAATTCGTGGGGATTTTGTGAGTCAACTGTTCTGTAAGTTCCATTGATTCAAATAGCCTTTAGCCCAGGAAACCACAACTGGATTAGGCAGATTTGGATCAATGGAGTTTATGGAGAAGTTGATTGTCCAGTGAGTAGTAGAAGCATGACTGTGCTCATTATCATAAGCTTTCGAAGTTATAAAAATGGAGAGAGGCACTTCACTCCCAGCTTATGGCTTCTTTTTTTTTGTTTTAAGGCAATGTGGAATTATTAAACAAACATCAAAGACTTTTTATGTTCAACCTCAATGAGATAAATAGCAATAGAGCTGATCCTAGTTTCCTGTTTCCTACTTTTTCTTCTAGGTTAAATGTGATAAGAAGGTTGGTGGCAGATGAAGTTGACTTCCTACATCACATCACCCAGCTTGACCTTCGGGACAATAAACTAGGCGAACTAGATGCCACCATCTTTAATAATGTTGAAATAATGCACTGTGAAAGAAACCAACTAGTGACCCTTAAAATCAGTGGATACTTGCTTAAAGCTCTTTACGCCTCTTCCAATGGTATGTCTGCTTTTGTAAAGCCAGTTCACACAAGGTGCCTTATTTCTGAATCATTCTCCTTGATGTTTGATACAGGTTAGAACTGGGAGTCAGCTAGACTCCCCAGCATGCTGGCGGGATGTAAAACATCTAGCCCAGGAGGGCTGAAGAATATTTTTCAGTTTTGCTGGGTGCCAAAAGGGAGGACATAAAGGGGAAATGCCATTTTCATTGTTATTATTATTGTTCAATTTATTGCAAGGGTTATGCATAGTGACATTTTTTTATAATGGACTTTGTAACTGAAAATTAGTTTAAATTAAAAGTTGTGCTTTTATTGGAAAAATTGCCATGCACCCTCTAGTGTTGGAAAAAATGTTTTTTAAAAAGTTATATCTATCTATCTATCTATCTATCTATCTATCTATCTATCTATCTAT
>JAHTLZ010000204.1:76380537-76394671 GCA_023846285.1 Phrynocephalus versicolor | reverse complement strand
TATCTATCTATCTATCTATCTATCTATCTATCTATCTATCTATCTATCTATCTATCTATCTATCTATCTATCTATCTATCTTATCATGAAATGTGGGGGACTCCAGGGGCACAAGACATGCATCAGAACATCACAGAATAGTCTCCCAACACGTAGAGGGCAGAAAGGGCTTTTTAGTTATTAAAAAGACCAAGTTTGGGGGAGCAGTGGCTGGGTGCTCTGGGAAGAATGGTTTATGGGAACTGCATATAGTTCACAGGCTGCCTATTGCCCTCTCCTAGTATAACCAAAATGTTTTAGAGGACCACCATGCCAATAGAAGTCTTGTAATTCTGGAAAGAACGGTAGCATTCATGTTCCACACTTTCAGACGCCCAGTGTGTTTCATCTACATTATCTAAGTCAAGTTAATCCACATAACTAGTGACAAGGCTGGAATGTCCTGTAAAGTTAATGGAATTCTGAGGATAAGGGGTGAGTCCTGTCCAAAAATTTGGCTAGTTGAAGTCTAGATGAAATATAGTCCCTGCTCCTTCCTCGTAAATTTCCCAAGCATCCTTTCTTCCAGCATGACATGGCCCCGTTCTTGTTGCTAGGGTCTTTATGGGGTTCTTTTTCAGACTGTCTTTTCCCCTTGCACTGTCTTTTCTATAGTGGCTGCCTTTTCTTCCAGTCACCTGTCTCTTTCCCAAACAGTTCCCTAGCTTCTAGTTCAAAATTTATGGCTTGCACAACCCTATTGGCTCCCTCATATTTGGCCCAGATTCTAATCCTTGGCCTCGGAGAAGGATTCAGATTCCCCCCTCCCTTGTATTAAACACTAGAGATGGGCACGACTCAGAAAAAAATTTCGTTTTCGTTTTCGTCTAGGGGTCCGTTTCGGCTCGTTTCCGTTTTCGCGAGCTAATTTTCAAAATTTTTCGTTTTTGTTTCGTTACGTAACGAAAACGAATAACGAAAACGAAATTTTTTTCGTTTCTTCCCATTTAGCTCCATTAAGTGCTTTTCCAGTAACGAAAAACGAAAATTGGCTCAAAATTAGTCGTTTCATTTCCGTTTTCGGTCCATTTTTGAACCGTTTTTCGTTTTCGTTTCGTTACGTAACGAAAACGAAAAAACGAAAACGGAAACGAAAATTTCGCTAAGTCGTGCCCATCTCTATTAAACACATAAGGAGGATGGTGAGATCTTATGATTGAGCCCTGCCCCAATTGGGGCCGGAGACCATGCTCCCTGCCAGTTGCAAGGGTATGTGGAGGGTCTCTCTGCAGGGTCCAGAATCCCCACTGGAGTCCCCTTACATCTCTATATTAGATATGCATGGAGAACCTCTTTGCAGGCTGGAAAACATGAGAGACATTCTTGTAGTCTGGTAGAATTCTCTCTTGAGTCCTGAACAGCCTTTTCTTTTTTTCCCCCCTACCTTCCTACAGATATAACACAGCCCCTGTTTGTTTGTTTTTAGCCCCATGCAATGGGGTTTGAATCCTGGGTGCCATGCAGCGGAGTGAGCTCCTGCTGATAACCCCAGCTCCTGCCAACCCAGCAGTTTGAAAGCATGTAAATGCAAGTAGATAAATAGGTATTGCCGTAAAAAGCGGGAAGGTAAAACAGTGTTTCCTTGCAGCCATGCCGACCACATGGCCATGGGCTTGCCCAACACTGGCTCTTCGGCTTGAATACAGAGATGAGCACTAGAGTCGGACACGACTAGCACGCATGTGCAGGGGGAACCTTTACCTTTACCTTAATGTGTCCTTTAGTCCAAATTGCCCTTTCACTTTCATTGTTGATGCTGCACTTCTAGCTGCCATTTTACTGCTGACTGTAGACTACTCTGACAATCAGAATAGCTCTGAACATGTCATGGTCTGATGTTTTGGCAGTGCTAAGGTGAAGAAAATTGAGTGTGGCCTTAATTAAAAATGATAATATAGTTTCTCTCACTTCGCTAAGAGATAAAAATGGTTCTGACAGGAACCTACAGAGCAGATTGAACTACAGCCTTCCTTAGAAGACCACCCCTTATTTGTTAATTTACCTCAACTGGCACTTACTGTTTCAGTAAGTTCACTCAATAAAACATTTCATTTTGTTCACAGTTCTTGTACAAAAGCAAACATTTTGTAGAAATGTTCATTTGTTACATTACTGAGCTTAACAACTTGATATGCTTCATTACTTACTAACTGACTGGTTAGAATGGTGAGAAAACACTTTACTGTGACTGTTCATTTCTGACCCCATAACTCACACACACAATACTGACAGAATACTACCTAATAACTGGCAGACTTGCTGAACAGGGAGGGGCGTGGTGGCTCAGTGGACTAAGGCTCTGGCGGTTCGAATCCTGGGTGCCACACAGTGGAGCGAGCTCCCGCTGTTCACCCCAGCTCCTGCCAACCTAGCAGTTCGAAAGCATGTAAAATGCAAGTAGATAAAATAGGTACCGCCGTAAAAGGCGGGAAGGTAAAAACAGTGCCACATGGCCATGGACTTGCACAACACTGGCTCTTCCAGCTTGAATACGGAGATGAGCACCGCCCCTAGAGTCGGACACGACTAGCATGCATATGCAGGGGGAACCTTTACCTTTACCTTTTTGCTGAACAGAACCCTGTATGGCTGTAAAAAGGTAGGAACAGAAAGCAGAAGGAGAAAGGAAACTACTGCCTGCTATTCAGTTGAATGGCATTCACTGCAGCTCCCTCCCTCAAAGGCATCCTAGGAGGGTGCAACATATTCAGCGGCCATGATATCCGAATGGTTAAGCCAGTAGTAGCTCAGTTGGCATATCGCTGATAGAAGTACCCTTGCTGGCTGGAAATATAGATTCTTTTTTTTTTTTGGCAACATTTCTGTTCCTTTTGACTGAATGATGATGTACCAGAACTTGACAGGGAAAATCTGTTGCCCTCGGCTTGCTTTGTAAATTGCACTGAACAATTTCTACCTTGAACCCCAGTGTGAGAAACATTAAATCACCTTGCATTGTTTATGCAAATGAAACAAATATACATTCCTCTGTTTTGTGTAATGGCTCTATTCAGGATGGTCCAGATCCCTACAGTCCCTCCGATTGCGGGGGAATTTTGATAATTTGTTTGAAATTGGTAATAGAAAATTCATATGAATCAGTAACGTTTCTTCCTCCTCCTCCTCCTCCTCCTCCTCCTCCTCCTGCTTCTTGCTACATCTCCACAAGTCTGGGAAGAGATCGTAGGTTCATGACCTACATAGTGGTTTATTGATTGCCTAACCTCTTGCCTCTTCTAAGCTCTTTTAAAAGACCAACTACTGTATGACCATCCTAGGGCTTGCATAAATTTTTGTTGAACACAATTTCAATAAGTGGCAGCAAAATTTGGTTTTATAAAGCAAGTTCATTAAACGTGTATGGGGATTTTGCAGCTGGGGAACATAACAATTTGTGTATGCACATTACTATGACTGAAGGTCATGGACTGGAATCTTAATGTGAGGTTAAAAAGATGCTTGGATTGCTTATCTAGGGAATATCAGCAATATAATATCAAATTACTGGTGATCTTTCTTTCTTTCTTTCTTTCTTTCTTTCTTTCTTTACCAGAATGGTCATGGGAAATGATCACATGTGGAGGAATCACTGATTTAAGACTTCTCACTGAGGAGATAAACCTCCACCAGACTAGATTGTATTACTGCAGCCGACTGCAGATGGCGACTTGTGTGCTTTAATGCTGTCTCGGTTCACACCCAAGGAAACTCGCACATATACACAGACACTTATTTACGTTTTCAGGATACAGCTTAATGCAAGGAAGAGGAACATATTGAGGACAATATTTGTTTTGGACTAAATCTGTCAGGCTGCATTTGCAGGAGTGGGAGGGTGAGAACTCAGTATCAAATTAGATAGCCTTTCGTTCTTCACTTCCTTCCTTCCTCCTGTCTTGCAGTTTGTCTTTTTCTCCCTCTCTCTTTCTTACAACTTTTCTCTCTCAGAGTATATTGACAGTACATAGTTCTAGCTTGAGCATAAGGACATTCCTCAGCCTGTCAAATTTCAGTTGTTTTAGTGCAGTGGTTCTCAACCTGTGGGTCCAAGATGTTCTTGGACTGCAACCCCCAGAAGCCTCCACCACTCGCTGTGCTGGAAGGGGTTTCTGGGAGTTGCAGTCCAAGAACATCTTGGGACCCACATGTTGAGAACCACTGTTTTAGTGGATCAGACCATAGTACTGTTTTGAGACTGTTTTTTAGGAAAGCAGGAAGAAAAAAATCTCATATAAACCTATGGGGAAACCAAACAAAATTTTATTGAGGCTTTATATCTAGTGAAATTCCTTCAGTGCCTTACCAAAACATTTCTTGCTTCTCAGTGTGTATGATATATAATATGTGTAACGGGTTTAATGAATTTGTGGAGAAGAAAATAGTATTGTTTTTAAAAAGCCAGTTATATTTTTAAATGTGCGAACTGTCTTATTCCTTTTCCAGAACTTGTTCACCTTGATGTGTACCCAGTTCCAAATTATCTGACCTATATGGATGTTTCAAGGTAAATATGATATATTTTGAAGTACTCTGTCCTTTCCTCAATCTTTTTTTGTTCCATAACATTGAGATACCGTGGTGACTTTTCTCTGGGCCAAAGCTGAAGCTGACTAGACACATCCCTTCTTATCTTGTAGTTTCTTTTTATAGTATGTATGTTTATACATATTATAAAAAGTAATGAGACAAGAATTGAGAGAGACAGAGAGACCCTTGAATGGGTCCAGAGACGGGTGACCAGGATGGTTAAAGGTCTGGAAGAAATGTCTTATGAGGAGAAGCTTAGGGATCTGGGAATGTTTAGCCTTATTTTAAAAAGAAGGCTGAGAGGGGATATGATAGCTATGTTTAAATATTTGAAAGGATGTCTTATTGAAGAAGGGACTGATTTGTTTTCCATGGCTTCAGAGACTATCATGTGGGGCAGTGGTCTCATACTACAGGAAAAGAGATTCAATTTAAACATTAGGAAGAACTTCATGACAGCTAGAACTGTTCGGCAGTGGAATATGCTGGCATGGAGGATGGTAGAGTCTTATGTCGAGAGTCCTGTGATGGGGGATCCTGCATGGCAGGGGATTGGACTAGATGGCCCTTGAGGTCTCCTCCAACTCCATGATTCTATAGTTCTATATACAGTACACATGCCAGATACAGATCTAAATTGACTCAATATTAGTCAAGGTTTCTTAGAGCACTACCAAATATAAAACACTACAATAATTGTACTGTGCCTACTGTATTTCCCAGATATATTTTATCCTCCTTAACATATCCGCCTTTAAAACCTCAAAAGGTAACCAGAGAGTCTTATTACCATTACCATTATCTCCCCCTTATGTCTACGGAAGTGGATTTTATCCACAAATGCTCACATCAAATTATAACAGTATTTTAACATGACATAGCATTCTATCTTTTTAATTTTTTTTGTCTAATTGTTTTATTTTTCTTTTCTTTTTTTGCCTGAAATTCCATTCCTTGTAACTCATCAGCCAGTTTGGGCAGGGAAAGCTGCTAATCTCTGGCTTCCAACACTTCTTTGTTTCCATTGCCAGTTGTGATTTCTGGTGAATAGAGGAGGTATTGACCTTCATGCAAAATCCTGAATATAATGGCTGATCCTCACGAAACAGGGCAGCAAACCTGTTTTAGCCATTGTGGGTGCATTAGAGACCATTTGCCTAGTCCTGACATCCTCAAACTAGAACTGATCCAACAGATTAGTTGCTTGTATTTTGTAGATCAGACTGAAAAATGAATGAAATTTAGACTGAATGTCTGAATGAATCTATGCACAATTACTGTATATACTCGAATATAAGTCTAGTTTTCCAGCCCTAATTTTGGGCTGAAAAAAGGGGGCCCTTGACTTATATTCGGGTCAGTACTTTTAACCACTGAGGCAAGTGCTTGGGTTGGTGGCTAAAAGTCATTTTAAACATTGTGCGGTGCTTCTCCTGACCCCCTTCTGCACCATGGGGGAGCGGCACGCGATGTTTTAAACAGCGCTTGTCTCGGTGGCTAATAGTCATTTTAAACATCACACACCGCTCCCCCAGCTCACAAAGGAGGAACTGCCAGGCCCTCCTGCATTTCCTCACCCTAGACTTATACTCAAGAATTTTTCCCAGTTTTGTGGGTTTAAATTATGGACCTCGACTTATACTCGGGTCGACTTATACTTGAGTATATATGGTAAATGAAGTACAGTGGTACCTCTTCTTATGAGTTTAATCTGTTCTGAATGCACACTCTTAAGTCAAATAACTATTAAGTAGAGGTACCATATCTAAAAATTGAAATAAATAAAAAAATTCTGCAGTTAAAGCACCAACAGTTTTCTGCTCTTAAGTCGAATTACTCTTAAGTAGAGCTGCTCTTAAGTACAGGCACCACTGTAGTTGTAAAAAATACATCTTCAGACTTTATACAGGCTCTCCCTTGAGACTCACAAGCTTAATATGTTGAAAAGAGAGAATGCACCTTCCAAATAATAATACTGTATATAATTTCAAAGTTGTAAAAGTGGTTTCCCGGTAAGATAACATGACACCTAAATGTATGTGTAGAAGGAAGAGAAGCACAGATAGATAGGATGCCTCGGATGCACAGGTCTGGTGCTTCTTTACCTCTCTCCTGGTTGCTTCATCTTCCTTCTGTTCCTTGAAAGATCTACGAAAGACAACTATAAACACAGCTGTTGTTATTTAAAGCAGCAGCAGCAAAAACATTTCACTTCTCCTTATACAATACTGTGTCTCATCAGACATTATTGAAGGCAGCACAACTATTTTACCAGGATTAAAGGAACGCAGTTCTAAATGGATGGGTCTGTTTGTACTTTGAAGCAGTCCTTCCTTTTTCTTTCTTTCTTTCTTTCTTTCTTTCTTTCTTTCTTTCTTTCTTTCTTTCTTTCTTTCTTTCTTTCTTTCTTTCTTTCTTTCTCTTTCTTTCTTTCTTTCTTTCTTTCTTTCTTTCTTTCTTTCTTTCTTTCTTTCTTCTAGCAAGCCTTGGTTTGCCATGGGGTTGCGACGGGGGGGGGGGAACTGTTGTATCTGAATAGGCACTCTGAATGAGGCAAGGGTGTTGCCGGAGGGTGTTGTCAGTGACTTGAAGCAATATAAGTGCATGAGTCAGTATAATTGCATGCCAGAATCTCATCAGTATGTTTGCACGGGTAAGTAAGCATAATTTATTGAACATCACAGTTGTCCATTATTGCTACAAGTCATGGTACTAAGAAATACTTGATTTCACAATATCTTTGTGACTTGTATGCTGGCTTGATTTCATGAGAAGACTGCAGGCTGAAAAGATCTGTAATGCTTGTATTTCCTCTAGAGAAACGAGTTCAGTTAATGTGTTCTGTATTTCAGAACCAGTTTAATGGAAGATATATTTGACTGTAGCTAATCTAAATAGTTTTTGTCGCTCTGCAAACACTTCCAGCTGAAAAAGCCGGTGACAAATTGTATCCCCCACAGTCGTGTCTTGAGCTGAAAGAATTGATGATTATATGAAGCCTAATGGTGAACTGGGATGTTATTTTGTTTTTGAATTTCCGTAATTCTTCACTCTGGGAGTTAAAACTGAAATACAAACACCTTATAAAATAACTGAATTACTTGGGTCGAAGTCCTGAACTTGAAAAGCTTTGAGCCGTAGCTAGGCCTAGATCTGCCTAACTTCCTGCTCAGAAAGAAAGCTCCCAGAGAGCACTTGGGCAGGTCTCTGTCTGTCAGGTAGAAATCCCAGAATGGAGAATTATGAGATCTGTAATTTTAAAAATATCTGAAAATCCCATATCTTTTGGTGAGGTTAGCTTATGAAGCTTATTTGAACCAAGGCTTGTGCAGCCTGCCACTATGGCTTCATCCTGACTTCTTTGTCTAACTTGAGCAGCAAACCCCATCATAGGAGTAGGCAGGATATAGAAATACAGACCATTTCCCCAACTCTAGACCTTTTGGAGGCTGTACCACCATATGAAACTGGAAGTGTCTGGTGCCCAGATTTTGTTTTTAAAGTTGAGACAATGTAGGTGGGTAGGCCCACGTTGTTTCTGATGAAAACTGAAAACTTCTAGAATTCTGTGCAGGGCTTAACTGGGGCACATTTTTTTTGTCCTTTGTGAGGACATCGGGATGAACAGAAGTGGTCTTGGAGGTCCATAGTTCTCACTTGTGGCATACTTTGGTTTGTCTGTGTGTCTGCCTATTCCTGACACACCCCTTTAATCTGGTCACTTCACGCTTCATCTGCCATCTATCTCTTTTATGTAGAAACCACCTCGAGAACTTGCCTGAGTGGGTTTGTGATAGCCGAAAGTTGGAAGTGCTGGATCTTGGCCACAATCAAATACAGGAACTGCCTGCCCGGTGAGTCCTGCTGACATAAACAACCACGAGCAAGATACGTACCACATGCAGAAATAATTGCTGAGTCAGTATTTAGCTTGTTCCAGTGACAGCTCTGTGTGTGTGTGTGTGATCTTCTGTTTGATGGTTTTTTTAACCTCATGGGGTGTATTTGTGCCATTTGCTTCCACACAGACTAGAACAAAACATGCAGCCGCTCCGAGTTCCAGGCAAACGTTCTCAAGTTGCCCGTGCAGCTGTTTAGATTTACGAGGCTCCACTCTGCAAATATTAAAATAGTTTTTGACAGCAGCTGGGGGGTGGGGAAATAAAATTTGCTTGTAGGATTTTTAAATAGGTGTTGTGAGCCCAAGGAAGTGCAGATAAGGGAATCACTTTGTTGCCAGATGATAAAAACATCTCTGTTTACAGATATAGATATACAGTAGAGATCGATATGTCAGTAATAATGCTTATCAGATGTATTACATGATAGATGGTTGTGAAGCAAGAGGTTGCAGTAAAGCCAATTAATTGGTTCCTGCATGTCAGATTCTGCTCCAAAGTTTTTAGCTCGTGGGCATTTGGAAAATGTTTTGGAAACACTTGCATTTGACTGCTAGATGTATTTATTTATTTATTTATTATTTAAAATATTTATATCCTCCCTTTCTTCCCAAAAGGATCCAAGGCAGCTCTATAGTAATTTTGGTCATTCTTGGAAAGGTTGTGGAGAAATGTAGGTAGTACAGAGGAGATGTGAATGACTTTTAGAAGGAAAACGATGGCTTATTAAGCATTCAGGGTTGAAAGGGAGGACAGAATTCATTAGAATTAACACTTGTGTGTGAGCATGGTACTGCTTAATTCTTTTAGACTGTCATTTATAACTGGGTATTGCTATACCAACATTGTTTTGTCTGGAATCTTGCAGACATCACATTCTAAACATTAGGCAGGGCTGTGCTTGGGCTCAATTTGTAATAGTTAGATCATTGCTACCATTAAAAAAAATCGCACACAATACCCGTCTTCTACTGTTTTGTTTTTATTGTATAAATAGTTGTACATACTTCAAGAAGTGTTTGACTATGACTCCCATAGTCAAACACATATACAACAACAGCCTGCATGTTGTTGTATATGCCAGTTAGAAATTACAGTATTTGGAATTCAGCAAATTCGGAGGTTGGAAAAGACCAGTGCAAAGAAGCCATGTTGGTCCTGCTGTTGCTGCTGCTGCTGCTGTTGTTGTTGTGGCTAAGTTCATTGAAATGGAAGGAGTTCTGTGGTGCAAAACCTAATTAAATGCCTGGATGTTGCACATTTACATAGATTATGTAGCTTATCTTGGGTTAGCAGGTCAAAAGGACCAAGGCGTAGCTGCCACAACCAGCTTCACTGGAAAATTGCACTAGACACTTATTTGCATGCTATGTTTGTAATCAAACAAACAAACAAACAAACATATGCTAGGAACATTTTCTCTTAAATGGTAGTTAAGGAATTCAGTATTAAATTGCATGTTTAGTATAAATTGTATCAATTAGAAATTGCACAGTGTGCGCAGGCTTGACTAATGATTAGGATGGGAGCACTGTTTGACCTCTTCTTAGAAGAGAACCCATTGCTGTACCAGCCAAGGCACATGGCATTGCCTTACACTGAGGCAGACAATCTTACTCTCTGGTTCCTGCTTTACAGATGTCAGGTAGAGCTTTTCAACAATACCTGCTGCCTGATCTTTTTAAGGAGAGCTGCCAGGGTTTGAACCTGGAACATTCAACATGCAAAAACCGTTCTTTTCCAAGGAATCCATAGTCCTCCCATAATGTATCCTATGATCGAGAAAGGCTTGATGGCCAACTAAAACCTCACTGGACACACTGCAGCTGGTGGTCCCAACCAGAATAGAGACATTGAGTTAGTTGCTGGATTGTAAGCCAAGACTTTTGTCTGTTTTCCTTTCTTTGCCAGTTCCATTTTAATTGAGACTAGCAGTTGGATCTAGGCCTTTGGGCTACTTCCACGTCATCTGCTAAACACTGCAGTGTCTTGATTCTTAAATCTTTGTTGATAAATATGTTGTAGTTATAGTCCAGTTCCCACTTTAATATGATGGTACATTGAAGCCCTACTGGTAGTATTGTGTATCCACTAGCAAAAGCCATTTGCCAGAAGATGCGTAGTGTTCATAGTAGTGCTGGTGGAAAGCAGAGAAAACTGAAATTCTGGTTCAGGCACAAATGGTCAGGATTTGTTCTGCTAACAGTAAATTGGAAAGGGAAAGCCGTCAACACCCCCTTTGCTGCAAAATATGAAGATATTCTCAATAAAAATACAAGGGAAACAAACCTAGCATCCATACCCACTCATGCTGTCTTTCCCAGTTGTAAAACTCACCGTACTGACTTCTGTCCTTAACTAGATAATACAGTCTGTTGTCATCCCGAGGCAACAACTGGGAGTACTGGCCCTTCTGTAGCTTATCTGATGACATCCACCAAGGAAAACTCAGCTGTATGCAAGGATATAACCGATGGCTCCATACTTTATGGATTTAGGATGATCTTTGGGTTTATCTTTTAAGTGGAGGAAGTGCACATATCTCCTGCAACTTCTGTTGATCTTGCTAGGGATGTTTGTCTGTGTGTGCTTTTTCCGGGGCGGAAAAGGGGTGGTCGAGTCTTTCCCTACAGTGCTGAGCAGTTGGTGAATCTGCGATTGAAAGAAGGGTCAGCTGTGGGGCAGAGGCGCCTCCTGATTAAAACATACAGCCAGAGGGAGACCACGGCAGGTGGCAGACGAAAATAATCTTCAGCAAGGGATTCCCCACTGCTGCTCTCCCACTGTCATCACCCTTCTTTTTGTTGTGGGTGCGGGGAGGAGTACTTGACAACTTCAGAGCAGATTTCATTGTGGGACTTCTCTTCCCTGCTCTTTATTTGTTGCGTTTAATTAGTTTTACAGGAGCCGCATTGCCCAATTAAGGTGTCTTGTAAAGCAGCAACTCATTTACTTTCCCTCCTGCCCCCCAGGAGACGGGGGTGTTTGGCTACCCATAGCATGCAAGGGCTCAAGACACTAAAGCCGATTAGATGAATTTCATTCCCTGTAGAACTAGAAGGAGGCTTTATGTTAGTGGTGGGTATTAGGAGAGGAAAAAATTGAGGGAGGGGAAGGAAGGCTTCAGGAAGGGGAGATCACATTCTTGAGTCCGCATACGACGGATGGCCAACATTTGTTGAAAAACTATATTCTTCTGCATATGCCTAAGATATTGTTGGTTAAAACAAAATGGCCTGGTTTAGTTATTATCCTAAAATAAGCTCTGGACTTTTCAGTCCTCTTACCTCCTCCTAGCACCGTTGTGGGGAGACAGGAAGCATTTGGTTCTGTATTTAAACTTACCGTAGTTTTCTATGACACCTAAAGCTGGTGAAACTGTGGTTTGTTAAATCCCTAATTTAGAAGGCAACTGAGATTAAGATAAGGGATGAAAGTTCCAAACTTCAAACTGTACAAGTAGTTCAGCAGTTTATTGATTGTCGTGGCCCCGTTGGATTGTCCTCCTGCTCTGTCAGGTGGCCCTTCAGGATAGGTTGTCCTCTGGCCTGTCTTCGAAAGATGAAGATGTGTGTAGCCTGAGGCCAGGCCACCCAGAAAACATTTTAGGCAAGTTGGGATTTGAGCTTCATTTTCCCACTTTGAAGCCCAGCATTCAGCCATAGGGGATGACCATGGCTTGTCTATACAGAGTAGCGAAACCTTGCCCTGAACCAATCCAGTTCATGATAGGGTAAAAAGCTTGTTGAGAATTTCAGTGATAAACAAAAATAGAAGTCACATAACGCTGAGCCCTTTCATATCATGGGATCAATACAACCTTTGTATGCTTCCTTGTATGTGCCCTTCTTAACGGTGAAGCTGCTTGACCGAACTGTGATGACTTTTAGTTGTATTGGGCTGTTTTTCCGTGTTCTGGAAGTTTTTCTTCCTGATGTTTCGCCAGACTCTGTGGCTGGCATCTTCAGAGGGCAAGGGCACTCTATACCCCAGAGCACAGAGGGAACTCCTAGTTCCCCGAGCTCCTTGCCCTCTGAAGATGCCAGCGACATAATCTGGTGAAACATCAGGAAGAAGAACTTCCAGAACACAGCCAAACAGCCCGAAAAACTTACAACTATCAGATCCCGGCTGTGAAAGCCTTCAAGAATACATTGTGATGACTTAGTTTCCTAATCCCACCTCCCATGAGTAAGTTATTTCATGTGGCAAAATTTATTTCCGACCCCCTAAAATTCGGTTGAGTGAATATAACTAACAGCTGCCTGTTGTCTTAGGGAGCACGCTGGGGTTCGTTCAGAGCATTATTATTTAGACTTATACCCCAGCCATCTGGCCACTCTGGGTGGCTTTCAGCAGAACTAAACAACACATATCAAACAGAGCAAACTATTACCCTATTACAACACAAGACCAATCATAACGTGCATTATAAAATCATATTCAACACTTTAATTGAACTTACTTACAGGTAAATTAAATAACCTGATGCGGAAAAGTACAGGAAGCCAATGCAGGGCGGCCAGAGTAGGGGAGATATGATCATTACATCTCAACCCCGTTAGAAGTCTGGCTGCTTCGTTCTGCACCTGCTGAACCGTTGTGTGTGTGTGTGTGTGTGGCACTGGGTGAAAGTTGGTTAAGGGACGTGGTCCATTTTGTTTTAATGAATAGTATCATTTACGCAATGAAGAGGCATCCTGAGTTGCCAGATACTCTTTCCTCTACAAAATTGCTAATTGGATATTTTTGTGTTAATTGATTTTCTGCGTTTTATTACTCATGCGGCTGACATGTGCTTTCCCTCCCTCTATAAGATTATTTTGCAACATCAGCTTGCGCAAACTGCTCGCCGGGCACAATCGGTTAGCGAGGCTACCGGAGAGGATTGAACGAACACACGTGGAGGTCCTGGATGTGCAACACAACCTGCTTATGGAGCTGCCCTCTAATTTGCTGCTGAAAGCTGACAGGTAATCTGAAAAAAGGTGGTATTTGGGTAAAACAACTTATTATCTCGAAATGAGGATTTGGTAAACCATAAGATAATGGTATACGATGTGATCAAAAGCTTGTTGGTTTATTTATCTTATACTTTGGGTGCAATTATTTTTAAAAAGTTATAAGGGAAACACAATACTCTTAAGGTTATTAAAGATTGATTTTTGTCAGCAGTTGCAGACGAGGTATTGTTAGACTGCAATTTCCATCAGCCCGTGCCAGCGTAACGAGAATTGAAGTTACAGCCTAACATGTCAAGTGGCACAGGTTTCGCACCTCTGATTCACAAGGATATGCCATAAAGCAGAAGAAAGGATCAGCCCTGGGTGGTGTTTGCTTTCCCTTGTGTCTACATGAGTAATGGTTAATCTTTTGACTGACAGACTGCGAGCACAGAATATCGACTGACTTTGAGATGTAGTGGATAGTCTCCCCTCCTAAGAGGGGTGTGTGGTTGCCTGGCTCAGTGGAACTTAAAGGGTAAAAGTTCATAGTGAATTGGAGCTGAATTTTTCCTCTCTCCTCACTTGTTGGACGAGGGAAGACTGTTCGCTTGTGTCTGATGCTGCTGAACTGTCTGGCTCCATTGGAGACTATCCGTTCAGTGTTCAGCCTTCGTCACTCTCTCTCTCTCTCTCTCTCTCTCTCTCTCTCTCTCTCTCTCTCTC
>JAHTLZ010000204.1:76367821-76378915 GCA_023846285.1 Phrynocephalus versicolor | reverse complement strand
TTGATTGATTGATTGATTGATTGATTGATTGATTGATTGATTGATTGTTGGTTTCTAGAACCTGACCTTGGTGTACAAATCCCATGATTCAGTTGCTGCAGTGAGTGGTATGATTTGTAGTCCAAAACATATGGCAATTGCTGGGTTGGAGACTCCTGCCCTCAACATTTTCTGACAACTTAAGTACAGTATACAGTTTTCTGGGTTGCAGATTTGCACCTCTTTTCTTCTTCTTTTCCTTCCCCCAGCTCCAGCAACCCTTGAATTATTTATTCATGTTTCAAACACCATAGAATGTGAATCTTGGGATTGAAAAGGCTGACAAAGGGCGCTTTTACATGACCCCTAAGATCCGCTGGCCACTTAAATTCGGACCAGAGATCTTGGGGTTTGTCGCTCTTCCTGTGTTCCCACCCCTCCGCACTTCCTTGCTCCTGTCTGCTTGAGGGGAGGGAGAAAAAAAGGGAGAAAAAATGCAGGCTCACCTCCGCCTGCCAGTGGAAGCTGCCCCGAGCCCCATCGTCCTCGTGATTCCTGTCTCTTAAAGGGGCGCCGGGGACAAAAAAACAAACACAAGGCGAGGAGAGCCTGGCACTCACTGCTTTACATCCGCATCAGAAATTTTTCACCCTCGGAGACCAGGTACTTCAAAAATGCGCTGGGACACGCTTAGGTAGGCGTGGTCGCACTTAATTTTCTTTAAAGTCCGGAGCTGGTGGGAAAACAATTTTAAGCTCTGCATCTCGGAGCCCTTTGCATTGGATTTTAGGGGTTGTGTAAAAGCGCCCAAAGGAGGGTGTGATTAATTCTTGTTCGAGGACAGGCAGCTATTTCCATTAAGAAGATGTTGAGTCAAGGCAGTGTAAAAGTACCACATTAAGTGTCTAAAAGATCAAATATTAGATCAAGGATGGAAATTCTGGCATATTTAGAGTTCCCCTTAGCATATGCAGAGCATTTTTGTGTGTGTGCAGGGGTTGGGGGGAGTGTAGCCTTGCGCCCCAGTAGACTGTATAGAGGGGTCCTCCCGCATAGCTTCACTTCTGAATAACTGCATTCCTTGCCTCTCCATCTCTATAAATATCAGCATCCCAAATAAAATCCTAGGAATCTTCCAGTGTAAACCCCAGTGGCCTTCATCAGGGTGGCTCTCAGCAGCTCATGCACTTAATTTGGTATCATCACATTCTTCCACTCTTGTGCATATGCAGACAGAGAGGCAGACAGACAGACAGACACACACACACACACACCTCCTGCATTTGGGAAGGGCTATTTCATTGCCGTTGCCATAATACAGCCTGATTCTTGTTGCCCTTGCTGCTCATAGTCTTTTTATGCTGAATTAATTAAAACACCTTTAGGTTTTCCTTTTTAACTGTTATTTTTAAATTCATTGGGACCTAATTAAGTGACCATTTTAATTGTGTTTGGCCAAGATAGGGGCAGATTTTTTTTTTAAAAAAGCCACCCTAATTAATTAAAATATACAGATCTCTTCCACACTTTAGTGTTGCTATATACTTAGATTCATAGAATTGGAAGAGACCTCAAGGGCCATCCAGCCCAACCTCCTGCCATGCAGGAATTCCCCCTCAAAGTACTTTCTTCTCTCCACCTGATCTTTCCTTTTGATCCATCATCCTAGTGCTTGTTTGACTTTTTTCCATTCCTTCTTCATCTTTTTTTTTTGTACTCTCCTCCGGCCCCACTGCATTTTGTAAATACAGTGGTACCTTGTATAAAGGAATTAATTCGTTCCAAATGAAATAATGTTAAGCAACTTTTCCTTTATACAAATTGCCCATAGGAATGCATTGAAAACAGAGTAATCCCATTTTTATGCTGTATGGATTCGCCCCATAGGTGATTATGTTAAGCAAATTTCCCTTATCTCCGGAATTTTTTATGTTGTACAGATTTTATGTTATACAAACTGTTCATTATACAAGGGTCCACTGTACAGTGAAACAACATACTCAGTTGAGATATTGCCCTTGTGTACTGGTGATTTGAAATTGCAAGCAGTTTGGCATTCTAGATCTGTTAATCAGGAAGCTTGCCACTTACTTCAGGTTTCCGGTCTTTGCACTCTGGAGTTCTGAGTGACCAGTCTTTTGATTCCACATAAGGTTACCTTACCTTGCAGTTCATGAGCCATCTGTTTGGAGAACAGATGTTTTGTCTTATTCATTCAAACAGAAATAATTCCTCTTGTAATTTAAAGTGGGGGAAAGTACAAGTTCCCCAGATTGAAATATATTGTTTCAAAGCATTTTAAACTTTTCATAATGAACTCCTTGTGTTAAGCTAACTGTGAACTGGAGTACAGAATCCAAAATGATGCCCTGTGGTTTTGGCTGGCCTTCTGGTTTCTTCAGATAGGATGGAATTAATTTCAGATTTATTCTCCATAACTGCATGCGTTCAGGATAAAAGGAATTATGTTACCAAGGAGTAGGGCTTTTTGTGTTGTTTTATTTTGTTTCTTGAAACATATCTCCAGTAATTTCCTAGGTCTGATAGCAACGCTTTGTGGGAACGTGGTTTGATTTTGTGAATCAAAACTGGAAAGGCATATACAATATATTAGTTTTCTGTATGTATTTAAAAAATCCTAGTACCCGTTCTTCTTGTTCTCTGAATCCTACTAAACATTGTGAGAGTATTATTTATAATTTATTTAGTTTCTGAACTGCCATCCTATAAAACCTAATTACTTAACAGGGGGAAAATACAGGCATGTTTGGAATCTATGTAAGTTAAAACAGGCCAATATTTTCAAAATACAGAAGCGGCATAAGAAATTATAGCAGAGGTACAGTTGATTTAGAACTAGAGCAAATGGAAAAAAGGATAGGAGGATTAAAAAAAGTTCTTCATTCATTGTTGGAATAATGAGTGAGAGCCTCTTTGAATCAGATGTGTAGCGGCTAGGGTATCACCACTGCAGAGACCCTTAACCATCTGGCATTTCACCTAGAGAGGCATCCAAGCGTGATCTCTGAATCAGGGCAGGTACTTGTTGGACAATTGATTTTTTTTCAGGTTCCAGTCTGAAGCCAGCCCTGCAATTTGCAGCGGGTGAGGAATTGTACTTAGGATTAGCAGAGATGGCATAGCAGATGTGTGTTATGTTCATATCACTCAACATAAGCTATCAGTTTTATTGCTCCATTCTGAATAGTTGTTCAAAGCTTTGGAGCATCTTCAAAGGCAGCCAGTACAGAAGAGTGTGAGGGGAGCAATCGAGAAGCTTAACCCTCATTTGAAAGTTCATCCTTGTTATCCGCTGTGAGCAGATGAGGAAATCTGTGTGCTGCCTCCACTTTGGAAAGCCCTGCCTTCACGCCATATGCTCTGATGAAACCATACCTTATTATTGTACCACCGTATTCCCAGCATGGTATAGTGGATAGAGTGACAGACGAGGATTCTGGAGAACAGGGTCTGATACCCTACTTGGCCATAGAAATGCATTGGGGAGGGAGTATAACTGGTAAAACCATTCCCTTTAATGTCTTGCTTACCTTGAGAAGCCCTATTAGGGTATCTCTAAGTTGATTCCAACCCAATGGCACAGAACACACACGGAATACTACAATATTGTGTGATGGATCTGCCTACTTTTCAAAATGTAATTTGAATTTGGAGTTTCCGCCCAAATGACAGGTCAGTTTGGAGAATATATTTCTGGTAGTCCATGCAAGAGACGTGAGTCGGACCATAAGAAGGCTTAATTGACAGTAACAGGCTTTGAAAATTTCAGTAGGTGGCCCATTTGGCTCCTTTTGACAAAACAATGTGCCTTCCATTTCTCATGCTGTCCACTTATGGAGACCTGTGATTTGTTAGCTTTTATTTAGTCCATATTTTCTTTCTGCCAACCTACTTTTTCCTGGGCTTTTCTTGGGAGGGAGGGACGATATTAATGAGGCCAACATTTATAGCTTCTGGATGATGAGGAGTCTGTCATAGAACAAAGTATCCTCAAGCTTGCTTAATTACAGTATTTCCCTCAGTTCTTGCCTCATGAAATTTTCATGCTTTTTGGATTTCTTCTGCTTGAAATTTGTAGCACTGTTTGCTTCCTTTTTGCCTTTTCCATTTATGAATTCTGGAATGACTATAAAAATACAGAAGAGGTCTAGGATTCTCTTTCTCTTTACATGTGTGTGTGTGTGTGTGTGTGTGTTTCGCATATACAGTGTATTGTCATTCTGTTACCATCATTCTGAACTCTCTATTGATAAGGGTTAAGACTTCTTCACCCACATGGATAAACTTTCTGTCGAATGTCGTGGAATGTGTTAAGAGCTCAGTCATGTTGCAGAAATACTCCATGCAGTGGAGTGGGGTACTAGTTTGACTCAGCTAGACTCAGTGGGAAGCTATGGGTAATCACACTGGTTATCAGCAGAAGATGTTGCTTTGAAAAGGGAGAGTTCCTCTTGATACTAAGGACTGCTGGTGAACAGTCTGCCAGCAAAATTTCTCTTTCATCTCTGCCTTGGTATCCCCACAACCTGCCATTCCTCCAGTCGTTTCTTTTAGATAATAACAACCAGATTCTTTCAGTGCCTCCTCTCTTATCCATTGACATTTTGCTTTCCGTTCTAAGCTGCATACTTTGAACTGAAGAGGTCAAATATTGAGTGCATTGATAAAGACAGGTGAACTAACACGGGTGAACTATTTCATGTTCCCTTACCAATGGGGAAGACATTTTGAAATGATGATGAACTGATATCTGTGTCTTCTGTCTCTTAGCTTTGCTTTCCTCATGGGTTGGTTGTTAAACTTAAATGTCACCGTTTTGTTGGGAAGAAATACAAGATAACGAATGTAGCCGACTATCCTGCCATGCTGTTAATTTGCACGTGTGCATATGATTTCTTTCTGCTGCACTCTCTCCCACACCCACACCCACACCTACACACATGCACACAAACACACACATACTCACACACATGCATACGCACACACACACACACACACACACACACACACACACACACACACACACACACACACACAGGTGTAACTGTCTCCATTAAAAAGGGCTATTGATAAGATGTGGGAAATTATTGGCTGCCACCAGAATAGGCCCATTAACTCATTGGGATTTACAGAAATGTTGACTTACCGTTCAGTGAGTTAACTGGTTGGGCTAACAAGTGGATTTATGATATTGAGAAGCTGTTCAAACACTTGACATTGTAGTCAGAGTAGATAATCAGCATGTGAGAATGTTCACTCTCAACTGTGGACACAATACTAAACAAGTTCGTTTTTCTGGATAGAAGTGTACGATGCATTTTTTCCCACTCCAGGGGATCTCTCTCTGCCCCAGTCTGCACGGTAGTACCGGGAGCTGGTGGTTGGAATGTCCACACATGAGGAACTTAGCTGAATATGTACAAGACTCTCAGCGTACTGATCAAGACCATTAGCTGTGCTGCGGAATGTAGACTGTTGCTTATACATACTGTACATTGCATTCCCCAAAGCGACGTCTTGTCATTTTATTGCGAGATATGTAGAGACAGATTTGGGGCTTTGTTTTGTTTTGTCATTTTGCTTTGTGGTGATTTTTGCCGCTCTGCAGGGACTTTTGTTTTGTTTCCGAGTCACTTGTGTGAATGGACGTGCGTGCTTTTAGTTTTTTTAGATGGAAAGGCTTGAGGCAAGTGGCTTCTCCTTGCCTCTTTTTATAACCTTGTAAACTTCAATCTCTCTCTCTCAGTGTGCCACCCCATTTTGAAGACACAGAGCTTCTGTTAAATAATGAATGGTCCCGATGATTAAGCTGCTTTCTTTCTCCCCCCCCCTGCCCCCCCAATGAGACTGACTTCTCTGGAATGTGTAGAGCTAACCTAGTTTCTGTTCTCGTGAGCTCCTGGCGGTTTTTATTTTTAATGGGAAGGTTTTTGTGCACATATACGCACACCTCCCATTTGCAGCGGTCCACGTGATGGCTTAGTCGTGTGTCTGGCTCTTTATTTGCAGAAGGCAAGTGTCAACAACCTCGGCTTGAATGTATTAATTAGCAAATTTATTTATTTATTTATTTATTTATTTCCTCCCCTCCCCTTTTATTTATTTATTTATTTATTTATTTATTTATTTATTTATTTATTTATTTATTTGGTGCAGCTGTCCATACAGTCTGTCTGAGGGGAACTGCTAATATTTATCCTTTACTTGAATCTCAGCTGCAAATATTTTAAGCTGTAACTGGAGCGCTGCTTTCCATTGTTGGTTGTTTCAGATTCACATTACTGTTGTTTCAAGCAAACATTCTTGTTTGATCTTATGTCAAATGGCTTCCAGACTGTCACAGCTGTCATTTTTCATTGACATTGTCTAGGAAGGGGGAGGGGGTGGGGGAGCCAAGCCAGTATGGCCTTCAGCATTTTCATAGCTGTATCTGAGACCTGACCTACAACTTGGATTCCATTCTTAACGTACCCTTTCTCAGAAGGAAATCTAAAAGAATGAGAGGCAGCAGTGGCACTTCTACTGGTGTGAATGTATCAGGCTGTAGATTATTATGGCCCCTGTTGTGGGATTTAGTGATCAAGATAATAAGGCAGATGCTCTGAGTAGTATCTGTGCAAAATGAAAATACGCACATAGCCCGAAACCCAAATCATTTAGGGTTTCATAGGATTTAAGGTTTCATAGCACTTTGATTTGTGCCCAGAAATTGACTGATAATTTACAAAGCGGCTGGGATAAGAAATATCTGTTCTCCTTGTAGCTAGCTCCAGTCACCAGTCCAGCTGTATCCTGTTTGACCCACTGAAGTTTCCAAACTCTTCTCCAAAGCATCCCTATGTAGAGCACAAGGCTTATTTAATGCATGCGTCATCATGGCCAGATGAGACCTCTCCAGGATCAGGTGTAACTCGCTCACTAATTTTAACTGTGGAAATGAACTATTGGCCTTTGCCAAGACTTTTGCATCCAGGTTCAGGGATGAATCCAGGAGCGGATCCATGCAGATAGTCATAGATAGTGTAACCCTGTGGAGTACAAGTTGAATACTATATCATTCATGCACCCCTGAAGTGCCCTCCTTCCATTTTGGGAAAGGACACTAGCAGGAATTGGTTGATGTAGAGTTGAGGAGTTTGGGGGAGGGGATAGCATGAGGATAATTGTAAGGAGAACTGTTGTGGAAAGAGAAGGTGATTTTTGAAACCTTCCCTGTGATCCCACACCTATCGTAGTAAATGGAATTGATTCACATGATTCATTTTGGGACTCGTGTTCAAAACAAGCATATTCGTGTCAAGTCGGATTCCCTAAAGCAGTAGATAGCATTTTTTCTTTTTTTGTGTGTGTGGTCTTGGTGAAATCTCACATGGGTTTGTTTTGAGCCTAGGGAAACGCCTTTGGAATCCTCCAGAGCTGTGGTTCCCAACCTTTTTCTACCTGTATCTCTAAAAAAAATACCCTTTATATTGGTAAAATATTTGTAATTAATATGGTTGCAGCTATTTAAAATGTGTATGTTCTAACTAAAGAGCCCTGTAGGATTTAAAAATGATGGCATAGGAAGGCGAACTTAAATACTTACATTTGAAACTCAAAAGAATTTAATGAATTCAAGTAAAGACATCACAGAAGACCCTGGTGAATGCACTCATTGAATGCTGCTCACAGGACTGACTGAGATGCCTGCTCCTATAGGCACCGATGCTGTTACAACATTCCTCAATTGTTTGTGAAGCAAAGGAGAGTGAAAGCTTAAGTCTGTGAGGGGCACACTGCAGTTATGCATTTGCAAAACATTGTTTAGGGAGGAACCATGGGCCCAAATAACAAAGTGAGGGAATGGGTCTTCTCTCAAGTTTAGATAAAGTGAAGAAAACCTGATCTGCCACTCATCCTGACATTCAATTTTTGACTTGTATCTTGCCTTACACTGCTGATGTGTGTGCCTTTCCTTCCCCTAATTCAGTTTTTTTTTAAAAAACTCTAAAATGGTCTGGTTCATACTCCTGGGATGTGGGTAGACATACCTCAGATTAGGAGTCATTTTCCTACTGAAAGTGTTAAGACATACCATTTCCATTTTGCATATTACAAAATATAATCCTGGCCCTGAAGGCAGCCCTCAGGTCCTTTCTTACCTCCACTGGGAGAAGATCTCAGGGGTTTTTCTCACAGATTACCATCATCAAAACATGTGTATATAGTTGTTTTTCCTCCCTCTTCTTCCTTCTCCTCTAAAAAAAAAAAGATAGTAATTGTTAGGCCTTGTCAGTTAACTGTGCAGTTAACAGCCCGTTCTTCCCTTTTTATGGCCCTAAATGGGCTTGTTCAAAAGATCCCTGAGCTGTAAAAATAAAATTCCTCACACTAACAGGCCTTCAAAGTGTTTGTGCCACCTAGATAAAGGGCATCAACCTCAACATTGTCAATTCTGTGAAGAAGAAAGCCATCAGGAGCCAGCAATCTTATCTGTAGGAGATAAGATCTGTAGGAGATAGGCTCTCAGCACCATTGCCCTGGGGACCTTGGTTCCTGCATCCTCAGTTTGCAGATCACTATCTCTGGCCATCTGCTTTGTCCCCAACATCAAGCAAGGAAGAATATCCCTACAAGATTCACAACAAAGAAGCCACATTCCTTCTTAAACATCCCAAACTCAACTGGAGCATTGTTGAAGTTTCACATACAAGGTCCAGAGGGCACCACAATACAATCCATTGTGCTTCTAAAAGGAGTTCAACTTGGAGACATTTCGGAGACAACCTGGTTCCATAATCAAACATTACACATTGGACATCCAGGGTAAGATTGATGTCACATTTGGTAGGGTGGTGATTTCCTCTAGATTAGTGTGACATCTCACCAGCTGATAAGTAAGCTTGCCAGTAATCCATATGCGTGATTTCACAAAGACCATGAAGAAGGAGGACTGGCTGCTTACTTGTAATGATAGTTCTTTGAATGACCATCTGCGAATTCACACAATCCACCTGTCCTCCCCTCAGTCTGGCACACAACTCCTATTAATTCCCAATCAGTGGCAGATGGAGGGAGTTGAGAGCTGCCCCTTCAAAGGCAGCAGTGCAGGAATCCCTTGCACTGTCTCCTCTTCTGGATGCGTGGCTGCTGGAGGAGGTAGAAGAGGGAAGCTTGTGATTGGACAGTCATGCAGAGAGGAGGGAAAGAGCAGCGTGTGCCAACCGGTGAGTGGAGGAGTTGGGTGGAGTGGGGGGTAGGGAACGCGCAGCACTTGTGGTGCCACATCATCAAACTGAAATTAACCTACAAGCCCGGTTTATGCCCATCTCTAATGCTTGTTCATTCCTTACCGTGCATGCCCTATCACCTTATTTATACTTGGTGTATACTTATATGCGGACCCTCAGGCATTCAGACATTTACTTCTTTCTTATGTACATGGGAAGTGCATAGCTAGGGGAGCTGATGGCTGTGTGAACTGATACTTGGAGGAGGAAGTGACTATGAGTGCCGATTACTGCGGTAGCTGTTCTACAGCATCTAATAGTAATGCCACTAGAGGATGCTACAGTCTAACATATTTTTCTTCTATAAAAGGTTTACCATCATCTTACCTCTGTTTACAAATTGAAAAGCAAAATAGACCAGTTAGTTGCCAAGAAATGTTACAAATTCAGTAACCTCTCTCTGCTGAAGCTGCTCGTTATTGTGAAAAACCTATCTAAGCTATTTTAATACTGCAGATGTAAAAGTACTGTAGTTTTAGACAATTTTCTGCAACCCCCAATTAGTTTTTCAAATACAGTGGTACCTCAATTTATGAATTTAATCCATTCCGAATGCATGCTCTTAAATCAAACTAATCTTAAGTCAGGGTACCTATCGAAAAATTGAAAAAAATAAGTTAAAAAAATCAAAACATTGAAAAAAATTGTAAGTTGAGCAAAACATATCTAAAATGTGTAAGGCGGCAGTTAAAACGCCAACAGTTTTCCGCTCTTAAGTCAAGCTGCTCTTAAGTCCGGGTACCACTGTACTTTTAAACAGATGAGATATCAAACTTTGACATGGATGTTGTCAGCAACGTTGTGGAATAGAAGACCCTAAGTGTTGAGATCTCTGTCTCTGATCTGCTTTTCCACACTTACGATGACTTCTGTGGCCCCATATTTCCTTTTTAGCGAAAAAATATATAACTACAGTTCCTAGAGTAACAAGAACACCTCTCTTGTAATATAATATGGAGTGCAAAGGAAATATCTTTACACTTTTTATAGAAACACTGTCTTTCGCTGGATGCTCAGAACCAATGACACCTACAAAGCCTGACTATGAATGTGTTTCTGTGACTGATATAAACATGAATGGTATTCTTGGCTGCCCTTGGTATATTTCCAGCATGGTGCAGCCATACATTATTATAGGCCATTTGCTTCAGCAAGTGGTACCTTGCATATGAGCTTGAAAGCAGATGGCCCTCTTGGTGTTCCACCGTTTATCTGTTTGGCTGCAGTACAGTGCGCCTGCCATTAACACGATGCATGAATTTCACATTGTTCCCTGTACCAGAAGCCTTTTCTTTCTGCGCAAGATATCCATAATGCCTGAAATGACACATAATTCTTCATAGCCAAGTGCTTTTGATGCAACTGTGATTCTAGGCTGGTACTGTCTGGACGTTGTCACATCAGGGATGGGTCGTGTGGCTTTTCTTCCCTGCCCCCGTTTCTTTGAATGAAACAAGACAATAATTTTTCCCCAAACTTCAAATGCCTTGTTTTACAGCTTGAGGTACCTGAACGCTTCTGCCAACAAACTGGAAATGCTGCCTCCAGCCACCCTTTCGGAAGAGACGCGCAGCATTTTACAGGAACTCTATTTGACAAACAACCACCTCACGGATAAATGTGTGCCCTTGTTAACGGGACACCCTCACCTCAAAATCCTCCATATGGCCTACAATCGCCTGCAGAGCTTCCCCGCAAGGTGAGTATGGGATGCGACAGCGACTGTAGCTCCCGTCACCTCTGCAGTCTCAAGTGGTTTAACAGCCATTTTTAGGATAGTGTGTGTGTGTGTGTGTGTGTGTGTGTGTGTGTGTGTGTGTGTGTG
>JAHTLZ010000204.1:76357258-76367811 GCA_023846285.1 Phrynocephalus versicolor | reverse complement strand
TGTGTGTGTGTGTGTGTGTGTGTGTGTGTGTGTGTGTGTGTGTGTGTATGTGTGTTGTGTCATTATAGTTGTGACCGACTCTTTGTGACCCCCACGCCCATGGAGTTTTCTTGGCAGGAATACTGGAGTGGCTTGCCAGTTCCTACTCCAGGCGCCTACAGCACCTGGTATTCCCTGGTGGTCTCCCATCCAAGTACTAACCAGGGCCGACCCTGCTTAGCTTCCAAAATCAGGCAAGATCGGATGTGCTTTGGGCATCTAGGCAGCTAGGGTATCGTATAGGCAGGGGTATTGTGTGCCCCTGCCAATTTGAAGGAAAGAGAGAAGTAGGCTTTGCGCACAAGGATTTTTACAGGCAGCCTCTCCGTGAAATGGAAGGCAGCAAAGGGAGGGAGGGGATTATGAGGGAGAGACATGGGTGGCGAATGGCATGGAGGAAAATTCAGAAAAAAGGACACTATAGGATCCATTTGTCATTTATTTATTTACATTAGCCATGACCTTAGCAAAAAAAAAAAAAAAAGGATAACATGTGAGCAAATGTCATTGAGCTTCATGTTGGTTTCAAAATACACCATATTTTGTTCCCTACTGAAAGAGATGACATTTTAACTGCATTATCGTTGATTGAAAGAGAGGATTGAAGTAAAACACATACAAGAGGAATCCCACAAGCTATTGAAACACAAAACGAGGGCTTGTAAAAAGGTGATAACAATCACCTCAGCTGCGTACTACAAAGTTGTCCGTGGAAAAATGATTAAAGGAACACCCATGGACGTTAGTGATGGAAATATTTAAATATGTAGGCCATAATCCTGTAGGCAGTCTATGTTTAGATAAACTTATTGTGGCAAATGGCTGATAATTGACAAGCTACTAGTCGTGGTCTTAATTGTGTGTCTGTTGTGTGATCAGGAACATAGCCCATACTTCCTCAGTTAGTAGTAAATTGCTGCCACAATGCATGATTTCATGAACTCATGTGTAAATCACCAGCAGGATTCTGGCTGTGAAGTACAAGTGAATAGGGACAGTCTGATGTTGCCAGTATTTCTTTCACATGCATGCACATATTATTATTATTATTATTATTATTATTATTATTATTATTATTATTATTCATCTTGCCTAGCCATAGATATTTGTTCAAATGGATAGTCAGACATGACTGTAATCAATCGAGCATGGATTTTCAAGGTTACGAAGTCTGGCGGGGAAGAAGAGTGTTCTATATTATACGCACAAAGGCAAGAGTGTCTGATGCTCACTGTTTACCTGGAGCTCGGAGATCAAAGGAGGAAAGGGGAGACGGAATCCTATCCTCCTGGTGTTTTTAAAAAAATACCCTGTGGAGGAAGATTGCTGACAGATGGATTTGCCCTTAGCAGTTTCTGCCAATTAAGCAACCCCCAAGAGGCAGGATGCTCAAGCCAATGGAGATGTAGGATGTCTGCCTGCTAGCCTAATTGATACCCTTGTGCAAGAGGGAGGGCAGAGTGTAATACAGCTGCTTGTCTCTTTTAAGAACCAATGAGGAATCCATTGATTTTATTAATAGAGACCTACAGGCAAAGATTTGCTGGGCTGTTTTGCACTTCTTTTTCTGAAGAGGAACTCAACTCCTCTTCATCTCCCCTCTTTTCCTCTTCTCATCATTCTTGTGCAATCCTCCCCCACCTCAACAGCTCTTCTTTTCTCTTTCTGCTAATTATCTGGCCTTCTCCTGGTTTCTTTAGCAGCACGTTAAGGGAGGCCCTTTTGGAAGTTAAGGAGGTTTCTTCCTCGCAGCCAAACTGTTTTAATGCCTTTAAAATAACCCACCGAAGTCATCATTGCACCCATTTTATAAGGAGGAAAACTGGAATTGAGAGTGGATGAGTTGCCCTGAGTCTCTCCTGGTGAAAATGAGAACACTGGTGAACAAAAGATTGCAACCTCTATGCATTGGACCAGTGGCAGCTACCCGTAAATGGATTGTCACAATTTGGAACAAGCCAGTTCCATCTATGGAGTTCTTTGTGCAAGCCATACATGGCAAGGTTACCAAGCGACAATTCATTTCACAGTATTTGCTTTGTCATCCAATCTGCTCTGCTGCATTGGTATGTCCTGGATAGAGTGAGGAATCTGGGTGTGGTCTTGGATCTGGTCTTATCCCTGGAAGCCCAGGTGATGGCCATCTCCAGGTCTACCTTTTTCCATCTCTGGTAGATTGCCCAGATCTGCCTGTAACTGAATGTGGCCTCCTTGAGAACAGTTGTGCAGGTGCTTGTGATCTCGAGGATAGATTGTTGCAAGGCCGTGGGGTTGCCCTTGACCCTAATTCAGAGACTACAGTGGGTACAAAATGCAGCGGCCAGACTGGTGCGGGCAGATATGACCGCATCATCCCAATTCTCGCCCGTTTGAATTGGTTGCCTGTTGCGTCCCAAATAAGGTTCAAGGTGCTGCTTTTGAGTTACATAACCCTCCACATCTTGGGACCTGAGTACCTAACAGAGCAGATCTTCCAGAGGTCAACTGAGGCCCAACCCACCAGAATGTCGCAGGCGCTCTCACTTCGGGTGGCCATTCCCAGAGAGGCCTGGAAATCGATCACCCGAAACCGGGCCTTCTCTGTGGCCACCCCTACACTTTGGAACAAACTGCCGAGTGAGATTTGCCTAGCACAGTCCCTGCCAGCCTTCAAAAAAGCTCTTAAGACCTTGCTTTTTAGAGAGGCATTTGGTGACCATTAGTGGGTTTTTTGTGTGTGTGAAACATAAGCTGCCATCTTGGCCGATTATTCTATTACTTTTGTTTCTTACTATTATTGTATTATATGTTTGATATCTGTTTTTTTAAATTGTTATTAATATGACTGCTGTAAACCACCCGGAGTTCACCCAGAAGATGGGCAGTATGTATGTATGTATGTATGTATGTATGTATGTATGTATGTATGTATGTATGTATGTATGTATGTATGTATGTATGTACTTGAATAAATAAATAAATAAATAAATAAATAAATAAATAAATAAATAAATAACCAATCATTTACATTTAATGCCATCATTCTGAAAGTGCTTTTGAAAGCTGTATAACATATTTTCTTGCCTCTTCCTCTTTTCCCCCAACCCAGCAAAATGGCAAAACTTGAAGAGCTGGAAGAAATTGACGTGAGTGGAAACAAGCTAAAATCCATCCCTACCACCATCATGAACTGTCGGCGCATGCACACTGTGATTGCACACTCCAATTGCATTGAAGTCTTTCCTGAAGTTATGCAACTTGGCGAAATCAAAGTACGAATTTTGTGTTGGGATAATGTAATGCGTGAGAGTTCCTGTTTAAGGTCTTTGGGAGCAGCCTGTAATGGAAATGTTGCTTTCAGGAAATGCCTGGATGATGTTTCAAGCTGTCAGTTGCTCAACCGTGGCGGTGGCAGGCGGCCTGCTGGGCACTTTTGGCCGTGCTGAAAAGGCTCCCTTCCCCACCGACCTGATGATTCCAGCCAGGAAGAGCTGTGTTCATGGTGGCCCCAGGGAGGAGGCGTCCTGGGAGAGACCGGGTGGGAGGGGATGTTTCGGCTGTAGATGCTGATGGGAGCTCTGCCTTCCTTTTCAGAAGAGGGCCCTCAGGAAGAGGAAGGGGACAAGGGTTTGCTTGCGCACACCTGCAAGGCATGGGTGATCTTCATCTGAAGGGGCCGGAGGCCACTGGGCTTTCAGTGGCCCACATGGTACAGTTTCTCCCTTTGGCCAGTCACCTGCGCACTTCCCTGACTGAGCCTGGGAAACAGAAGCTGCAGAAGGAGCCTGTGCATCTGCCATGGCGAGGACTTGGACACATGGGGGACCGGAGTCTGCAGCTTCCTAGTGCAAAAGGCAGTGTCTCGCCATAGCCAGGCCTGAGGCTGGAGGGAGAGAGAGAAAGAGAGAGAGAGAGAACTTTCTGGAGCCACCAGTAGAGCTTCCTCGAGTCAAACGCTCACTCCCGGGCTTTCCCTCTGAGAGCGAGAGAGAGAGCGTTCTTTCTCCATCCCCGCGACTCCCCCACTTCTCCATCCTAGACTGACATTTCAAGCCCCCTTCGAAGCTCACCATTGCTACCGGTGCTCCCTGCATCCTCTGCAAGACAGCCCAAGCACGTTCTCTACCCCCCACCCCCTACTCCCTCTCATGGCTCCCAGCTGGTTCCAGCAGGTGTGCGTGTGCACCTGAGTCAGGAAGAGTGGTGGGGGCATGCCCGCACCCGGGTGATGATGCCAAGGGAGGACGGGTGCCGCTGAAGGGAGTGATGCTGGAAAGTGAGGAAGTGCATGGGTGAAAGTGCTCCTCCTTCGGCTTATGATTGTTCCCCTCCTTGTCGCACGCCATCACTCCTGCCACCTCCTATGTGCTCCCTGCCAAGGTGGGCACACCGGGAATCTGGCATAGAAAGTAGGTCAGCTCTCCCAGGCTGGAATCATCAGGTTGGTAGGGAAGGGAGCCATCAGCCGGTGCCACAGAGACCTCCGGACCTCAATGAAGTATGTATGTGTGAATATTTTTTTCACACCTACATACCTCTAAAAACTAGGTGTACCTTATGGTCTGGTGCATCTTATAGAGCGAAAAATACAAGTACTCAAACAAGCCAGGCCATGTGGAAAGGCACTATTAGCTCTGTTTAGTATTAACTACTTCTGGCAACAATTGTTCTCATACATAGGTTGAACAAGGTTTTAATCTCTATGTCTGTACATTTTTTACATTTTTGTCACAATTTTTCAATGCCCTGATCCCTGGTCATGGATTTAATTCATAGAACCACATTGTAATGCCAGAGAAGCAAGTAATCCTTCAATAGAGTACATTTTGTGTTATCTGCAGTTTGGATTTTTTTTATTATTTTTTATTTTTCTAGCTTCCCATTCTTTTTTTAGCATTATCTCTAACACCCCCAATTTATCTATGATATATTGGAATATCAATGGTGGTGTTGCACTTCATTGCCATCCATTCGCTTTTCCTTTGTGACTTGTTACATTTTTATCTGACTTTCATTGCAGGCTGAGCTGTTGAAACACCTTTGGAATGCACAGTTATGGTATTAGCCTGCTTCCCACATAGGGTTCGTGGTGAGCAACAGCATTTGTGCCCAAATCAAGACAGGTCCTACTCCCCAAATAGCTTGGGATCTGTATACTCGTGAAATTACTCTTAATTAAAACTCACTTAATAGCAATGCATTCCCATTAGCTTAAGGAGAATAATGATCTTGATAACACAGACAAGCAGGCAAATCACCACTTGTTTTGCAAAATGCATGAAGATTGGGAGGAGCGGAAGCACGCCTTCTAATGACGTGATGGCATGAAAGATTACAAAAGGAGGCTTTCATTCCATGGGTGTACAATGAAATAAAATGTCTGGTGCTTCAATAAAATATTGCCAAACTCCCAAGACTGAAGGCATCGTAATAACAGATTAGGTTGTCCTAGCCATGCTATCACAAGTTGTTGTTGGGATTCACGCAGAGTCCTCTTCTGGAAACAAACCGAAATGTATCACAAGGAAAATAGATGCCAGGAAGAAAAGCATTCTTCCGGAATCATTCATTTCCTGTGTATAAACATGCCCTGCGTATGTTATGGGTGCTCCCACTTGTGGCTCACGTAGTAAAAGCCAGGCACTGGTTTACCAAAGCCAATCAGTTGTTTTTATGTTGTTTTGCCTAATTTAAAAATTGTATTAGATCTCAGGATATTTTTCTCAAGTCATGTCTCTGCTTTCTTTTTCCCTGTCTCTCTCACTCCCTCCGTTTTGTGCAGTGTGTGGACTTGAGCTGTAACGAGCTGACCGAAGTCACATTACCTGAGAACCTGCCTCCAAAGTTACAGGAACTGGACCTAACTGGGAACCCCAGACTTGCCCTGGACCACAAAACCCTGGAGCTCTTAAAGTAAGAAACTGTCCGTTTTATTACCCAGTCGACAGTGAGAACACAAAGCGCTTAAGGGGGGGTGGGAATACACATGGTAGCTAAGCATCAGGTGCCCATAATTCCAAAGAATGAAGATATACTGCCCTCTTTGTGTATTGCTGCCATAGCAAAGTAAAGGGCTAAGTTGGAAATAGTAGAAGTGAGTGCTCCAAGCGTCATCCCACAAATTTCAGTGTTATTTGCTCCTAGTTAATTTCCTTCTGCTCCAGTAAATGCAGTCCTGTGTGTCTCCCTCTGGTCTCCTCCGCCAAATAAATCCATGCCCCGGGAATGGGTTACCTGAAGACGCTGAATACAATCTGCAAAGGATGGTGCTTTGAGGGGCATCTCTGTACTGTTGGTGCTGGAAGGACTCGGCAGTTCCTTTTCACTGGGAAACGGCTGGTGGGGAGCCCCTCTGGACCCAAAGCTGTTCCTGATGTTCCTTTGGCTCAGAAGGCCACTAAAGGGCCCCTGACATAGAGGGAGAGGGAGATAGGTGTTGTGCCCCATCCCGGGCTCAAAGCATTTCAAGCAAAGATTTGGGAAGAGCAAGTCCATGCATACCAAATGATTTTATTTCCTTTTCCTACCTCTGCCTTTGATTCAGCCGATCTTTTATTTGGTTCTTCCACTCGTATCAGGCACGGCTAAAGGGCAGCCTTCCGGCTGTTGTTGCCACTCCTCACCATTGGTTCTGCTGGCTAAGGCTCATAAAAGTTGCAGTCTGGCAACATGTGTAGGGCCAGAACTGGTCCACCATTTGTTTATATTTTATCTTTCCTCAAAGGAACTCAGGGTGATCTGCATGGTTCTCTTCTCAGCCCCTACGATCCTGAACATTAAATCCTCAAAACAATTCAGTGTGATAGTTTGGGAGGAACGGTTGGTTAGTGGAATCAACCAGTAAGCTGTCGAGTGAGCATTCTAACCTGGTATCCCTAGTTCAGCACTTTAACCAGTATAACCATTGTTGGCTTTATCTTGAGAGAGTGTTGAGGAATGATTGCATTGACAAAAATAATTTGCCTAAGAAGATGCTCAAGAGGCTTTGAAGAAGCTCGGGGCAGTATAAATAAAGATACAATAGGACCCTCATATCCACGGGGGATTGGTTCCAAGATATATAGCATGTTTAAATTAAAAAACAGAGGAGGAAAATTCACGTGCATTACCAGAATTGGCCATTAGAAACCATGCTATGTATTCTTTACCAAGAAGAATTCATAGGATCATAGAATTCATATCACTATCTCTGTCATCCTCCAGTGGGCAGTTCTGGTAATATATGTGAAAACCTTTTTTTCTGGATTTTTTCTGAAAAAATATTTTCTGACCGCAAATAAGTGAAAATGTAGATGTTGATCCCATGGATACAGGGATGTATATTTATGCAAATTATAGTTGGAAGGTCCTTTTTTCTTCCTGAGTGTGTTGCACTTATGGTTCAGCAGGGCCAACTTCATCACATGCCACAAAGTGACACTGTGGTCTGTGTCTTCAGCTGACAAGGAGTCACATAAGCTGGTTGCCTAAGCCCCCGAGTTCTTATGTAAGAATTGAGCCTTAGCAGGGATCCTGTTTCAGACTGCAGTTCCTGAAATTCAACAGTTAATGGCTAAAAGCAACTTTTTAATGCCACCTCTGTACAAACATGCCCACGAGCTTTCTGCCATGTTGAAAAGTTGTGTGGCTTTTGGCCTAAATAAGCATGAGGGTGTGAACTTCTTCCTTGTTCACATTCACTCTGAGTTCACCAACTCTCAAGATCAGGCCCAATTGTGACAAGGTTTTCAGTCAGTGAAATCTGTTGCCGCCCAAGGACACAACATGGTGCTGATCGTCAAATGTAGTGATAGCGAATCTTTTAGAGACCTGAGTGCCCAAACTGCGATTCAAAACCCACTAATTTCTCACAAAGTGGCAATACAACAATTTAGGCTGAATACAGGTGGCTGTGAAGGGGCGATGCCGGGTGCCCCCAGAAAGGGCTCCGACTGCCACCTTTGGCACCTGTGCCATAAGTTCACCAACACTGTTCTAATGTGTTCTTGAACTGCACATTTGTTTCCTGTGTCACAGACAAATCTTTTTGGAAAATTCCAGTTCTTCCCAAATTCCCTTGAATGCTGTGAGGTCAAAAGTGACTGCAAATTCATGTCTTTTGTTCATCTTCTGAAGGTGTGTCAGAGATTACGTTCCTCACTTGTTGTAAACATCTTTGTGCTACCTTCAAACCATCTTATGAGCCCGTATAAACGCCCTGTAGGGATTACAGTTGCCACAAGATAGCTCCTTGTATCAAAGGCTGCTATTTTCACTTCAGAGCTTTCCTGAAAGTCCTCATCTTTGACAGAACGTTCCTGGACCTGCTGTAGGCTTCCTGTATTGCCTGCTGCCAAATGCTTGTTCCCTCCTCACAATACTTGTCATATATCCCTCAGACCCTGTATTCTTTCTGTTCTGATTTGTCTGTGGGCCCAGATAATGAGCAATCCTATTATGTCACAGGTTTATCATACATTTGTTCTGGGCTCACCTGGCCGAAAACGAGAATGCAGAACAAGGCCTGGGTAGATAAGAGGTTGTCTGATTCTCACAAGCTCCTAGGACAAGTTCTCCAAGGCCAAGATCAATAGGCTGCTATTTAAAATAACAGTGGGGAGAACCGACTTTTCATACCTGGGCCAAGAGTTTCCAAGGGTAGATGAAGCTCCTCTCTGGGGCACGGTCTCCCAACCCAAAGCTTTTTAATTTAATCCCATGGGAAGTAGATGGCTCTCAGTTGCGTCTGGGGTTGCAGTGTTGGCCCAGTCCCTTCAAAATGTCTCCTCACACAGAACAGACTGGTGTGTCTTCCTCTTCCATTGTCACTATAGAACGCTTCGCCCCCTTTTGTTTTATAGATAAAGGTTATTTTTTAGGGATGTTCTAAATACCTCAGTCACCATTTCAGGAGGAGGGTTTGAGGCTGGGCATGTTTGATAGAAACCAGCCTTTCCCAACCTTATGTCCCTAAGATATTGTGGACTTTGGGTTCTTCTGTTATCCTTAGCCAGCATGGACAGTGGGTGAGAATGAGGGACATTGTAGTGATACAGCATTGGAAGAAGGCTGCTTCATCACAGTACTGTGTGTGTCCTCTTGTGATCCTCATGTTCCTTAAAACGCACACACTCTCTTCTCTTTGCTGACTCCTCAGAATCACCCAAGTGACCCAGCATGAAACCAATCCCTGGAACTCTTACCTCCCTTTGTTATTGGAGCGTGCACTTATGTGCACTCCACGGCTGTCAGAATGGGCTGGTTCCTTCTGAAAGCCAGTGGCCTGTTGTTTCAGATGCCTGGACATTCAGTCCAAAGGTTATAACTTTTTCTTGAGTTGTATAGTATAATTGAGACGGGCATTGGGCTGGGGCAAGGTTTATATAGTTCCAGTCTATAGAGTGAGGAGTTCATTGTGTAAACACCTCCACCAGTGTGTAGATAAGAGCTTGGATGAAAGAGCAGGGAGCCAAGCAAGGAGGAAGTGACTTCGTTACAAAAGATTAGCAGTGCTATTGTTGTGTGCCATCACTTCACCCTAAGTAAAGGTTGTACTTTGCTATATTTTTTCCATCGTGAAAGCAGAAAAATCTAGTCAATCTGTTCTTAAAAGCAACAGATAACCTTCTTTGTCAGCCTGCTCAAAGTCTCTCCTGCTCTCTCTATCTCAAGACATTGCACTCCTTTGCTCCAAGGCTTCCTCGCCTTCTAAAGAGTCATATGTGTTTTGTACTGACATATGCCAGTACTCTTGTTCGCATGTAGCTCTTTGTGTGGTCAGAGCTACCTATGAAGGAGGCAAGTGCACCTCAAGCTTTCACCAGCCAGAGGCCCGAGATTTCATTCGATGTGAAAGATACTTGAAAATTAGGGAAACGCTGAGAACTTGAGGCATGTATGCCAGAAAACAAGGGTGGGAAAAGTCTTTTTCACCTTGCGCAGCTGTTCCCCTCCCCCAAGTATTCAGGCAACTACTTTGGAGACAGGGCCAATTAGGATGGTCCTCCCATGGAGGCAATTGGATCCAGTTAGTTTTCAAGCTGCCTTGGGTGGGTTTCTGGATGAGCTGGTTGGCATGGGTGTTGACAAAGCCCGGTTGCAGAATGGTGTTCAGCCGCCACTTGGGCAGTCTATTCCATTGCTCCTAAACGCCTTCACTGCCCTCCTCTGGAAATCCCTTTCTGCGGATGTGCATTTGGCTCCCACCCCCACCCCCACCCCGAGTTTCCAAAAACAAGTTAAAATCTGCCTTTTCAGACTCACCTTTACAAACCCCACCCCTTTGTAATAATGTTGTTATGGTTTATGCAGCTCATCATTTGTCAGCGGGGGGGGGGAGGTCTGTTTTTATCTGACTATTTTTTTAAATGTATATTTTTATATTACCTGGGAGCCATCCACAGTAGTGGCCTATCTACTAACTGGGCAGGATACAAGTTCAAACAGATAGATAGATAGATAGATAGATAGATAGATAGATAGATAGATAGATAGATAGATAGATAGATAGATAGATAGATAGATAGATAGATAGATAGATAGATAGATAGATAGAT
>JAHTLZ010000204.1:76330906-76357248 GCA_023846285.1 Phrynocephalus versicolor | reverse complement strand
GATAGATAGATAGATAGATAGATAGATAGATAGATAGATAGATAGATGTGTGTGTTGTCGTTACAGTCGTGACCAACTCTTCGTGATTCCATGTCCATGGAGTTTTCTTGGCAGGAATACTGGAGTGGCTTGCCAGTTCCTACTCCAGGCACCTACAGCACCTGGTATTCCCTGGTCATCCCCCATCCAAGGACTAACCAGGGCTGACCCTGCTTAGCTTCCGAAATCAGGCGAGATCGGATGTGCTTAGGGGGCATCTAGGCAGCTCTAGATAGATAGATTAGATAGATAAAACTACAGTAATTGGCTCTGCCTTGTTTGTATTTTTTTCTGTCTTCTTATATTTGGCAACCTTCACGCCCTCCCCAAAAGGGCACAAAATGGATAGCCATTTGTTTCTTCTTTTGTTCAGAGACATATCCATGGTCTGCTAAATGCAGCCTTTCAAAAGGGAAGCTTTAAGCAGAGCAAGTAAGCAAGTAGAATGGAATAAGCTAGGCAGAATGCTTTTGGGTTGTGTAATCAAAGCGTTAATTCAGAGATGGTTTCTCTCTCATTGTAGCAACATCCGTTGCTTCAAGATTGACCAGCCTTCGGCCGGGGATGCATCAGGAGCCCCAGCTGTGTGGAGCCATGGCTATACCGAAGCATCGGGAGTTAAGAACAAGTAAGGCTTTAATAGGCATTCTCTCCCAACCTATTGTCTATTGTGCAGTCTAGCGTGATACAGTGAGGAGGAGGCAAGCCAGATGTAATGTAAGAAATAAGGAGGGAAGTAACTGTTTAGTTGCATGTCCAGACATACGATGCCAACACCCACACCTCACACGTGTCCTTGATGACTTTTTGAATTGACATATGAACATTTACAATGGTGGCTGGTCCATTAAAGCAAATGATGCAGCTTGCTACCTCAAGCTTCAGCTGCAACCAGCCAGATTCTTTCTGATTAATCAATCCCATGTCATGCTCAGGGCGATGCTTGTATTCTCACCCTGTTCAGCAACTGGTCTCACATTCTGAATGAGTGTGTGAATGGGAAAGATTGAGAGAGAGAGAGAGAGAGAGAGAGGAGGAGGAGGAAGCAGTAGATAGCAGTGAGCTGACCCCCCCCCAGCCCTTTTACTTGCTGTTTACTTGCTGTTGGCTGCCACTGGTGCTTCATGTTTATCTGCCTAAGACCTTTCACTTGGCAGCCTGACGGTTGCTGTTAGGAATGAATGCAGTAATATTTGACAGTATGGTTTCCTCAGCAACATGGGTGAAGGCCATTCATGCCTACCTTCCTTGTTAATGTTGCACCTCCTTGAACGCACTGCACCTCCCATGAGGATGTGAACTGGCAGACTGGGCCTTGCAGGTATGTGTGTGCATTCTTACGTGGGGGTGTGCTGCTGAACAAGAGGAAGATTGTTGCAACTCTGTATGCATTGCAGTGGTAAGTCTGTGTGTATGTGGCTGTGTGTGCACGTCGGTAAGTGCAAGTTTTTTTTCCCATTCGTCAACAGAGTGATCTTTTTGAAAGGTTCTCTAAATGTTTAACCCAGTGCTGATTTGACTTACGAAGTGTATGGACCCATTCATCTTCTTCAGAAATAGGGATATGTAGATAAGATGGCTAAGGTTCCATTGCGTGATCCAATAAATTAGTTCAAGTAGACCCACTGAATCAACAGGACTTCTTACATCCAGGGAACTTCCAGTGAAGTTTATCTGTGTACATCTGTTTATCAGATTCCATTTTTGAGCTTGTTCCAATGTTACATTTGTACAGTTGAGTGGACAAGTGATTTCTGACCCAGATTGAAGATGCTTCCAGGAAGACTCCAGTGCCTTAAAACATATCTACCTCAAAGGTCATAGAGAATGTTGGCTTATTTTTTTCCTCACCCACTCTGTGTGGCAATCAAAGAGTGGCCACAAGCAGTAAATTGGACTGTATTCTAACCAAAATTGTTGGCTGCCATTTGTATCTCTTGTTGGTTTCATAGGTCCCATTCCAATAGCTGTTTCCTCTGAAACTGTTTGTAAATCTGTAGACTCTTAAATCTGTTTGTTCTCCAAAGAAGCTCTTGTGAAATGTGATCACTGTGAGAAATTGCAGTGAAAAGGAAAGGATAATGACATAAAATCAGTCTTGTCAAGTTTGAAAGTAACATGACAACGTGCCAGGTTTGAAACTAAAGTATTGCAAACAAAGGGATTCTGCTTAAACTGCAGCTTTGTTTAGACATTATCTTGCTTGCCTCTGCAGACCAACAAGGAAGCACACAGTCCAGCCCGCTCTGTTGCTTTCCTCCTATGGAACAGGGTGTGTCTGAAGGAGAGAGGTTTTTGTTGACTTGGAGGCTTCCCTTGTGGGCAGGATCACTGATTGTATAGGGTTCATGTTCTCATGGGGAGTCTTGACGTGGACAAGAATCTCTCCTCTTCAGACTCATGGAGGGAGAGGGGGAGTGGTGGCAAGCACTGCCCTGCTTGTGTGTTGGAAGAAGTGGGGTGTGAATAATGCATGCCTAAGGCACATGAGTGTGAAAAAGCTACAGCCCTGTGCCAAGAAAAGCTAAATTGTAGGGTGTAAATAAATTTGAAATATACTGTATATACTCAAATATAAGCCTAGTTTTTCAGCCCTAATTCTGAGGCAGGTGCTTGGGTCGGTGGCTAAAAGCCATTTTAAACATTGTGTGCCGCTTCTCATGACCCCCCTCTGCATCACAGGGGAGTCTAGGGTGGGAAATGCAGCAGGGGCTGGCAAGTGCTTGGGTCAGTGGCTAAAAGTCATTTTAAGCGTCACACACCACTCCCCCAGCTCACAAAGGAGGAGCTGCCAGGCCCTCCTTATACTTGAGTCAATACGTTTCCCCAGTTTTGGGGGGTTAAATTAGGGGTCTTGACTTATACTCGGGTCGATTTATACTCGAGTATATACGGGTAATTATTCACATAGACAATGTTTACATAATTTCCTGTTTTTATGCATCTGTGTTTGATAGTCACGGGGAGAGGCACAGAGCTAAGCACGGCATGGGGCCCCCAGTCACTGGAAGCTCTTACTTTGAGATGGCAAGCAGTATTCCCCAACATCTTTGCCCACTGCGTTCTCACAACTGTAAAAGACTAAAGCAGGTCTTGACTTCTCATGCAAAGAAATAATTTGTGAGGCTAAGATTATAAGCGTTCTTCTTTTTGTTCCCCAGGTGGGCTGGCTAATTTCTATTGAGAAGTGGCTCCACTGTTTCCAGTACAGTTCTTGCTGTAACTCAGGCCAGCTGCCAGCAGAATTGTCCTCTGTTGATCTTTAAATACTCAATTTAGTTGACTCCCTCATTCACGCTTGGCATTGTAGTTTCGAATGGGACAAGAGGACCCAAGTAATCATCACACTGAGCAACACTGACAGCTCTAGGAGAGGTCTAGAGGGTAAAGTGCAGTTTATGCTGCTATGTCCTCTTTCCATCTCTCCTGTTGGTTGCTGCATACCAAATATGCTCCTGAATGAAAAAGAAAGAAAGAAAGAAAGAAAGCTGGAGGTGACATTCAGAAGTGTAATTGCATTCCCATGGAGTACGCCCAGGGAGAAGGCTCTCATCTCCCCTGCTGTAGGTGTTTTGTAAACACATCTTGGCCTTCTTTATATAGATGTATAAAAATTCTACCCTGCCTTCCTCCCATAAAGGGACACAACGGGCTTCACAATAATTAAAATGGAACTAAAGATAAAAGCCCCCAAAGTTATTCTTTGAACAAAGAAACTTAAGAGAGACCCCTTCTGTGTATAAAGTGTATAAAATACATTTAAAAGTTCTGTACCTGAAATCACAGAAGAATCCAGCTTAAAATGCCCGATGTTGTTAAAAAGGCTGTTTAATAAGAAATGTTCC
This sequence comes from Phrynocephalus versicolor, assembly GCA_023846285.1. Lineage (NCBI taxonomy): Eukaryota > Metazoa > Chordata > Lepidosauria > Squamata > Agamidae > Phrynocephalus > Phrynocephalus versicolor. The sequence goes on along the minus strand of JAHTLZ010000204.1, from coordinate 76,353,364 downwards.
TTATCTCTTGCTAGAAGGACAAGAGGCAGGGATCCAACCTAAACACCTGAAAGGGGCGTCCCACAGCCACAGAGCAGCCACAGAGAAGGGCCTCTCTTGGCTCCCCACCAGACAGAGATAAAGGTTTCCTCTGAAAATCTCGTTAGTCAGGGCAAGAACCACAACAGATCGATGTGTTAACTCATTTGTCTTCATGATCCAGGAGAGGGGGCCAGGGAGGAGAGAGGCTGAAGGGTTCGAGACTTGATGGCGTTATTGCAGGGGCTGTTTTATGGGAAACTGCAATGGAAGCTGCATTCTTGCTAGCCTGGGATTGATTTTGCAACGCTTACTTCTTACCCATTATTTGTTTCCTGCAGGCTGTGTGTGGCAGCTCTTTCGGCCAATAACTTCTGTGAAAACAGGGAGGCCCTCTATGGAGTTTTCGATGGGGACCGCAACGTGGAGGTGCCGTACCTTCTGCAGTGCACCATGAGCGACATCTTGGCAGAGGAGCTCCAGAAAACCAAGAACGAAGAGGAGTACATGATCAACACTTTCATTGTAATGCAGAGGTTCGTTTTCTCTTTCTTGTTAGTCATGCATGAGGCTTGGAGGTGAGTGAGGATGTGGCGATCGTAGGCAGAAAAATTAAATGTAGTATCATAACATATCTGAAAGGGGTGGAATGATATAGCCTTCCCCAACTTGGGACCATCCCCATGTGTTGGCCTGATGCTCCTATCTGTCCTTGTGACCATACCTGGTGGATTTAAAGATAGATCACACTGAGGAGGGCAACACTGCAACATCCTTTCTTACACCTCCTGGTGATTAATTGTTACAGTTGAACAACTGGAGAGAAGCTGGTAATGGGTTTAGCCGCAGTCTCATGATTGCTTTTCCTTAACTGCTTCTTGCCACCAGTGCTCTTTGTGCAGACGCCCCCCATGCTGGGTGCCACAGCCACCTTCTCCGTTAATTTTTCCAGAGCCTAATCTGGAGGGCTTGTAAAGCTTTATGAAAATTATCTGCTTTGCCTGCCTGGGATAATGGCATTTCTAGTCTTAACATTTTGAGAGAACGTCACATGCTGGTGAAGGGCCGCTGTATCTGGGCTGCCCGTGGCTCTCCACATTCTCATATGAACCTTTTCCTCGTTACTTGCAAATCTGACCTTTTCACCTGGGGATGCGGAGAATCCAACCTGAGATTTCTGTGCAAGGCATTTGTGGCACCTGTGAGGTGTAGATACTCTCCCAGAATTCCAGGTTAGGTCTCACTGGGAACTCCAGCAGTATGAGTGTCTCATCATTGAACAGCTTAGCTTCCTGTTTCATGGGATGTGTGGCCTGAAATGTCATCTAGTTGGGACAACAGAGCCTTCACTTTTGAGCACAAAACAGCAATGCTTTGTTTGATCTTGGTTCTAGCTATACAGTCTCTGCCGTCCCGTATTCCCTTTCGGCCTAAGAAGGGTCAATGTTGTTTTCTTGACATTTCAGAAAACTCGGAACAGCTGGACAGAAGCTTGGGGGCGCTGCCGTCCTTTGCCATATAAAACACGATCCCATAGACCCGGCTGGATGCTTCACGTTAACCTCTGCAAATGTGGGGAAGTGCCAATCCGTTCTCTGCAGGAACGGGAAACCTCTGCCTTTATCCAGGTCTTACCTGATGAACTGTGAAGAAGAGCTGAGAAGAATCAAGCAGCACAAGGCCATTATCACGGAAGTAAGTGATGGGAAAGCTGTTGCACTGTTCTGGTTTTGTGGTGAATTAGAAAGGTTTTTCTTGGTTCTTCTACGAGGGAATTAAATGCACATTTCCGATTTGCCTGTTAAGGGTTATACCAGATGTGTCTCTGGTCCTGTTACTTGTATCTGCTTAAAACACCACTGAGGATCTTGTGGTCCTCCAGATGTTGTTGAGTTCTGTTTCCCATCACCTCCAGCCAACGCAGCCAGTGGTAGGAATCATGGAACAGAGGTTTTTCTTGAGGTTCCTCACCCCATGGGTCACTCTTTGCCTTAGCACCCAAGATTTAGCAGCAACTATGAGAAACGTAACCTGGAAAAAAATGAATGCCATACCTTTCACATAAAATGAGTAAGGGACAGAGCCAGAAAGTAACTCACTTTGTAAGCAAGCTATTTTTGGAATGCCTTGCTTTTATTTTGTACATGGGGTGGGGTATAAATTGCATGCAGGTAAGTGCATAAGGAATTTCACAAAAAGGTAGGATTGTATTGTATTGTACTGTTTCCTTTACGGTTTTATAGCTCAAAAGAAAGGGTTAATATTGTTTGTAATAGTTTCTGCTACTTAGTTTCGAAATAAGAGAGATACTGAGGAGAGTAACTAGAGTAACTAGACTAGATTGAAGTCAAAGCAGCAGGAAACAGCCTTCAAGCTTTGTTTTCAAAACATGTATTCCAATGTCAGATGAAGCTGTTTCTTCATTTTGAAGAAACAGCTTTCCCAACGCTGCTCTTACAGTTGCATCTTTGAATTCAACATATAGAAACCACAGAGAGATATAAGGTAGTTTCCTTTAAGTTTTGTCTTTAAATCCACCAGCTACAAAGAGCAGCAAAGGCGTAAAATATTTTTCCACAAGAAGGCAAATAGGCAGGAAGGCAAGTTCATGAAATAATGTGAAAACAATCACTTCTGTGCTTGTCTTTCAAAAACATTCACCCCTTCTTTGCTAAAAAGCCTCTTCCTGAGAGAACAGGGGTTTAGTGCTTGTTTGAAGGAAAGATTTCCAGATACCAAGGAGAAGTTTTGCATAGAGAGAGAGAAAAGCATTCTACTCATGATATGCCAAGTATTTACAGTTTTTAATGTCCAGCACCAACGGCTCTGCCTTCGCCATAGCAAAGGTCTTCCTCTAGTGGGAGATGAAGCATTTTCCTGCTTCCACAGTTTGCCACCACTCCCTACGTGGTCTGCAGTTGCTGCCTCTTCTTCATTTCCCCTCCAAGGAAAATTTTAGCCTTATTAGGGTCCTTTTATCCGGAGGAATGCAACTTGATAAGCTGGAGCACTTATCAGGTTGTCTTGCTGCATTGTAGCCGGAACCAGAAGCCTTACCAGGGCTTGTGGTTTTACCAGCCCTACCCCCCCCCCCCGTCTCTTCCTTACATGGCCTGCCTGCTCCAGCAGATGCCACCAAATAGGCCAACACAATGTTTTAGGAACTCCTTTTTTGTCTTAGGATCATATGCCAGACAGAACCTGGGGACTTGAATATATATACATAGTGTGATTTACCCAGGACTTGTATATTTAACAGTGCTTCCCTGCTCAGATGTTAATCGCTCTCCCTTTGGGACATGTTCTATCCAGAAAGGAAGTGTAGCAAGTAAATGAGGTGTGTGAAAGCATTTTTGCTGAAGTTCGGCTGACTGGATACAAACAAGATTCCACATACAGAGAGAAATTGAGAGAGAGAGAGAGAGACACGCTTTCTCTTAACATCCTGCCTGCTTGATACGACTTGGCCATTCTTTTTCAAACCTAAACAAGACTTCACTGCTTTGGCAACATAGGAGGCTTTCTTCGCCAGCTAGTACCGGTAGCATGGCGGGTGCTGCCATTTGGCATATTGGTGAAATTTTAAAATACAAAAAAATAATAATATAGTGTGACTGCTGACTATAAATTGCTGTGTTCTATGTTACCTGAGCACACAAAATGTAGATGCAGAGGAAAAAATGAAAGCAATTCCCTGTACATGTTGTAATGAATTAAAATGATTTATTTGGACAAAACCAGTCTTGATTTGTCTGTGACTGTTTGTGCCTGCAGAAAGCAAGCAGCAATCGATAAGCAATGAAGTCCCCGCCCCCCTCTGTTATCCTAGCACCGATTAAGTGCTGAAATGCATCCTAGACCTGAGTGTTGTGCAGGCTTACAACATGCACAGGAATTAATATCTCCTGCAGCTCCCTTTTAGAAGTGGTTTGAAAATGAAGGTTTACAAACACACCTTGAAGCAGACCTGCTGGTCCTTAACAATTGATTCTAGCTCAAGATCTACAATATTGTTTAATGGAATCTTTCATAAGCATTTCCCATAACAAATTAATCATCCTTCGTTACAGGACGGCAAGGTGAACGGTGTGACAGATTCGACGAGGATCTTGGGATACACCTTCCTTCACCCGAGCGTGGTTCCTCGCCCCCACGTGCAGTCCATCACTTTGACCCCCCAGGACGAGTTCTTCATCTTGGGCAGCAAAGGGCTGTGGGACACCCTCTCCTTTGAGGAAGCGGTGGAAGCTGTCCGGAATGTGCCTGATGCCTTGGGAGCCGCCAAGAAGCTCTGCACCTTGGCCCAGAGTTACGGCTGCAACGACAGCCTGAGCGCCGTGGTGGTTCAGCTCAACGTCACCGAGGACAGCTTCTGCTGCTGCGAACTCAACGGCGTGCCCCCTCCCAGCCCGGGCATCTTCCCCCAGTCGGTCAACGTCGTCATCAAAGATAAGCCTTCCGACGGCCTGGGGATGCCCTCCTCCAGTAGCGGCATGGCCTCCGAGATCAGCAGCGAGATCTCCACCTCCGAAATGAGCAGCGAGGTGGGGTCCACGGCGTCCGACGAGCCGCCGCAGGTGACCACGAACGAGAGCAGCCCCGCCTACCCGAGCGAGCAGCGCTGCATGCTCCACCCGGTCTGCCTCTCCAGCTCGTTCCAGCGGCAGCTCTCCAGCGCCACTTTCTCCAGCGCCTTCTCCGACAACGGCCTCGACAGCGACGACGAGGAGCCCATCGAAGGGGTCTTCTCCAACGGCAGCCGGGTGGAGGTGGAGGTGGACATCCACTGCGGCCGCTCGAAGGAGAAGCTGCTCCTCTTGCAGGCCCCGGCGGAAGCCACCGATGAAGGCATCGTCATCAGTGCCAACGAAGAGGAGGCCGGCCTCCTGAGGAAGGTTGACCCTTCCGCCACGGGCACCATCGGGCGGCGGCGAGGCAACGGCTCCGTGGCGCCCCAGGAGCGAAGCCATAACCTGATCGAAGTCGCCGCGGAGGCGCCGCTCAGAAAAACCGGAGGCTACTTTGCTGCCCCGGCACAGCCCGATCCGGACGATCAGTTCATCATCCCACCGGAGCTTGAGGAAGAGGTCAAGGAGATAATGAAACAGCATCATGAGCAGCAGCAGCAGCAGCAACAGCAGCAGCAACAGCAGCAACAGCAGCGGCAATACCAGATGGACCAGCTGCCTGACTATTATGATACGCCACTATGACCAAGCTTCCTAAAATGAGCCGAGACCATGAGAGACGGAGGCCCCTTAGCTTTGTATTACATTAATGGGCTTGCGGGGGGCGGGGGGGGGAACGAAGAGAAGCTTTGATTCCACTTTTTCTCTTCCAGACCCTTCCCTTCTCCCGAGAACTGCAGCTGCTTCTTGTTTGTTAGCGGTAATGATCACTTTCCTCCCCTTTTCTAGTGACGCGTCACCGTTAGAATTAAATTAGTTTTAACTCTATCCTGTTCCTTAACATATCAAATGTAAAAAAAAAGTGGAGAAAAAAAATACAAGAGGTTTAATATATTGCAGAGAAAACTGATGATGGCATTGATGTAATATTTTTTAAAATCGTCTTTTTTTGGGAGGGGTGGGGTCTGTTTGGAAAACAGGGCAGAGTTGCCAGTGCTAAATGATTAAGTAATATTGTAATACTGTATTTCTTTGAGAGAGAGAGAGAGAAAAAAAGGCTTTTTTGGTCTTGAAAATGGATAGACATTTGTAGAATTATGGAGACTAACTCCTAGGAGTTGCTTTTACTCTTTCAGGTGACTTTTAAGTCACTGAGATTCACTAATTTTCTCTGAGAGAACAGCTGATTGGGAAATCCCTGTAAATAACGCAGTGTTGTATAGTGATGCTTCAAATGTTTTGTAGTCTCGGCAGGAGGACACACAACCTGATCGACTGACAATTCTCCCCCACCCCCACTGCCCCATTGAACCATCCACCCCAGGGGCTTCTGCATGCCTGTTTAAGGTCCCTCTGGCAGCTCCTCCTGCACCCAGGACTGGAGGGCAGGGAATTCCTACAGTTGCGATGCTGTCCTAGCGGGTGAGCTGATCTGAAGTCCCTCGGGCACAGGTTGACCCACGGTGTACCATTATGCCCCCACGTTCAGTTGCCATCTGGGTTGGCTGGGCCCAAATCACGTTGGGTGTGTTGGCTCACGTATCAGTTTGCCCTGACAGGATTGATTCTTTGGCCTGGGAGCCATAGGACATGAGCAAGAACAGATACTGTGTCAGAATTAAGGTGGAGAATGGGCCACAAACACATGAGTTACCCCCCCCCCCCCCTGTCCTTCATCATTAACTTTTTGCAGGCACATTTTTTGTCTTCTGTTCCTCTCTGCTGCCACAACCAGCATGATTGTATAGAGTTCATTTACTGTAGATCATTTACATACCAAGAGTTATATTAAAGAAGAATGCACAAATGAACATGTCATAATTTTTGTTATAATAAATATGAAAATTTACAAATAGCTCAAGCCTCCTATTATGATTCTATGTTTGTGCCCACCTAACACATTCACGTTGACCTTGCTACTTGAGAACAGAGAAGCCACTTCTCAAATTGCAGGAAGTCCTGAGAGATGTCTCCTGTCATTTTTTCTTTTCCAATTATTCACTGGAAATGTGCCAGTGATCCCTGACAGGCCTTGGAACAGCTTTTTAAATGCTGCCGTCTTTCTTTCTTTCAGGGTGATTTGTAGCTAATCATGTGCTTGGGTTTGTAGATGAAATCATTTGTTGAGAAAATGAATGTATGCCGCTGGGTTCCTCTCAAATAGCAAGATAGAAGCAGACATGGAGAAATTTTATTAGCATTTCTTCCATATTCAGTTGCAGTTGGAAGTGCCTGAAGGAATAAATGTTTACAGAGAACTGAATGTCTGCTAACGCAAATTCTTTTCAGTATATTCTATAGCAGGTGTGATAGATCATGAGCCCCCCGGTTGTGCATTTAAAAATGACATGATTTATCAGTCTCAGGTAACAATGAAATATGTTTCAGATGTCACACTTCTTGCTAAAGGAAGTAATGTAATGTTTCCTTAATGTAACACAAATGGCCGCTTACAGCTACTCTAATTTGCTCTAAGGTTTGTTTGCCACATTCCATCATGTCGTTCATTGGGTTTGTTGCATGGGCATCCTAACTTGACAAGGCATAGGTTAATTAAATTTAATTAATACAGTAGTGCTTCTTAAGATGATTTTAATTCGTTCTAGGAGTCAAATAGTCCTATGAAAAATACATCCTACAAGGCACAGCTTCCCATAGGAATACATTGAAAACCTATTAATCCATTCCGGAGGGAACGGATTAATAGGTTTTCAATGCATTCCTATGGGAAGGCTGTCCCAACCCCCGCCCCCTTCAGTCAAGGCAGCCAAAGGCTGCTCTCCTTCTCCGCAGCCCCACCAGATAGCTGACTTTGACAGGTTGGACCTGTCAAAATCTGGTCTCTGGGGGTTGCAGAGAGCAGCCTTTGGCTGCCAGTGATTGAAGGGGCAGCCACTTCCTCTTCGTCCGGGTCTCTGCGCCGAGACTCAGGTGAAGAGGAAGAGGCGGTTTTATCCAGCCTTTCTTTCCCTGTAGTACATGATCTGTGTGTGATACAAGGAAGGGAAGGCAGGATAGAAACCACCACCACCACCACCTCTTCCCTTGGAACAAGATAAGCAGTTGTGGCAGGCGGGCAGGCTATTTTCAAAGGGCTGGAGCCAAGCTGCCGTCGGCTCAGGCCCTTTGACAATTGTGTGCCTGCCACAGCAAGTAGATTGCCACTGTGGCTTCTTTTCCAAGCCCCCCGGGCAGGGCAAAAATCAATGGGGTCCTGCTTTGCCCACCAAATCCCATTGATTTATGCTAAGAGTGAACAACGTGGGTGGATCTAGAGCCCTGGCCACAGCTCTGACGGGTTTTACTGGCCATTTCATTGGAGAACAATTAGAAGACTGTTTAAAACATGCATTTTTCCATGTCACTGTAATATGTTGGGACAGAACAGGAGAGCATGGAAACAGCTTTAAGGAACATGTAACTAATGGGCCGTGTACTGGCCGCCCATGTTGTAGGCCCAGCTTAAAAACCTGTAGCTTAATATAGCCATAGATGATGACCAACTGACAGTTGCTTCCTCTGGTCTACAATATATCACAGAAGTGAGTACAACCCCTCACATTTCGTAAATATCTCAGTGTATCTTTTCATGCGACAACACTGAAGAAATGACACTTGGCTACAATGTAAAGCAGTATGTATACAGGTTGTATAACAGTGTAAATGTGCTGTCCGCTCAAAATAATGCAACACACAGCCATTAATGTCTACACCGCTGGCAACAAAAGTGAGTACACCCCCAAGTGATAATGTCCAAATTGAGCCCAAATAGCCTACCCCCCCCCAAGTGTCATGAGACCCCCGTTAAGTGTCACAAGGTCTCAGGTTTGGAGGCAGAGCAGGTGTTGTCGCTCTCACTCTCACATTGGGTGTTAATCACTCTCACTCTCTCATACTGGTCACTGAAAGTTCCACATGGCACCTCATGGTAAGGAACTATCTGAGGAACTGAAAAAAAGAATTGCTTCTCTACATAAAGATGGCCTAGGCCAGTGATGGTGAACCTTTTAGACACAGAGTGTCCAAATTGCCATTCAAAAACCACTTATTTTTTGCAAAGTGCCAATATGGCAATTTAACAGTGGTACCCTAGGCTACAAAAGCGAGAATCAAAGAGCAGGCTTTTGAATTTCCTGCAGCCACAGCACCCTTGCTGTGGCCGTGGAAAACTCAAAAAGGGATGCTACCTTTTGAGAAAGTGAGGAACAAAGAGCAAGGGTGCTACCCTTCAGAAGAGGGAGGATCGAAGATCAGGCTTTTGAATTTCCTGCGGCCAATGCACCTCGCTGTGGCTGTGGGAAATTCAGAAATATGTTATTTGATCCTAAAAGCGATGTGGCTGGAGAGTAAACTGGAGCTACAAAGGAGCCCACAAACTGCTGTCTTCCCTGCTTCCCATTGAAAAACAATTGTTATACTTCTCCCTTAACTGTGGAAAACATTGTCTATTTGATGTTCGTTTTTGAATATTTTTGCCCCACCTTTCTCCTTGGAAAAGGACCCATGACAGCTTATAATAACGGGGGTCAGTATACAGTTCTGAACCTTTAATGTGTATTAAAGTTAAAGAATAGGGAATTAGAAGAGGTATCTTAAAACAGTTAAAAGGCATCATTAAAGTGAAAAGTTAAAAGAAAAAAAATCCATTGAGGGGTGGAAACATGGAAAACATGTGCTCTTGTGAAATCAGTCAATGTGATCATGCATGGTAATCCATCTAAACGTCACGTAACAGGTAGTCCCTCACTCAGAAAAAGCTTGTCTGAAGAGGAAGGTCTTTGCCAGCTTCTGAAAAGACAGCAGAGATGGGGCAGTCCTGGCCTCCAGCAGGAGGGAGTTCCAATGTCTGGCAGCAGCAACAGAGAAGGCCCTTTCATGTGTTCTTCTGAGGTGCACCTGTAAAGGTGGCAGGATGGAGAGAAAGGCCTCTCATGATGACCCATGCACCTGAGCTGTTTCATACTGCAAGATTCTATCTTTGAGGTATTTTGGACCCAGTCCATTTTGTGCTTTGTAGGTTAAAACCAGCACTTTGAATTGTGCCCAATAGCTGATTGGCAGCCAGTAGAGCTGCTTTAATAGGGGTGTAATGTGATCTCTGTACCCCACCCCAGTCAGCAATCTGGCTGCTGCATTTTGGACCTGTTGGAAGTTTCCTGACACTTTCCATCAGTAGGCCCACGTTACATCACTAGGACATGTGTCACAGTGGCCAGAGCAGGTTTCTCATGAAACATAACACATACTAGTTTTAATTGTGCAAATGCACTTCTAGACACAGCTGTGACCTGGACATCCAAACTCAAGGATGAGTCCAAGAACAACCTTAAACTGTGCAACTCTTTTTTTCAATTGGGGGGTAATCCCCCAAAACTCTGGATAATCTCCCCCAGTGTTTTCATTTAAATGTTAAATAACATAGGAGACAGAACAGAATCCTGGGACCCCACAGGTCAATGGCCTTGGTGTCAAACATGAATCCCCTAAGACCGCTTTCTATGTTCCCTCCTGCAGAAAGGACCGGAGCCACTTTGAGACAGTGCCTCCAAGTCCCATTTCAGAGAGATGAGTTGGGAAGATGCTGTGGACTATTGTTTTAAAAAGCAGTTGAAACTGTAAAACCAAAAGGGAACCAGACCCCCTATTAATTTCCCTGCGTTGGTCATCTACCAAGGCAACCAGTGCTGTCTGAGTCCCATAAACTGCTGTTTAAAAAGCCAGGTTGAGCTGGATCCAGGTAGTTTACCTCATCCAGAAACCCCTGGAGCTACGAGACTACAACCTGCTATAGTACTTTCCCCAAGAATGAGATATTCAATACTGGTCAGTAATTGTTCAGTATTGTTGGATCTAAAGAGGGCTTTTTAAACAGCGGTTTTACTACTGCCTCCTTTAAGCATGCTGGAATCCTGCCCTGTTGCAAGGAGGCATTCACTACTCTTCCTAACCAGTCTGCCAGACCCTCTCTGGCAGCTTTTATGAGCCAGGAAGGGCAAGGATCCAACAGACATATGGTGGCCCTCATCTCCCCAAGACTCCTGACCCCATCCTCAGGCTGTGGGCGCTGAAACTCACCCAGTAATGCAGGGCAAGTAAGGGGAACAGTTTTATTTATAGGCTCTGGATCAGTAGCTGCATCCAAGTCAGCCGGGATCTGTTCAATTTTGCCTGCAAAGGGTTGTGCAAATTCCATTTAATTATGTCATTTAAATCATGAGCTTGGTACTTTTGGTTATTACTGATCTATTTTTTTTAAAACAATCTGTTAGACAGGTCTCAGTATTTTCCTTGAATGGGGCAAAGTAAAAGGAAAGGAGAATGCTCAGGAAGAAGCCGCTTTAAGTGGAAGGTTTGCTACAAGTGTTTGGTTGTCCTGAGAGATACCAGGAGATACTGTGTTCTCCTGTGCAAGCCACGCAGTGTCCTTGAAAACATGTTCCATTCTGGATATTCCAGGAAGCAGGAATGCTGGTCAATAACAAACGGTTGCAATAACTTGGGAGAGGGGATATCAGAACCTCTTTGTCACCAGACAGGCACGCTCATTTGTTTTTCTGTCCCACCGCAGCCTTCAGGCAACCTCATCTGTACGCTTGAGAAGCCAATTCATCCTTCTCGACAGGACGAAGGATGAATCAGCACTTGTTGGACAGCCATCACCGACACTCACTGGCATTTGCCAATGGTTTGTCTACATTCTTGACTCTGCCCGCTTCCTCACAGCCCCCAAGCAATCTTAATCTCCCCCCCCCCCAGGTTTTGATCATATATGCAGGTATATGCATTATCTTTTAAATGATGAAAACAACAAGATAATGCTAATGACCACTACTGGTTATTTAAATTCAAGGGACATAATTTTCACATATAGGAATTGCAAGCAATTTTCCTGGTCAGCCTGCTGTTTGTCACTGATCTGAACACATGGTTATGTGACCAACTGTACAAATTCTGCAGATGAAATACTTCTTGGAGCTTGCATGACTACCCTCAATGTAATCAAGCAGGTCAATGGGAGTTTGACACACAAGTATATCTGATCTTTTTGCATGAGTATGTGGTATATTTTGTTCAGCCAATATAGCTTGTGCCTCGTTGTAACACCATTCTCACTTTTGGCTTATCTCATTTCTTATATCAGTCCTTGAGGACAATTGCTTGATAAATTGAGGTGGCATCACTGATGATGCACAGAATGGAGTGCAGTGCAGGAGTGAACCCAACTCTTTTTGCCTACCTTCTCCATACACTGGTAAGGACTACAATGCAGTTTGTAAACTATTTTTTAAACAATTTTGTTTAGCTATACCGCTACAATGATACAGTTGTAATTGAAAAGCTCACTTGAATGTATCTCTTCTGTGCTATTTCGTTTGCTACTTTGTTGTTGTTAATAGAGGTTTGAATGCTGGCAAAAGAAGAGGGTAAGATGGTGATAATGACAGGGAAGGGTGAGGGAGAAGCAGGGGGGCTGTGTGGTGTGTGGACACTTGAAACAATAGTCAAGAGAACTGAATATTGTTGTGGGAACGTTGGCAGGATTTGAATGCCAGGGTGAGGTATAGAGAAATTCACATCACATCAACCTGGTGTCAACTTCTCTGTGGGCACAACTTAACTTTTTCTACGTTCTTGCCCTCCAGATGCATTATCCCTTTCATTGCTGAATATGTTCTAAGACAGGGGTACCCAAACTTTTTGTAAGGAGGGCCAGATTTGGCGGCTGAGAATGTGTCAGGGGCCGGTTGCTCCCCAACCCTGCCACCCCAATGCAAGCCCCACCCACTTTCTTTAAAAAAACATGGGGTGAAGGAGGGGGAGGGAGGGGCAGGCCAGCCAGCTGCGGGCCACTCGGAATGGCCTGACGGGGCAGATTTGGCCCCCGGGCCGGACTTTGGGCAGGCCTGTTCTAAGATATATAAATGAAATCAGTCTACTGGGACTTGTATATTCCTGCAGTAGCCAGATGGTTAAGTCTGCCATTCCCCTTAAGCCCAACCAGTATGACCAGCAGTTAAGGGACTACAGAAACTGTAATCCCAAACATCTGGAAGGCCTCCGTTTGGCAATTAGTAGTATAGATTACAGTGCGGGGGAGTACAGTGGCTTCTTGTATTTTGCAAATCAATTATTTCTTGCTTTTTGTAAACCATGGGTTTCAAGGGAATGAAGATAAATGCACATTTTTCTCTTTTTCTGGACATTTGTTTCTTGACATTTTTCATCCTGCCGGGAGGGGCCTAGGCAGAACCCTCCCAAACAGAAATAACCCAGCAATGAATTAAAAAGCAATGTTTTTTAAAATACAAGTAAATATACAAAGCTTTTCAAAGTCTTGGCAATGAATAACCTTAACTTTTTTAAAAAGGCAACAATGGGAGTGAGTTACAAAAGATCCAATCAGCTTGATAGCTCATCATTGTGAGTTGTCTCCCCACCCTGGACATCCTCTGGTATGACTGCAGTTTCCACTATCTCCATCCAGCATAGTGAGTGATGATGGGAATGGCTTTGTAACAGAACCTGGGGCCCAGTCATCAGGGATAAGATAAATCTGAAGTGGTGCTTGAGTCATCTTCTCCCCACCAAAAAAACAGCACTCAGTATTTTCAATTAATGCCTACTGGTGCCACAAATTCTTCTATTTTTTTCCCTCATAATCTCACCATCTCCTAGGCTAGCAACCTTCTGAACATCTTCCTTGAGTGAAGAAGTAAAAATCTAGAATTTAAAACCATACAATCAACTACTCATTGGTTAACTACATGATATACAAAATGTATTCCTTTTCACATTATGCTAAAGAAGCACATCCGATCTCACTTGATTTCGGAAGCTAAGCAGGGTCGGCCCTGGTTAGTAATTGGATGGAAGACCACCAAGGAATACCAGGTGCTGTAGGCGCCTGGAGTAGGAACTTGCAAGCCACTCCAGTACTCCTGCCAAGAAAACTCCATGGACATGGAGTCATGAAGAGTCAGTCACAACTGTAAAGACACAACACATGCACACTAGGACTACAACAGATGTAGAAAGTTGCTAGATGCACTGCATTACATCTAGAGTTTCTATGTTTGGTTCTAGGCTTCCACTGAGTAAAGAAATAACAAGTTACAAAGGTTACCATGTTGATCGATGAGGGGGCGAAAAGCAAAAGTCATACTTAGAGCCTCCAAACAAAATGGAGGAGGTACAAACTTTCTGCAGAATTCTAAAGCTTGAATACTTTTGTTGCCTGTGGGTTCATCCTTAAGAGGCAGACCTCTTCACGTGTGGGTCATGTCATCTTTTATTACCTGCTCTTCATCCAGCTTTTTAATTGGCATTACAATACAGGAGACAACCCAACACAAAGCAATTTTTTTGAGAAACCACAGCTTATGTCATCCATGCAGTCTGAAAAAATGTATCTAAAATAGGTTGATTGACTGCCCTAATGAACACTGGCCACCAAGTTTTCACTCAACCTCTTGATGCCCTCAAACCCAAGCCTCTTATCCCTGACGACTGATAGGGCAGCCCACAAAAACCATCCATTTCCCATCTGGTTCTTTGCACTAGTCTCTTTAAGCAGAGGAGTAAGCTACACAAGGGTGGCGAAGGTCCCTGCAGCACGGTTGACTGCTGGGCTCTGATACCCCTTGGGAGGGCCTCTCTCTCTGAAAGCTCTTTCAGGGTTGTAATGAATCTTGGCTTCCTGTCTCTGAAACTCCCGCAGGTTCCGAATGGTGAGCCCACAGACCACTGTACTGGCAAAATACAGGCAAGCGGCCACCAGGCCAAAGAGAGCCACGGACGCATCTCCGCCCTGGATGCTGCAGTTCATGGACGTATAGCCTCTCCTTGCGTACAGCCTCTCCCTCCTTTTGCACACATCTGTTGCGTTGACTTGCATGACAAAGTGGAGGTAGAGGCCAACGGCCACAACATAGGCGAGGGCAGCGACGATGTCGAAGATGAACTCGGTGGCCAGCAGCCGGGTTGAGAGGCGAGGAAAAGGCTTCGCTCCCCTGATGAGGAAGAGGAGTGTCAGGCACATCATGGCCAAGCTGAACGCGACACCTCCGTACACACAAGGTGCTCTCATCTGGCTGTACTGCATGTCCAGCTCCCTCGCCTCCTGGAACTCCGTTCCTTCAAAGGGACTGTAGGCTGAGTTGATGCTGAAGGAGCCCAGTCCCGCCATGGAGGTGAAGCCAGACATGCTTGCCTGGGTGGCTCCAATGCAGACCAACACCAGAATGTTGACCGTGACTTCCACAAACTGCAGGATACCTGCCAGAAGGAAGGACACAAGAAATAAATTAAGTTACTGTACTTATTTATTGGATTTTTTAGACCACCCATCTGGAAGAAAGGCCACTCTAGGCGGTTTACAAATATATCACAATGCTATAATTATACAAATAACCTATACATTAGTAAAAAATATTAAGAAAAATAAAGTGAACAAGACATCTAGACATTATACTTCATGATCACCGAGTGATAATATTTGCATCGTTCCATCTTTTTTTTTTTTTAACATGGCTGTTTTCAATGTGGAAATAAATTCAGTGTAATGCAGTGCAATTGCATTGGATTTATGTTTGGTATAACTGCATTGTTTCTGAGATCTGCAAAATAGTCAAACTTTTTATTCTCATTCTCACCTCTCTGTACATGAAGGGTGCTCTTGGTTTTTGCTGCTTTTTTTTACTCCTAGTAATCTTAACGATGGAAGAGACTTCACAACATAATGCTGTTCCATTTATTTATTTATTTATTTTAAAAAGGCTGCATCCAGAAAGATGGATGTTGTGATTTACCCTAGTTTCTTTTCTGCAGGTATCAACATAGAGTGGTTCTTTAAAAAAAAAAAAATACAACTACTCTTTCATTTGGGTAAGAGCACCCAGAAACCAAATAGTCTTTGCTAGATAGTACCTGAATTATGGAAAAATGTTCCTTGGCTTTATTTAATCTTTTGATAACAATAGCACAGTTGGATAGGCACGGACCTCTCCCACAGGCAGTAGTTCTGAATGTGTGGCTGTTCCCATGCTACTGGACTCCCAACTCCCTTTATTTGCTGTGGATGAACATTTCAGTGCAAACAGGTCAATAGGAGAGATTCTATTGTAAATCATGCATTCACCCATGTTTACCAAGCGTGTGTCTTGGTAAACATGCCTTTGAATGCTACTGTGGCGAGGGAAGAGCAGCCTAAGAGGACCGCTGTGCCCTTTTATCTTCTTTGTGGCCTTCCCAAGAGGCTTCTGGCTGGGTCACTCTGGAAAACAGGATGCAGGGTAGTTTTATTTTTGTTCTTTAGATTTTTAGTAAAATCTGGCGCTGCAATTAGAATTGGTCTCACTGAGCTCTTAACATCGTTGGGTGAGTTTTGATCAGTCACACACACACACTCATGCACACCCATTCCCCCCTTTTCTCTCACTCGGCCTCAATTACCTCACAGACTTGTTGGGAAGAAAAAGCGGGGAATAGAACGACCAAGCTGCCATCTTTAGCTTATCAGAGGAGAGACAGGATAGAAACTGAGAACATTGATGAACAATTAATTGTCTGATTTGAGACTTAAGACAGGGTATTTTTTTTCAATTACAGAAATTAATTGAGTCTAGAAAAAACCCTACAAAGCCCAAAACAAACAAGTCATACAAGAGAACTGAGTCCCTTTAGGGCTGTTGACATACAGGTGAACTTGAAAAATCATGCTTTGCATGGAATGAGTCTATCTCATATGTTAGTTTCACCTTTTGAGTTGACGTACTGAAATAAATGAACATCTGCACAATATTCTAATTTTCAAGTTTCACCTGTAGATGCAGGTAGAAAGCCAATGAGGTGTGGTGATTATAGAAGGATTCAGGAGACTTACAGTAGTTTGAAATCTCATTTGGCCAGAAATTGGGGGAAAGGAGGACCATGTATGCCAGCTTGAGCTCAAAAGAGAAAATAAAGGAAATAAGATAAAATATAAATGATATTTACAGTTGTCATATGAGCGATTAAGGATTACAAAGATTACTGTGCCCTATATTGAAGCAGTAGCCTCAAAAAAAACCCAAGCACCCTCTGGAAGACCTTCTGAAGTCATTTAGAAGAGTGCCTTCCCAATGCTGTTTGGTGGAGTTCTGTCTCCTTTGCCAAAAAGATGAATCAATACCGCTTGGGGAATCACCCAATCTCATCACCCAAACGTTAAGCCATTTGGCCAAAGATTGCTAAAAACAGGCCTAAGCACATGCAACCTACATTATTTTGAACAATGTTTTTAACCACTGTCACTTGTACTCCTGCAACAAAATAAAACAGCAGCTGAGTGCTTTGAAATGGTGAAGCCATCTGAGAACTTAAAATATGATCAAGGCATGTGCAAATATAAGAAACCTCAACTGCTCTCTCTCTTGAGACAGAGGGACTCATCCACCACAGACTAAACAACACTTGCCAGCTCATCTTTTCACAAGGGTGAAGCTAAATCAGCAGAGAGCCCAAAATGCAGGGATAAAAACACCCCCGGCAAGTGTGCCAAATATTTGCCTCAGGAAAAACCAGTCACATATAAACCTGCTCCTCTTCCCACAGGTGTGAAGCTGCAATGGTTTAGAAGCTGTTCTCTAAAAGCAGCCGAGGTCACATGAGCAAATGGGATCATACTTCTCTTGAAGCACGCCCAGGTATTTAACAGCCACTAGGGGGCAGTTCACCTGCACGTAGCATTTTCCTGTTGTACTGAGCTTTACGGGACCAATCCTCATCCAGGGACTTGACCTAGGGAAACTTGCTAAACCGGTCAAGCGTTTTTATTAGCTGCTCCAGAGGGACAAGCAGTAATAAACCGCTTGCCTGGTTCAGTAAACAAACCAAAGGTGTATTAGATTCAGGTGTAGGATGAGTGAAAACTGGTAGAAGAAACTTGAGTTACGTAAGATATGCAGAAAACACTGTATTTATTAATAGCAGAAATGAGCGACGACTTGAGAGGATTCCCGAGGAAGGTAGAAGAAAAATGCACAAGCAGTATTTAAAAGACAGTGCTGGCCATGGAAGAATTAAATTTAAGGAGAAAGTGAAATTGTTACAAGTTTTTTCGCCCTACATCCTGGTTCAGCTATCAGTCCAGACAAAGACTGCAGGCAAGATATCAAAAGATGAGAATGAGGCTTACAAAAGCAGCCAAGAAGGAACTTGAAAAGATTATCAAGGGTAAGGATGTGTCCCTAGAGACCAAGGCCAAGATGATTCATGTACCGATATTCACCGTGACCAGGTATGGATATGAATGTTGGTTGATAGGAAGAAATTTGCTCCAATATAACGTACACCCACACAAATGACTCAGTTGAAAGTTACATTTGTTGTCTTTGTTTTCCATTTTCATCACTAAAATGTTAATAAAAAAGGTTATTTAAAAAAAGAAATTTGCATCATTTGAAATGCAGTGTTTGATGAGAGCTTTACAGAAGGAAAAACAAATTAGTCTGTATTGAAACCAATCAGGCCTGAACGCTTTCTCTCTAGCAGTAAAAAACTAACTAAGGCTGTTATACTTGCAGCCCACTGTGGGAAGACCAAGATTCACAAGAAAAGACAATAATCCCAAGAAAGTTTGAAATAAATAAATAAATAAATAAATAAATAAATAATTTTATTTCTATGCCGCCTTTCTCCCCGTAGGGAATGAGGAAGACAAAAGAAGCCATTACATTTGGTTGGCAAGACTTGACTGTTAATCATGGGACCATTTTGGGGTCACTAATTAATAGGCATGGTCCTCAAAACAATACAAATGTAGGAACAGGGTGATACCTTCATTGGACAATTAAGAAAACAAACAAAAAACTACAAGAACTTGGTGCACATCCTGAGGAAGGTGAATGACCATCGAAAGATTGTTTTGTTTTGTCCACCTGTTCCTGCTTTTGTACTAATTAATAGGGTTCCCATAAATCAGAAGTGTCTTGGTACCATGTAACAAGTCTCTGTTAATCAACCTCCTTGATCACTGCAACACTTCAAAATAGTTTAAAAAAAAAAAGACCATCATATATCAGTTTCGTTTCCAGATGCTGGAATTTCCCCCTTCCCTGCACTCTTTATGTAATCCTATCTCTCCCTTGGGCTGACTGCCCTTTCCCACAAGCCCCTGCCAGGCTTCAGTCCACTGAATAAAGAAGGTGCAAAACTGAGGCCTAAATTTAAACACTCCAACTGTTAAGATGCTGTTTCCTGATTTAACAACATGCTCGGAAGTCTAAAGAGAGGGCTCCCTAATGATGACTGTCTGTAACAGAAGCAAGCTAATCATCTTGCCAGGAAAGCTTGGTACAACAGATCAGGTTTCAATACTAAG
Organism: Phrynocephalus versicolor; assembly: GCA_023846285.1. NCBI lineage: Eukaryota > Metazoa > Chordata > Lepidosauria > Squamata > Agamidae > Phrynocephalus > Phrynocephalus versicolor. The sequence continues at coordinate 76,334,359 of JAHTLZ010000204.1, read as the reverse complement.
AAGATCCCTTTTGGACCCTCCGTAGCCATGATGTTGTCCATTAATTCACACCAATATGGAAGGTGAGTGTTCCACCTCAAAGGCACTCGTATGAAAGCAAGCCAAGCCACCAGACAAAGCTGAGCATCCCAAATGGGTACTCCAGCTATCTACCGAGTAGTTAAAGGACTGTTACCTAGTGGCCAAAATCCTGTTGCGTAGTGAAGTAAACTGCACTTAGAATAGGCCCACTGAATCAGTGGAAATTTGGTGAGTCAATTCCTCCATGAATGCCATTGATTCAAATGGACCTGCGACTCACATTAGCACAGCAAACTGCAATTAAGAGTACACCCACTTGAATCCATGGCACTTATGGAAGAGTTGACGCACCAAATCTCCTTCAGTTCAATGGGTTTAGTCTAGTGCAATTTAATATGCTAACAGGATTTTTGCTGGTGGTTTTAACATTGCTGCAGCATCAGGTCTCCCCACATCAATCAGTGGATCCGTTCAATGTATAGCAAAGTCTGCAATACTGCTCTGAGCTTCACTTCCGCTCATAGATTAACCCATGGGATTTGGCCCAGATACAGAACACATACAGTAGTATCTCCAAATAAGAATGACCCTAATTAAGAAAAATTTGAGTTATGGATAGAAATCTCTGTCGGTATGGGGGTAGCCCCAATCCTAGAGGAGGATTTCTATTCATAATTGATCCAAGTGGTGTTAGTGGGCAAGCAGTGAATCTCTCACCCACTCAGCCCCCCTGGGTTGGAATAGCACGGATCTGGGCTTCCTTGACCCAAGGGGGCTAAGTGAGCAAGAAGTGACTTCATCCCTCGCCCGCTCAGCCCCCTGCTGGGTCGGGGAAGCTGCACCCCTCCCCGCATGCGTGCCACAGCTGGGTGGTGGCGGCGGCAAGGGGGGGCAGCAGTTTTACCGGGCAAAGTCGGGTGGCTGGTCGCAAAGCCTTAAAGCGCAGGAAAGGCTTTGCAACCATCCACCCAAAAGCTGAGAGGAGGAGGGTGACAGGGAGGCGAAGCCACTAGGGGAAAGACTGCCTGCTCCCCGATGCCCTGGTTTTGCCTTGCAAGCAGGCAGAAGCCCCCAAAACCGGAGGAGCTGCGGTTTATGCCTGCTTCCAAGGCAAAACCAGGGTATGGGAAAGCAGGCAGAAACCCTCCCAGTACTTGCCACCAAGGCAGGGAGCAAGTGCTAGGGGGTGGGAGCTGGTGGCAAAGGAGCCATCTGGGTGCTTGCCCCAACCCAGCAAAACAGGGGAAGAGCAGCTGATTTTGACAGCTCCACAGCCTTGACTGCCCGGATGGAGGGAGTTTCCCATCAACCCCGCAAAGTGGGGAAGGTTTTTCTTTTGCTTTGCTGTGTTGGGTCAGGCTTCCCATAAGAATGCATTGAAAAACAATTAATCCCTTCCCATTTTTGCCAGAACTGATTAATTGGTTTTCAATGCATTCCTGTGGGAAACCGTTGTTTCCAACTACGATAATTTCAAGTTAAAAAAAAAAACCAACTGTAATGGATTGATTTCATAACTGGAGGGACCACTTTATATATATATATTTTACCTTGGTCAAGATAGCATGGCCTCAAACTTAAAGGAGCTAAAAAAGATAGAGGGTAAGTGGGAGCTTATGTTGCAATGTTGCTACTGGTCAGCATTTGCCCAGCTTTCTTTCAGCATTCAATTCTCCATCCCTTAAAAAACAGCATGTTTGGTTTTCACTGAGCTATCCTTAAGACTCCCCCTTCCCCTTGATATCTCCCCAAGTGTTATTAATTCTACAAACCTTGTGACAATTTCTAAACGGGTCTTAGTTTTAACCTGTTGCAGTGAGAATTGACAGACTAACAGTTTTTTTTTTTAAAGGATGAGATTTTTATGGATGTGAAAAACCATAGCTGACTTTGCAACCCTTGTCATTTCCTTGAGCCTGCGTGATTCCCTTGGGTGTAGATGGTATCATGCCGGCTGTACAGAGAACAGCACTTGTCTCTGAACACTGGAAATAGAAGGAGCGATGAACTGATCTGTGCCAGTGCTGATGGGTGGGTTACATTACCTGCACTTATTTCTAATTACAATTAGGGTGAAAAGTCATGAATAACTTTTTTTTCTGTTGAATCGAATGGGGGCTTCATGGCAACTTAAATTGCATCCAATCCTGTATCTCCTTAACTCTTCCATGTATGCTGAGGTGGCAACAGCTGACCCTAAGCAATTTTAGATTGGAAAATACTCGTGCTCCCTGAAGATTCCTGGCAGCAACCGAGGACCTCATTTATCCTTTAAATTGTTCTAGTGCTAAGAAAGTTCAGCTAAGGACTAGACATGTCATAACAATAGAAGCAATTTCCATCCCCACTGTGATTTCTATCAGCAGTGAACACACATCCCTGATTCAGAGAAGGTCAACAATGAAGCTGTGTATGGCAGTGCGTGACTAGAAAAGGAATCTGGAGAATTTTACAGGACCCCAGAGCATCTTTAGACAACAGTTGTGGGTTTGCATGAGGATTACGGATGGGCTATTTGTTTCGGAAGCTACTGGTTCTGAAATGACATGCAGGAGCCTAGCTGGTGTTCTGAAGCCTCCAAAACATAATCAGTCAATCCTTTACCATGCTCTGTGCCTGTGCAGGGCTGAGCTCCAATGAGGAAGAAGCCTCCAACGTCATCGTTCCTTCTCCCTGGCATTGGCCAATCAGACAGGGAGGTGGTATGATGGATTTCCCTGCACAGCTCCTGATTGGCTAGCGCTAGGGAGAAGGACAGATGAAGTCAGGAGACTTCTTCCTCATTGAAACTCAGCCCCATGTGGGCACAGAGCAAGGTAAGGGACTGGGTGATTGCGTTTTGGAGGCGTCTGAACACCAGCTGGGCTCCCACATGTTGTTTCAGAACCGGTAGCTTCTGAAAGGAACAGCCCATCCCTAATGAGGATCCTAGAGTAAAGTTCCCCAAAGGACCTCAAGGTGACCTCACATTTTCATCCTCACAGTGAGGTGGCAAAATTATGTGATTGGCCCAAGATAATTGTCATGCCTGGGGACTTGAATGTGTACCTCCACATTCCTATTCCAAGCTTCTCTAACTGAAAGACTGAAATCCCTTTTCAAGCTAATAGTTTGTTAAGCAACCTTTGGCCACGCTGTCTGTCTCACCCCACCCAACCTCCCAGAATTAGTGAAAGGGTGCTCCAGACCCCATGCCACTTGTAAGGCTAAATATGATCCAAACGAAACAACAGAGAAGAAATGAAGCCAGGGACAGTCATGGGGTTACAGGGCTGGTCTAGAATATGGGGTCCATCAATAAAAGCAACCTTGAGATAAATTACTGATTTGGGATTACAGCTCCCAGAATTCGCCAACACAGCATAGTTCGGGGCATTTTGCCTGTTATCTATCTATCTATCTATCTATCTATCTATCTATCTATCTATCTAT
>JAHTLZ010000204.1:76310859-76330896 GCA_023846285.1 Phrynocephalus versicolor | reverse complement strand
ACTGTAGCTCAAAGCTAGGAAATCATGGCCCAAGCAGATCTGAAGGGCTACAACATCAGCGCCTTTTCTCACGCCTGAGATCCTGATGCCATGACGCATCTGAATACTTTTAGCAATGACTTTGATCCTGAAGAGGAGGAAGGTCATTCTTTAAGGACAGTATAACCTCTGTTTTGCTTAAAAAATTTTGATTTGATATCTGAGACTGAATAGATGGCCAGGGGGAAAGTACTCCAGACACGCATGGCTTTGTGCAGGGTTGTTAATGCATGAACATATCCCAAAGGGAGAAAAGAAATCACTTTGCAGCTATTTCCTAATCTTATTTGCTGGTGAAATTTAATTTAGCTCCTTGCTAATTCGTAAATGGCAAGTGCCCTTGTTGAGGCAAATAGATGGCAATCTGGGATGGAGAGCAGACACTCACTGTGAGATCTGAGACTAGAACACAGTTGTCCAACACATTTGCTCAGAGGCGACATGCTAACAGGGCAATCCAGCCTATGCCTACCTCAGTGGTTCCCAGCTTTGGGTAACCCAGGTGTTCTTGGACCGCAATTCCCAGAAGACTTCACTACTAGCAGTGCTGACTAGGATTTCTGGGAGTTGCAGTGCAACTGGGTAATGCAAGGCTGGGAACCACCGGTCTACGCAAATATGAGCCCCAAGGACCGGGAAGAATGTGGAAGTACGGTCAACTTGTTTGGTGATGAAACAACAGGAACAATGTTCTAGGAGAGGCATACAAAGCTTGGAAGAGTTACTTCTTTAGACTCAACTTCTAGCAGCCATCCTGTTACATAAGAACATAAGAAGAGCCATGCTGGATCAGGCCAAAGGCCCATCTAGTCCAGCTTCCTGTATCTCACAGTGGCCCCACCAGATGCGTCTGGGAGCGCACAAGACTAGATATCTGTCTCCTGATACCACTCCCCTGCACCTGGCCCTTGAAGTATCCTGGTTTTACGCCTGGAGATTATTTCCATCATGGTTTGTAACCTGTGATGGACATTTCCACCAGTAATCTGTCCAATCCCCTTTTGAAGGTATCCAGGCCAGATGCCACCACCACATCCTGTGGCAGGGAGTTCCACAGAACTTTGTTTAAGGGCTCCAGGACCTGTAGTCCAAAATGTAACTTTTCAAGCTGATATAAAAGTGAAGGCTCTGGGAGCACTATGAGACATTAATGCTGTAATAACAGTGACTATGACTGCAGTCCAAAGTGGCTTGGACCGGCACTAAAAATGAGCATTGTTAATTACTCTGGTGCTCAATTTTTTTTAATACAGTAAAAGGGGCAGCAGCAGAAGGCACCTGTGGCTAAGAGCCTGGATGTTGGTGGTGGCATAGGGATGCCCCATGGAGCCTTGTCCAATGTTTCTGGGAGCCATCTAGAAGTACTGTATCCATCCATTCCTTATTTTTAGCTTCTCTGAATCAGTGGAGATATTAGTGGATTACAAAGCTTCAGCTTTAACTAGAGGTTAAATTCAAGTACCATATAGTGCCCAGATGATTGCTTGCTTAGTTAATTAATGTATGCATGCATGCTATCTAGGCTAGTCAGGAAGGGGATGCACAGGAATCTGCCTTATAATAGGCCAAACGACTTGTCCAACCAGCTCATTACCATCTCATCTAGCTTGATCCTATCACCTCTCCTTGAGAGCTAGGGCTGGCCCTACTGTTAGACCAGAGTTTGTCAGCTTCCTGAAGCAACACCAATTTGGATAGTTGAGGAGGGAAAAGAGGCCCCCATGTTGTGCACTTGTCTGAAAAGCAGCTTAAAGAAGGAAGGCCACTGTGAGGCAAGACCAACTCTTCCCATTGCAGAGAATTCAATCTTCTCCTTCTGATAGTTTCAGTCAAAGGGTGATTGGGGGGGGGGGGCAGGGGAAGCATAATCTTATTGAGGTTCTCCCTGGCCAGTCTTGCCTTCAGCATTGTGGGAGAACTGCAAAAAAATGGTTGTAGGTGACTTACCAGGTCAAACAGGATAGAATCCAGAAAACAAACCACTAGCAGTGCCATCCAATACATGTCTGTTCAGAATTAAGTCTCACAGAGTGCAATGGAGCTTAATCCCAGGTGAGTTAGTATAGGATTGCTGCTGCTGAATTTGCCTTCAGAAGTGATGGTTGAGTGATGGTTAACACAGAGATAATTCTGTTGTTTAGGTTTGCTTGTCTTTATAACATCTCAGCACAATGGGGACTATTAAATCTCTGCATCCATTTTCTAGACACATTATTACAGTGAAATCTCCCTGAAGCTCAGATGATGTCTTGAAAAGCTATTTTTCAGTCTTCTATCAAGCTATTGGAAGTAACACATTTGCTCTTTAATAACACATTCTCAGTGTGCTCATTTTATCAATAAGCATTTATCCCACCAAACTATGTTTAGACATGTGTCTGGCTTTTTAAAACGATGAATGTTTTGGTAGACCAGCTTGTCAAACACTAAATACAGTAAAATAAAAAAATCACCAGTTTAAAAATAAAGGGTAGACCAAGGTAGCTAAATACGGGACTGAGAAAACATGAAAATGTGCAATATCTACTTCCTCCAATCCACAGAGCCATTTCTAATTGCAGACATACCACAGGCACAGAGTAAAGAATGTATTGGGAAAATTAGTTTGAGAGATGGTGGTTCAGGTATGGCTCTCTTTCAAGGAGAGTTCCCACAAACCTTTGTGGGTGCTGCAGCCACTTATTCATCACCCAGAGAGATGGGGGGGCAATTGCAAATGGGGAATGAGGTGTTGCACCTTTATCAACGAACCTCTCCCAGGCTTGCAACACTGCTCTAGCAATCCTTCTTTTATAATTACTGCCACATTGTGGAATGCTCTCTTTTCAGCGTTAATGATTTGTCCCGAATCTTAGCTTTCTACTGGAAGCTGAACATGAAGGCCAACAGGGCTTACTGGGATGCAGGTGAATACAGAACTGAGGCCTTAAATGAGGTGTGTTGGGTGGCACAGCTCCACCCTGAACAGCTTACTTGTTAGCTATATGCAATGGACCTTAAGACACTTCAAGTTCCACCAGTATTCTCAAGATAGAACTTCTCATTGTTAACAACTGAATTACAAATGCTAGGTAACAGAGAGAGAAAGAGGGGTATGTGTTGTGTTCTTTTAGATAATGAAAGAGGCCAAGTATCATGATTACCATCCTTTCATGAAACACACAGACATATTTAGCCATGCTGAATTCTAGGAAAAAGAGATTAAGTGGACATTGTTGATCCCAGGGTCACTTAGATCTTCATGAAAATTCACTGCTATTTAAACCATTCTCAGTGATTATTTGATATGACAGGACTTGTTTTGCAAGTGTTGCTATCTACAGGAATTTGCTTATACAGTGGTCCCTCGCCCTTTCGCGGTTCATATAATGCGGTCCCGCTATATCGCGGGGCCGCAATACCACGAAAGGGCTTGAGGGAAAGGGGGGAAAGTTTTGGCTCTGCAGCCAGAGCCCTTTCCGAAGATCGCACACTGCTTGTCTGCAACCCCCCTCGGAGGTGCGGGCGAGCAGTGTGCGACATTTAAAGGGTTCTGGCTGTGGAGACAAACCTTTGTCGCTGCAGCCAGAGCCCTTTCCGAAGATCCCGTGCCGCTGGTCCGCGCTCCCCTTGGGGCGCGGGCGCTTTAATGGCTCTGGCTGCAGAGACAAGCGCTTGGCTCTGCCGCCAGAACTTAAACTTTGCGCCCCCTCACCCACACCCCCCCAGTGGCATTATGTATCGCGGATTTTCAATGATCACAGGTCGGGTGGGTCCCTAACCCCTGCGATAGGCGGGGGGGGGGGATTACTGTAGACAAAATTCACCTGCAAGCTCTGAATTTAAAGTGCCCACTTCTGCTCTTTGTTGTTCCTGAAAAGGAGTTCAAAGAAAGCTGAAACCTTTTGTTTTGCATACCTATGGTCCACCAGCAAGACAGACCTCAGCAGAAAAAAAACCCTATTTTCACACCAAATTAGATTGAGAATACAACTGATCAAAATTGGGGAGGGGTCAAGGAAAACCCCTTTGCATACCTCTTCTTGAGCACAGGTTTGAGCATTTCTCAGAACAGGTCTCTTTGTGTGGATAAGACTCCGGTAGGGATTCAGAACCTCCATGAGTTCTTGTTGGGTGGTTCAGGTAGGGCTCCGCATAAGCCATGGAAGGCTTTGAATGTTCAAGAACACCTGGTGGTAACCTATAGAAAGAGACAGAAGGAAGTTTGATTATAGGTACACACATTTCTTGGCGGGGGTGGGGAATGCTGTGGATTTAACTAAAAGTTCCAGCGCTATAATTATGAAAGGCTTGTTGAGATTTGCAGTCTTCTGCTACCTTAAAGAGGAATGCATTTTCTCCATCGTGGCCTTCGTGAAGCCACACAGATGGGTTTCCCAGGCGCCCCTGCGCCAGAGGTCGAACGATCACCTTTACAGGTAAGTAACTGGTTCTTATTTAGCACCAACACTCGTGAACTGTAGATCAGTACATCAACTAGATTGATTTGTTCAGTCTTAAAGGTGACACAAGGATCTTCATTAGAACATATGAGTGTGGCAGTCCTCCCCCCCGCCCCCACAAGACATATGGTTAAATTAAATTGTATAAATTAAGGCTCTGTGACACAAACTAAAATGCCTCTTCCCAATGGCTGCTGGTCTTGCCACGAAACAGCTTAGATCAGGCATGTCCAGATTTTGGCCCTCCAGATGTTTTGGACCACAACTCCCACAGTCCTTTGTCATTGGCAATCTAAGCTTAGAATTCTGGGAGTTGTGGTCCAAAACATCAGGAGGGCTGAAGTTTGGACATGCCTGGCTTAGATCATATATCTGTGAAGAAAGGCAGGGCAGCTCAGTGGTTTAGGCATCTAACTGAGAAGCCAGAGGTTGGAAGTTCAATTCCCCATTGTGTCTCCCTGACAGGGGCCAGAGTCAATGATTTAGTGTCCCTTCATACTCAGTAATTCAAAGGGAATTATAAGAATTGCTGGCATAATTCAGTTCATTGGAGCAGCTGACTAGCAATCCAAGGGTCAAGAGTTCAAATCCCCCACTGTGCTTTCTAGGAAAGGATCCCGCCGAGAGCAGGCAGAACATGGGTGGCTGATGGGGCTACACATGCCCTTCCAAGACTGGGAAGCTACACAGTCCAAAAGACCACTGAAATCCTCAAGGTGATAAACCATTCCTCAGGCCTTTATATCTCAAAGCCCAGGAAGGGTTCCTATAAGTCGGAATTAACTTAACAGCATAGTTATTTTTATCATAGCGATAACTCCCCTGCTGTTCTGTTTTTAAAGTCTGGTATGTTGCTTTCTCAGACACGGCCAGATCGTTACTGGCTTTAGCTTAACATTCTGAAAATTGCTCGTGATTATACTCCTGTCTTTCAGTCAGCATTTATTTCTAAAGATTTTCCTTTCATCAGCTTTCACTGACAAAAATAATAATAGCAATTCACTGCAGTCTATGTGTTTATAAGCAATAGCCTTGCACAGGAGCCATGTTGTTGGTAATTATGAGCTTTATCCACTTTACCTCTTATTTAATGTAATGTAATTTATTCCTACCCTTTTCTCTCAAATAGAGGGACCCTTATTTTTGTCTCTCCAGGCAAGGACATTTTAAAAAGAACAAACATAAAACTGGCTGTTAGTAGAACATAGTTTTAGTGTACATTAATACCCTGGTTTATGAGCATAATCCGTTCCGGAAATATGCATGTAAACCAAAACACTCTTATATCAAAGCAAACTTCCTCATAAGAAATAATAGAAACTCAGATTATCCATTCTGGGGCCCCACAGACCACACACTGTACACAAAAAATGCCAACATGCACAAAAATATTGGCTAGACTTCGGCCCTCCTGATGTTTTGGACCACAACTCCCAGAATTCTAAGCTTAAATCGCCAATGACAGCGGGCTATGGGAGTTGTGGTCCAAAATATCTGGAGGGCCAAAGTGTGGACATGCTTGGTAAGTACCTGGCTACGGAATCTGCTCTGCATGGGACTAACAAGTGGATTTTACTCTGTATTTTTAATGTAACAATAATATAATGCAATCTGTAGCCCTAGCTGTCCCATGACTAGAAATTGTTTGAAAAATAAGAAAGGATGTTGAAAAAAAATTAAAGAAAAATATAAATGCTGTATAAAGAAAAATAAAACAAACCCCTAACCTGCATTTACGTTTGAAAATCTTTGTGGCTGGCGCAAGGGAGACCCGCCTTCCTCTCTCCTCCTCCTGCTTTGAGGCTTGTCTGCGACAGAACATTCCAGACAATCACCCACAATCCAGTGGGGGGGGAGAGTGCCACCATTGGCTCACTTGTGATCGTGTGAACAGCTTCAGTGTTTTTATTGCAAGACATTGCTTGTTGATTAAGGCAAAATTTAGAATAAATGTTTGCTTGTTTTGCAAAACACTCACAAAAAAGCAAAGTGTTCTGCTTATATACCGCCCCATACCACTTCAACAAACCAAGGTACTCTTAAACCAAGGCATTATTGTATTTGGACAGTAACCTCTTTGACCTTAATTAGCTTCTATATTTACATGTATACATGATGAGTAGGAGTAAACATAAACTTTGTGATCTTTTAAGTCTTTCCACTGCACAAACACAAATCCTTGGATACAAACAATGCAGCTGCTTTCCTCTTTAATGAGACTAGCCAGAAAAATGTATGAGTATTATAGCAAACCTACTCTTTCCAAGAGCTAGAAAGTTGCCATTTTGGACTACAATTCCCAGAATCTCTCAGTCAGCATAACCAGTGGCCAGATCATCATCAGAAGGTACTTGGGTTTAAGATGGAGCCAGGCTGCAGGAAGGAGCTAGTGGGTGATATCCCTTCTCCACCATATCCTCAGATAATCAAGGTCCCTTACCAAAAGGTAAAATTGCAGGGAAAGTGGAATCAAACCTCCTACTTAATCATTCTTATCAGGGAGTTGTGAGTCTAATGGAAATGGCAGCTGGAAAAACCTTTTACAAGTCTGCCATCTGAGAAATTTCCACTCCCAGCCTCCAGGTGGTTATAGGTCAGCTAATTGGGATGCAGGGCGTTCTGTAAAGGCCAATGCAAACTTAGCTGAAATAGCGAAGTGTATTAAAATTAGAAAGTAATTTCCTCCTTTTAAAAAAACTATACTTCTAAGACAGAGATGGACAACCTTCAGAGGCCAAAGGACCACACATGCCCACCCTTGGCTCTCGGGAAGTCATATCTGCTGATTTCTGCTGCATGCCAGTCCCATAATGATTACTCTGATAAAACTGAATTAAAAGCTCTTTCTCTTTAGGCAGGATGGTTTGTGTTTTGTTGCTTCTATTTTGCACTGCTTTAACACTTTTAACATAAGATTATTAATTCATCTTTACTATTTGAATAATTTACTATTTTAGCTTTTAATGTAGTGTTTTACATGATGCAAAAAGATGGCGTAAAAGTATTTGAAAGGGAATAAAACAAATTCCTGTTTTTAGAGAAGTAACCATTGGGGTATATCGATAGCTATTGATTTTCTGTACAGTTTGAACATCCATTTTGTGCCAGTCAGTCAGTCAGTCAGGACCTTTACTGGCATCAAGGCATACGATACAACTGGCAGTAATACTCACACAGACAAGGAGTATGTGCCCAATTAAAATTACACAGGTGCTAAAACACAGAACAAAACACAAAACATATGCCCATTTAAAAGGTATTTGGCCATCAGCCATGAAACTCTGGCCCACCTGGGGATACTCATCCTCGCACCATTTTATGCATTTTGGTTCATCCTAATAAAGGTCTTCTATGAAGTCAGATTCAGGGATTTTTTTTCCTTCTAAAAGGAGGCAGAATGTATGTGAGTCTAAATTTATATTACCCACACAGTACACATCTGCTTAAGACTGGAAACTATGTCACTTTGACCATTAATAATGTAACACTTTCTTAATAAGCAGAACTATTGTGATACCACACAATGAAAAGGCAGAGGAAAGAACTGTAACAAGAGTGAAATAGAATGGCTTCCTTTTAGCCTACAGATCACCATGATTAAAAGTGGGAAGAAACAGAGCAAAGAATAACTTTCACTGTGGACCATTTCAGTTCTACAGTATCCCATTCTCCCTCACTCTCTCAGTTGTTAAAAACTTACCTTCCACTTGGAGGGTAAGGTTTCATATTCCTTTCATCAACATATCTGTGGGATCCAGGGTTCTCCCTGTACCTGTAACTTTTATCTTGGTGGGGCCTCTCAAAGGAAGACATCTTTTGTTTTGCTGGAGTTACCTGCCAGTGCAGAAGACAGACTGATAGGTCTTCTAATTCAACACGCTGGAAGACCTGCTAAACTGGTTGCAAAGCCTTTTCCTCAGCAAGAAAGACAAACACTTGTATTATTTAACATTTAAAACTTGCAACTTCACAGTTGGCCAAGTCAGGCTTATGGGGGAATCCCTGAGCTTCTAAAGATTGTAACTACAGCAACCATGTGTACCTCCTGGAGATTTTGGAAGGGCTGGTTCCTCCTTCACCAGCTCATGCGGGATCTCGTCTCTTCAGTCATAAAATCCAACATGATCAGCCACCACCCCGCCTTTTCTTAGTTGCCGTTCTATGGTGGCCAGGGAAGCGTAATAAATTACACATTAGGCCATGTACTGCTACTGTTTGAGACAATGTGTGTGCATAAAGGCAGAGGTAAGAAAAGCGCTGTTTTAAAACAGTGTTTCCTTGCAGCCATGCTGGCCACATGGCCAGGGACTTGCACAACACTGGCTCTTCGGCTTGAATACGGAGATGAGCACCGACCATACTCACCCCCCCCCACCCCCCCCTGGGGGGGGGGGGAGATACCTTTACCTTTATCTAAGTAAGCACACACATGCATGGCTGGGGAGCAGGAGGTGAGAAAGCGGACTCCGTGATAGTGATAGAAGCTACTCACTTCCAGATTAACAATACTGTAATAAAAGCCCCAGGAGAGTGGCTGCCCTACGAATCTGCTACCAAACATACAACAGGTTGCCCTTGTGGGGAGGGAAGGGCTGGCACAGAATGGAGGGGGGTGGGAGGAGAACTTGGCTAAAGCCCTATTCTTGTGTCATTACAGTCGTGACCGACTCTTGGTGGCCCCATGTCCACGGAGGTTTTCTTGGCAGGAATACTGGCGTGGCTTGCTAGTTCCTTACTCCAGGCAAGCTGGTATTCCCTGGAGGTCGCCCATCCAAGTACTAGCCCGGCCTGGCCCTGCTTAGCTTGAGATGGGACGTGCTCCAGGGCTCCCTAAATCCACTCTTGAGTTATCACAGACAGGTGGGGGAGCAAAAGTGCTCCTTTCTGGGCTCCTTCCTTCTTTCTGGCCCATCTCCACCCCGCGCCCGTCTTCCGGACACTCACTCACGCGCGGACGAAGCCAGAGTCGGACGTCTGCCCCAGATCATCCACTGGTGGAGGGCTCCCCCCCCCGCTGCTCAAGGCGGACGGAGTAGGAAACCCCCCCCCCCGCAGGGTCTTTCCTTTATTCCCACCTGGCGGTTTCCTTCTCTCTTTTCCCCCTCCCGGCGGGCGGCATCTCAAGGGCGCCGCTGGGAGGCAGCGACCGAGGCATTTCTTCCTCCTCCTGGGCTGGGCCGGGCCGAGGAAGGGGCAGGGAGGACGGGGGAGGTGGGTGGGAAGCAGCCGCTCCCAGGTGGCTCCTTCCTGCCTCCGCCTCCTCCGGCCTCGGCAGCTTTGGAGAAGAGGCAGGCGACGGGTTTGACTTCGGAGCGCGCCTGGTCGCGCAGCTTGCTCGGAACAAAGCGGAGCGACCTGTTGAACCTGAAGCGACGACGGGGAGGGAGGAGGAGGAGAGGCACCGATCACAGGCGAGGGACGTCGAGGGAGCCGCCACAAGCGGCGAGAGACGACTTACAACCTCTGTTGGGGTTTTAAGACTTTATTGGGGGGAGGCAGAGATACGCCCCCCACACACACACACATCCACGCCCCTTGGGTTCACACCCCAAATGCCTCCTCCACCCCCCACCAATCCAAGTGCATGTATCACCCAAAGGCGCCCAAGTTGTTTTGGTACCTGAAGCACAGGATCCGGGAGTCGAGTCAGGGCAACTGGACTTCTTTTCTGGTGGGATCCACACGTTTCACTTATCACCCTAGAAAAGAAGTCCAGTTGCCATGACGCAAGGCTCGGGTAACTTCACCTGGATGACTCAGAATCTCCACGGAAGACTACATCTCCCCTATTCTGGGAGTAAAATACAATAATTATTTTTATATTTTTTGAAATGAAGTAATTGGTGTTTGTTTGTTTTTTAAAATGCCTTCATGACCACCAGGATCTCCTCCAGGAGACAGCCACTGCACGGCATCTAATTGTAAGGCTGGCTGCACTTTGTAAAATAATTTTAATCCAGAGTTGCAGAAATACTTTAACATCACAGATTTCCAATCTCAATACTGCACCACTGAGACTGTTGTCTATCTTCACTGAACACAAGGGTGAGAGACCTTTGGCCATCCAGATGTTTTGACTCAGAGTCCCCCCCCCCCCACGTATACACTGAAAATTGAAAGGAGTGTGAGAGAAGCAGCATCAAAGGGCCAAAGTTTCTCTGCCACTGATCTCAGGACTTGTGTGATGCCATCTAGAGTTTGATCAAGGTTTAAGGAGGAAGATGGCCCACTCCTTTACTGGGTCCTCATTAGTTTCTTCAGCAGCAGAAGGCAATAGGACTGCAATCAACACCAAGCCACTTCACCCGTCTGAATGCCTTTACCCATAACTATGCCCACTTGCTATTAATGTATCTGCTGATTCCCCTTTGTACTGTCATGTTGAAAACTGCCCAGAGTGGCCATGCTGCCAGATGGGCAGTATAAAAATAATAAATAAATAAATAAATAAATAAATAAATAAATAAATAAATAAATAAATAAATATTTTGAAGCTATAATACTTGGTCATTGATCTTGTACACTGAAAATTGTATCTGTTATAATGCTCGTCAATGTTTTACAATTTTGATTGACCATGTCTGGTATTTGGGAATACTAATAACACCTTAACAATACTGAGCAGAAAGGGACCCTGTAGATCAATGGTTCCTGACCTTGGGTCTCCCGATGTTCTTGGAGAACTCCCAGAAATCCTGCCCGGCACAGCTAACGATGAACATCTGGGGACCCAGTGTTGGGAACTACTGCTATATAGATCATTGAGTCCAGACTCTGTCAAAGATGGGAACAGGGGTCCAACACCATCTAGAGAGCCTTGATTCTTTGCCCGTCCATGATGTAATTAACAAAATACAGAAGCTAGATAGTCACTGATTCCTCTGAATACATTGTAATGCTGATCCCACTATGGGGGGATATTATATGTGTTTGAGCAATAGAGGTTATTAAAGAACATTCACTCTGAAACTGGAGTTACATAGATTTTCATGATTTTTATGTTTCATCCTATCAAATCCATAGCTCAGTTTCCACACCTATAGAAATTATAAATAACTGCAGTCTATGTGAATACCTGATTCAGTAGCATGGTGCAAAATTGCTGCTACGAAACACACATCTGCATTATTCCAGCATGCACACTAGAATGAAACCACAGTCTAATTACATCTCATATCCATGCCCATGAGAATAAGCGCAGAAGCTTTCAGAAATATTTATAAGATAAGCTTTTATACACCGCAGCCGATTTCATCAAATGGTCTGAATTTTGCCACATTTGACCTATTTTTTTTAATAGAAGTAGTTGGGTACGGGGGTTGAGTAGGTGACTGTAATCAGTGAGGTCAAGGCAAATTGAACCACAAAAAGTATAAACATTGATAATAAGCAAACAAGGTCAAAGACCTTTAGTAGTAATACAACATTCCTGCACGATAAGCTGATTAACAAATGTAGTGAGAAGGAAAAGCCTTTGTCCTTACTCAAGCAAGAGGAGACAGCCAGTCCAACCTCATTCTGGGTCTAGTTATTACAAAAGGCAATGCAAGTCCACCATCTAGTGGTCAATGTGTCTCATAGCAAAAGAAGTGCAATCCTCTTTTTTAATAAGTAGATAGATACAGTGGTACCCCGACTTAAGAACAGATTGACTTAAGAGCAATTCGACTTAAGAGCAGAAAACTGTTGCCATTTTAACTGCTGCCTTACAAATTTTAGATATGGTCTGCTCTACTTACATTTTTTTCCATGTTTTCCATTTCTTATTTTTTTTCCAATTTTTTAAAGAAAGGTACCTCGACTTAAGAGTAGTTTGACTTAAGAGCATGCATTTGGAATGGATTAAATTCGTAAGCTGAGGTACCACTGTATATGAACTGGTTGATCCCATATGAATCATTATAAGTGATAAAGGTGGAACTGCAGAGCTGGAAGGGACCCAATAGATTATTGAGTCCAGACCCTGTCAGGAAAGCACAGTGCAGAATGTCTGTGAAGATTCTCAGTCATCCAGGTGAGTTTATCTGGAAGTTGAGTCATGGCTACTGGACTTCTTTTTCTTGAGAGATAGAAACATTTCACTGCTTATCCAAACAGCTTCACCAGTCTGCATACAGCTAGTGCAAGTCCTCCATCTTATAGTCAGTTTTGACCTCTTGTCACCCTGGTCTGAGATAGGCTCTTAAGATGAACAATGGTCTGAATAGGCTTGTTAGGTAGACAACAGCATCCATAACCTAAAGGTGAACAATGGTCTAAGGTGCTGAAACCTATAAAGTGTGGGTCGTTAGCTATGGCCTTGCCAGAAGCAAATTCCCAGCCTCTGCCTCCACAGCCAGATACCTAATCCACGGAGCTATCCAGTAGCATGTTCATCTTTTGATGTCTGCAACGTCAGGTGATTATTTACTAAAGACGAAAAAGCCATCACAGATCAAATAGCACAGGGTGGAGTGTGGAATTTCATTTCCTATTATCACTTTCAATACCACAATTTTCAAAGAAACGACATCACAAGTCATTGACAAGTTGGGAAATGTATGTATACATGTGGACCAACTTTGTGTCCCTTGGTAAAACTGATTTATTCCATCAAAATGATGTCTACTGATCCTAATATTCATATCTTGCTTTCATTGCTAGTAACAATAATGGTTTTGGTACCAGTGGTTGGGAAAATGAACGTGGGGGGGGGCTCTTAAAAGCTAATAGTTTATAGTTAATAGTACCAAGACCTCTCAAAGTAGTTAGTTATCATTATAGTTTCAATGTTAAAAGATTACTCTTTGTCATAGACAGCACCTGAACCATGCAATGTTTATCCTATGCTATCGAGTGAATCTCTTTCCCATAACTCAAATTAATTAAAAGTTATGCTGCAAAAAGGCCGATGTTATCTATTGTTAAGTTGTGATCATACTGTAACTTAGTTATATTTTTTAATGAGAAGATAAGATACTGGCTATTTTTAATTGATTACTTTTAAGTTCTGGTGCTAATGAACTCAGGTGCTGTAGAATTCTGCTGTTGACAGGCTTGGTCTGGTCTAGCTCCTGCTCTCTTTACATCCTCTTAAAAAATCTCCAGAATGCTGGAGGTAGTTTAAAATTAAACAAGTAGTGTTGCCACATGACACCTTTGGATTTCGGCTCAAATGTGCACTATAATTTCACCTACATAAATGAGAGACATACGCCTCAAAATACAATATTCAGAATTCTTTAAGATGCTGCCAACCCATTCGATGAAGAGTGGATATAAATAACCATGTGAGTAATTAAGTGCTATTGAACAGAGGCGTAAAAATGACACCACAAAGCAAACATTTTGAATTCTGTGCAGCACTTAATTCATTGTTAGGTTCCATTGAAATGTATTTGGAATGCACGACTGGCAGGGCCAGCCCTACCATCAGGCAGAGGAAGGCAAATGCTTTAGGTTGCAAATGTTGGAGGCTGAGTGGGGAGAAGTGGGGATATCTGATTAACTGTGCCCTGTGCACCACATGGTGCTCCATGCCCTCTAAACCAGGCATGCCCAAACTTCAGCCCTCCAGATGTTTTGGACCACAACTCCCACAGTCCTTTGTCATTGGAAATACAGCCTTGGAATTCTGGTAGTTGTGGTCCAAAAAATTAGGAGGGCCAAAGTTTGGACATGCCTGCTCTAAACTTTTGCATCCCTCCCATTACCCACTACCATAGGACCCACTATCCCATTACCAATAAATAAATAAAAATAGACGAAGAGTCGCCTCCCTCTCTGCTTAGCATCCTATCCAGTTCAGATTGGAGAGTGGAGAGAACACAACCTTGTCCTTTGCCTCATCAGCAAAATATCTTGAACCACTGTATGTTGGTTGTGTAGGCTGGAGGTATAGAGTGCTTTTGTTTGTTCCTTTAGTAATGACAGAAAATCCCCACACAAATGGTCTTAGAGCAGTGATGGCGAACCTATCGCATGGGTGCCAAACGTGGCACTCGGAGCCCTTTCTGTGGGCACCCGACATCACCCCTTCACAGCCACCTGTATTCAGGTTAAATTACTGTATTGGCACTTTGCAAAAAAAAAAATAGTGGGTTCTGAATTGCAGTTTGGGCACTCAGTCTCTAACAGGTTCACCATCACTGTCTTAGAGGAATATAGGCTATATGTACATGCATACATGGACTTGCGTTTACATGCTTTCAGACAGACTGGCCTTCTGAACATTATTCCCCCCAGGGTCTAAGCACTGCAGGGTGTTCTCTCATGAAACATGTAAAACGTGGTTGGTTAGATGAGGTTCTGTGGCACCTGAGGTACTAACACAGCCTTCATCCCCAGTAAGTGAAACAATAATACTGATACATACACCAGACATCCACACCCAAAGAATCATTCTCATTCTTACTCTCGTTCTCATTTTCTCTGTTTGTTCCATCTGTCCATCTCTCTCTCTTTCTCTCTTGCAGACACACACACACACAATGACTGTGGGGATTTTAAATCTGCTCAGAAAAGGTTGCATAAGAATGTCTCTCCTTGTTCACTTTTGTGAGGTGACACCAGTGGCAAGGCAAGGGCTGAGAGACTTGAGACCTCCAAGGGCTTTATGCATCCTAGAGGATGCTCCCACCCTTCCCGGATTTGTAAGAGTTTACACGGCTTGTAGTTCAAGAAGTATTGCAGACCTACTATCCTTAGTAGCAAGAATATATTGATAGAATCATAGAGTTGGAAGAGACCTCAAGGGCCATCCAGTCTAACCCCCTGTCATGCAGGAACCCTCATCACAATATTTCCAACAGATGGCCATCCAGCCTCTGCTTAAAAACCTCCAAAGAAGGAGACTCAACCACCCTCCATGGCAGCATATCCCACTGCCGAACAGCTCTAACCGTCATGAAGTTCTTCCTAATGTTCAAATGGAATCTCTTTTCCTGTAGTTTGAAACCATTGCCCCGAGTCCTAGTCTCTGAAGCCATGGAAAACAAGCCAGTGCCCTCTTCAATATGACAGCCTTTTAAATATTTAAACATAGCTATCATATCCCCTCTCAGCCTTCTTTCTGTAAGGCTAAACATTCTCAGCTCCTTAAGCCGCTCCTTGTAAGACGTTTCTTCCACATTGGATATATTTCACTAAACCATCTTTAAATATATGGATGATGCAATAGTGGACAAGGGCAAAATTGGACAGACCAACACAAGCACTACAGATATCAACAGCATAGAAAAAGGGACACTTTTATTGAAGATTGGTAGTCCAGTGTGGTGTAGTAGATTGAGTGATGGACTAGGACTCGGGCTATGTGTGTCTGGGGTCTGAATCCCTGCTTAGCCATGGATGCTCATTGGGTATGTGGAACTCACAAAACTACTCCTGAAATATTTTGCTTACCTTGAAAGCCTTATTATAGCCACTGGATGTTGGTTCCAACTTGACAGCATATTAAACATTTCCCTCCATGGAGTACAAGGCAACAAATAAACAGAAAAGGAAGCCACAAATCCAGTATAGATTCTGGACAGATGTATTATGAAATCCATAAGTAAATGTGCATACAAAAAGATCTCCCCTCAACAAATTGAGAATACTTGAACTAGTAACATTTTTAAAAATAAAGTACTATTGTAAAGCTCAATTCAGTTGGAATCTGTAGAAGAATGAATGTAACGTACTGAGTTTCTTTGCTAAAAGACGTGTAAAATTCATGAACAATCATGAGATACATAAGAAAAGAAAAGAAATCTTTTATTATCAATTTTCAAAGGCTTCACAAGAGAAGATGTTTTGTCAACAAAGCGATGGCCACATCTTTTCCTTCCAAGAGGCCGAGAACCACAAGATAACACTACAAACCCAACATCTGTCTTATTGTGAAATCTTAGTTCCCCGTTATAATGACCTCTGCAATTTAGAAAGTTTTTCAACACATCCCATATTTTCCATACACTTCCCATATTTTTCAGTCTGCTCCTACTTCATCTGCTTTTTCATAAACTCATTCCAAATTACGGAAAGCTGTGCTAGTCTAAGTGTCCTTCATTGACTACCTGAGACACACATGCAGCTGTAACAATCTTTGTTCCAATCTTCCTGTATGGGTTTCCTTCCCCATGGCTAAACCATATGTAGAACTATGCAAACAAGATCTACTCAGCTGTGCAGGTTAACGCTCCTTGCAAATCTGTTCTCAAGACTGTTTGTTTTGAACCGCAAGATGGCTCCAGTAGCAACTATCTTAGGAAGTTTTACCTATGCAAGAGAGTTTGGCCTGTGTCATTTTTTTTTTGTCCTTCACTGTGTGATCTGTTTCCACACACACACACACACACACACACACACAGAGGCTAAACAGATTTAGCAGTTCCTGAACCAAGCAGCTTGTACCTCTGGAAGGTTGCCATTTGTCCCTGAGCATTTATATACACAAAGGCAAAACTAATGCTCTACTTGCCACAGCTTGCTGCTTAATGCCATGTAAAATTTAGACTGTGCTTTGTGATAGGAGGAGATGGGCATTTGCGTGAGAAGTGGGGGGGGGACTAGAATAAAAGGGTGAAAAGTATGAATTTAGAAAGTAAGTCAGTGTGTCACAGCATTTGTCATCATGGCAAACAGCAAATGACAAAATGTTGAGTGCTGAATTACACTATCTCCTGATAAGAAAAAGAATTATGAGACTTGCATGAGTCATAGAAACTAAGTGAGGTGGCATACATAAACTGTTTTTGCAAAATGTTGGAAGCAATGATGAGGTGGAAGGGGCTTTTGCAAGTGGAAACATGGGGCTGGATTCAATGTCAAAGAGAAAAAAATCTGCCATATATACAGCAGAGTCCCAATGTATCCCCTACATATGTCCAATGCATTGGTGAGTTATCCTGTTTAGTTTCTTTCTTTAATACAAAATTCCCAAACTTTTCAGCATCGCACCCTCTTTTTGATTTTCCAAAAATCCTCTTGCATCCCTTCTCTTTTACCATCATCAACCTCCATTTATGCGAATATTCAATATTTTGAAAATAGGCACAAACTTAATAACTTTTTATTTTAAATTAAAAACAAGCACAAAGAGATTTTTTAAAAAGAGAACGTTTATTGGCATAATAGACAAAATCCCAGAGGTTTTCTTAGCATGCATTAAGATCCATAAGGGTCTTCCTCCCTTCCTCCCTTCCACTTGGGGATCAAGAGTTTAGTGCATTATCTTGGTAATGACTTAGGGCCTTTTCACACGACCCCTAAGATCCGCTGGCCACTTAAATTTGGACCAGAGATCTTGGGGGTTTGTTGCTCTTCCTGCGTCCCCACCCCTCCGCAATTCCTTGCTCCTGCCTGTGTGAGGGGAGGGAGAAAAAAAGAGAGGAAAAAATGCAGGCTCACCTCCGAAGCCACCCCGTCGTCGTCCTGATTCCTTCTCTTAAAGGGGCAGGAGGCAAAAAAACCAAACAGAAGCGAGGAGAGCCAGGCACTCACCAGATTACATCCGGATCTGGGGATTTTCACCCTCCCAGAGCAGGTACATGAAAAGTGCACTGGGACGCGCTTAGGTGGGCGTGGTCACACTTAATTTCCTGCAAACTCCGGAGCTGGTGGGGAAACAATTGTAAGCTCTGGAGCTGGCAGCCATTTGCGGTGGAGTTTAGGGGTCGTGTACAAATACCCCTAGGTGGCTTCATGGCATCCGGGAGCTGCTATAATTGTCTGATGAGGAGCTGCTCTAATATTCAGAATCCATCTGTTCAGACGGAAGACACACTTCATCTAGTCTCCCGATTCTCACAATCAGCAGCCAAATGGAAATCCCACAATCAGAGCATGACACCCATTTCTTATCCTTCAGAGTAACTTGTCTCTGATTCTGGAGAGAACATGAAGGCATCATGATCAGCAATTAGTAACTTTCAAGAAGCTGCTTCCCCCACCCCCACCCCACCCCACCCCCGACAATTTTCTTGAATTTAATGAAAGAATCCATAAGATTGCAAGGTTTGAAAAGCTTCATTCCCAAGCGGACACAAACTGTCTTAATCACACACAGCTTGTTAGAGAACGGACATCTCCCTTGCTGGGTCTTCTTCCGTGGCCACCAAGAGTTGAGCTTCTCTGCATATGGCACTGCCAGCTGAATAGCCACCATGGAGTTTGTTAACCCTACACTTGAAGCTGTAACAGCTGGGGATTCGTTAAACAAAGCAGTCCACTTTCATAAAAGGAACAAGCAGGGAGAGACGCTCTAGGGTAAACCAAAAATACATCATCACCACCACCACCCCCAGCTTTCTCTGTTGACATAAAAAGTGGGTCATGGACATCCCTTCCTCCACACTCTGCCAGTGTGATTTGAGTTGCTATTGAAAAGGTTACAAAAGGAAAGTTGGTTCTCAGGTTCACTGAGCAAAACTGAATTGTTTCTCAGACAAAAGGGGCCAGTTGATTTTTGCACGTTAATGCAGCAGGGACAGTGTTGAGTTCCTTTGGCTAGGATGCAAGATGTGTTCTCCCATCCCAGTTTCACACCAGCTTTAATGCTGTAAGATGACTTAATGTTGAAAGCACATGGGAAGTATAATGGGTAGCACGTTGTTGTTCACCTCCATTTGGTTCCTCATAAATCCATGAAAGCACTAGTCACAATGCTACCTTAATGAATGGCCTGTTCATTCAACCACTTCTTGGGGCTGGCTCTCCCATCAGGGATAGTGAGGAGGCTGCCTATGCAGGGAGCTGTCAACGCAGGGATTTATTTCCCGGTACATATCCAAGATTATACAAGTCCAGGCAAAATTATGCTATGCAAACTGGCCCATGGGAGCCACACATCTTGATTGTGTCTCCAGAGTCCAGAACTGAATTGGAGCAGACACTGACAAACATTTATGGCTAACCAGGTTGAAATGTAAGAAAAAGAAACAAACAAAAAGGTGCATTTTTATTATTCATGGAATCTAGACATAATCTTTCAAAAAGCATTTCTGTTTAGGAAATAATATGTTTGTCCAGTATCTGAACCTCAGTGCATTGCTGCTATTATGTAAGTCCCTACTGAATCTGTCTTCAGACTCAATGTGCATTATTTCCATATGTCTGGATACTTGTGCAAAAACACAGACAATAGATGGGTGATGAGCACGAAGGGTTAATCCATGGGCAAATGCTTGGGACTTGAGATGTTAAGATATATTTTTTTAAAGATAGGACTTAATCTTTTCTTCCTCATGAAAACCACATTTAATGAATCCATTTGGATCTATAAAGGGGGGAGCTTAATCTGAAAGCTACCAGAATCCTTATGAACAGGGCAAGGGGTAGGATTCATAGGGATAAACCCGTATCTTTTTGAAGCGGAATAGCAGAATGGCAGTCCCATCTCACTGTCAAAGTTTATCATTAGTGTTTCTGCCCTTGGCAAATGTATTTTCTCAAATAATAGGATTAGGGCATACAGAAAATGGATTTCTGTCAGAATGCTACAGTATTTCTTAATAATAATGTGTGGCCATCAACAAACTCTCTCTCTCTCTCTCTCTCTCTCTGTGTGTGTGTGTGTGTCTATATATATATATAT
>JAHTLZ010000204.1:76282480-76305478 GCA_023846285.1 Phrynocephalus versicolor | reverse complement strand
GTGTGTGTGTGTGTGTGTGTGTGTGTGTGTGTGTGTGTGTGTTTGGGAGGAGGACCCTTGAATGTTCCTGTGGAGAAATAACAGCTGGTTTTGTGAACACAGAAAAACCGAGTAAAGAAAATTTCTCTTGTAAAATCTAAAGACTTGGACAAGAGGAAGTCAGTAATGAGGAGAGAATGTTAAGAAGGGAGAGAGTGTCTCACCTGCTTTATCCATACACGTTAAGGGAATTCAAAGTTTAGACTCCAGATGTTGAAGGGGAAAAAAACTGATTCACAGGAGTTTCCTGTCAGATTCCACCAGTAACATTAATTTACAGCCACATGAGAGAGAGAGAGAGAGAGGGAGAGAGAGAGAGAGAGAGCACTTTGGTTTTCTGCCAGTCCTTTTTGCATAACTACAAATGGAAAGATGCTCATGTAGTCAGCAAGTCTTTCCAGACAATGACTTAGAAGATACCATCTGCATGGTAAAATTAGACAGCACACGCTTGGCCTAAGAGCTAAATTATAAACTCCTCCTGCGTTCAATGTCTTGCTGGTTAATTCTCTGCACATGACAGCTGGGTTCTTTGCCTTACAGCAGAAGGTTAAAGGCTGTGGGAATCCAAGCATGTGACTTTCAAATAGGGAGAAACCATATATCTGTAGTTGAGTCTACACTTCGTTTGCCGAAGGCCTAAATTTATTCTCTGGCCTCAAGATGAAAAAGACTCAAGTAACAAGTGATGAGTCATAAGAACATAAGAAAAGCCCGACTGGGTCAGGCCGAAGAACCCATCTAGCCCAGCTCCCTGTATGTCACAGTGGCCAAAACAGACGCCTCTGCAAGCACATGAGACAACTAGATATCGGTCTCCTGATACCACTCCCGTGTCTTGCATTATGAGATAGCCTCCTTTTAAACCTGGAGATAACACGTATCCCCATAATGGCTTGTAGCCTGTTATGGACTTTTCCTCCGGAAATCTGTCCAACCTCCTTGAAAGGCTTCTAGGCCAGATGCCATCACCACTTCCTGCAGCAAGGCGTTCCACAGATTAACAACACCCTGGGTAAGGATATATTTTCTTTTGTCTGATCTCACTCCCAAACCTCAATTTGAGTGGATGATTCATGGTTCTGGTACTGAGTGAGAGGGAAAAGAGCTTCCTTCTTTCCACTTTATCCATCCTCTGCATAATTTTGTAGTCTCAACCATGTCCCCCCTGAGACTAAAGAGCGATGAATGCTGTAGCCTTTCCTCATAAGGGAGAAGTCCCAGTCTAGCCATCATTTTAGTTGCTATCTTCTGCACCTTTTCCAGTTCCATTATGTCTCATTATTGTATGCAATGCTCCAAGTGCAGCCTTTTGATTGCACAATGGCATTATAATATTGGCTGTTTTATTTTCAAGCTCCTTTTTAATTATCCATAGCACTGAATTGGCCTTTCTCACCGCCACCACACACTGGGTTGACACTTTCATTGAGCTTTCCACTAGCACACCAGTGTCTCTTTCCTGATCTGTCATGGACAGCTCAGAACCTGTGGACGTGCTGCTACATGAACAGTATTGGGGTGCATAGACAGAGGGTTTAGCTTGTGTAGTTTAGTGGGTCGATTGAAGCTGAGCGTGTGAATCCTCTCCAGGCTTCTGTTGAGGGAAAGATGAGATCAGCTGGAGCTTGTGCGCCTCTTGGAGGTGAGTGCCTAATCACCTATGTGGCCTTGGGCAAACGGTGCGGCTACACGAGCACCACCAGAAAGAGGGACTGGCAAACCACCTTTGAGTAGTAACCTAGAAAGCCATGGGATGATTGCCACAATTCAGAACCCACAATGAAAAATTAAAGGAATGGTTTAATGTTGTACATCACCAGGCTCAAGAGGGAGCCAGTGTGGTCAGAGTGGTAATCTGGGATTTGGGAGATGAAAGGTCCAATTCAGTCTCAATTCAGCCATGGAATTTACTGGGTAATGCTAACATGTACCTGTGGGGGGCGTTCTGGTTGTCCCCAGCAAGCCATCTGTTTTGGACCTCTGCCTTCTGGTGGACTTCATAGCAATCCTTGGAGCAGGACAGCCTAGTGGAATCCCAGGTGAGAGTGAGGAGGCAACAGCGGATGAGTTGCACCTGGTGAGAGGAGCAGAGCTCTGGACAGGTTGGCAGGATTTATATTTAAAGGAGTAGGAAGACTCATCATCTTCAATAGACTCAAGGGAAGGAGGACTGGTTGGAGGCCTTAGAGGACCCCCCTCTCATCTTCTTTACCCTTGGCAGGGAATGGCTGCTCCAGGACCCATGGACAGGCAAATAGACCTGCTTTCTCTTGGGTAAATCAGGTGGAGAGAATGCACTGGTCATCACACAATTGCAGATCCTGTAATGATGGCACAGCCCCAACCCACCCGCCTCTCCCTAACCCATGAGCAGCCCTAGTGGAAGAAGTGCCACTATTAGCATCTGGCAGATTTTCTGGAAGTGGGATGAACTGCTGGAGCTCAGGGAGCTGCCTTGTCCCAACACTACAGGGATTCCCTAAATGGCATCATCTGGCTGGGACAAGGTTTGCGAACTAGACTTTGGACTTAGACTGGAGATGCTTGGGGTGGGTGTGGGTCAAGTGAATGAAATTCAGAGCCAGCTGGGAGTGGAAGACCGCAAGGGGATAGAACCCCTTTATGGACTGATGGGACAGACAGAACCAGGTGTCCAACCAATTTTTGTACCCCGTTCTACTACCATAATGAAGACAAGTTCAAACAACTTGAATCTGGGGTTCATGGAGGCTACGGTCTCGGATACCTTCCTGGTCACCCACACTCTGAATGGTGATTACAGCGGTCACAGAACCCCTTTATGATACAGTGGATACAGTGGCAGGCTAGGTCTCTAGAGGCTTTGGTTTGAATCTCTGCTTGGCCATGGAAATATGGAGTGGGGGAATGCCATTGGTAAAACCATATATGTCCCACTTACTGTTAAAACCCTAGTAGGGTCACCATACAATAAGTCAGATGCAGTATGACTGCACATAACACACACCTTTGATATGCAACATGTAGTATATTTTCCATATTTCAAAAGAGAAATATCCACAACATTTGATAATGTTTCAAAGTGGAAATGGAGCTTTTGGTTTAATTGAACAGCATTACAGTATATGGCCAGTATTACAGTATTTTTCCATGTATAAGACTATAGTTTTGTCTAAATTTGTTAGACTAAAAATTGAGTGTCGTCTTATACACATAAATATGCTGAGAAGAGAATTGTGTGGTTGCGAAACTGTAATTTTGAGTTGGAAAAGTGGGGGCCATCTTATAAACAGAAAAATACAGTAATTTAGCTCTCCAAGACTCAGAATCACACCAATAGAGTTCTGTCTTGATGGTGAGGAAGAAACCAAAATGCCAACATATCACAGTGTTTTGTGTTCTTTTATTTTTCTTACAAAATTAGCTGAAGATGTGAAATGTTTTAACAGCCATGTGATTTATGACAGCTTAAAAATGTACTTATTTTAATGAATAATAGACAGATAAACTAATTTTGCTTAACCTTTGCATACAACAGCCAAACATTGAAATAAGCTCAGATCTGTGCCTTACAATGATGCAAGTGCTACACAAAGTTCAAACAGATATTGTCCAGGTGAAGTGGTGGTTGCATTTTAAGCCAAAGGCAGTGTAGTGTAACTGGCTCATGTAGTCTCAAACCCTCCATAACAAATGGAACTGCTCTTCCTCTTAAAACGAAGTTTTGACATTTTCTTGTAGATGGATAGGCAAACTGTGGTCCTCCAGATGTAGCTGGATGACTAATCTCAGTTGTTGTCGACAATACTGAGGGAACATCTGGAGAGGCAGTCGTTGCCCACCCCTGTGTAATTAGGGGGGATGGAAGTATTCTTGGTGTGATTTCTATGTCCTTCTCTGCACATCCTCTCAGCTCAATGCAGGTCCCTTGTGCTTTTGCAGCATCAGAGTTGCAAGACACAGAAAACTGGGATTGTTTAAAGACCCACAAATCTCCTGTTCCTACTAATGCCACATTATACATGCTCACAAAGATGCAAAGGTGGCAAAAGATGTTTCAATTTGAAAACAGGTTGGTTAAGGACTCAAAAGGTTTTTCTATGGTCGGAAGATGTTCACAGAAGAAGCTGCATTAGCTTTGATAAGCGGAGGAACTTTTAAAACTGCCTTTTATCATCATGTAAAATAAAAGGTTCTGTTTTGAAATGTATCGGCCTGCATTTTGAGGCAAATGTTGGATATTCTTCCAGACAAATGCAAGCATTTACAAAGGTACAGTCCTGGGTACCTAAGGGCTAAGGCCATACAAAATGAGATGAAAGATCTAGTGATTCCAGCTATTTTAACTCCTGTGATTGACCTCTTGGGGAAGCACACAGGACTGCTATGAAGACAAGAGTTCTTCCACATTCTTTGTTCCTAGAACTTGACATTTAGAGTAGACTGCTGCTCAACATGAACCTTCCATTTATCGTTAAGACTGAATTGTGAAATTATCAGATCTGCTGAATTGTAAGACCACTCTAGATCGAGGAACTCGGCTGCCTGGCAGCACTGCACTTTTCTCCTATTTGTTATGGAGAATTTAAAACTGGTGCACACGGGTGAGCCGTTATGCCACACCGTCTTTGGCTTAAAATGGTCCAATGGTGCCCATAACAGTAGGCTGCAAGATATACATGAACTGCACAACCCACCAGGGTCTGCAGCAAGGGTTATGCATTAGCAAATACTGGGATCCACACAGAGGCCAAACTAGAGATAACCTTAAATGTTGTATATGTGTGAATGAGACCTCTGGTCCATGGGTGGGAGAGTAAGCCTTGCTTCTCTCATAGCCCAATGAAAATCACTCATTGAAAGATATTATTAGTCCAGGAACTAACAGCAGCTGTACATGGAACTGGTGGTATTGTGATCCAAGGTTAGGATAGAGAGATAAGACACTCTGCACCCCCTCCGTGGAGATACTACTTGATCTTACACAATTTCTGGGTGATTTTTCTTAGAAGGGTCACACCATTATTAGACAATATGTCAAGAACCGAGGCAAAAAGGAGTGCTCCTGTCTGTGCTTGCACTTTGGGGTAATGCTCAACCAATATGGGGCTAGGGAATATGTAGCCCTCCTGCGACTCTCATCGCCTTCAGCCAGCAGCGCTGATGGGTGAGGGGTGACAGGAATTACAATCTATTAACATCTAAAGAGCCACACAGCCGCATGCTCCCCAACTTTGCAATGCTGGCATTGAAGCACTCCTATGTCAAACATCTCACTGGACAGCTCAATGCTGGCTGTGGAACCTGAAGTGAGGAGTTCAGTTTCTCCACTATGTCTTCTGGGTGGACAGTCAGATTTTGTAATCTTGGGCAAGCTGTACAGTTGCAGGGTACCCCAGAAGGGAATGACAAAACACCTCTGAATACTTTCTGCCAAAAAAAAAAAAAAAAAAACAAAACAAAAAACTGGAAAGAGTCGAGGTAAGTCTTAATTAACGTAACAGAATGCTATCGTGATGATGATGACTTTAAATGTAGGAAGTGTACTCAGAGTCCCGTTTCAAAGGGTACTTTTGGGATGGAATTAGGGGCAAAGATTACCGAGGGTAGGAGGGATGAACATTTTGGAGGTGTTTTTTCTGTAATTCCTGCAACATGGGATGCTCCTTATTTCAAGTTCCTTAGCCCACATTTGTCAACTGACTGGAAGCAGCTCTCCAGGACAATCCTGGCCCTACCAGATGTGTTGGGGATTGAACCTGGGAAGTTCTTCCTGCAAATCATACGCTCTACTAACGAGCTACTATTATGAACCTTCCTCTTCCAGCTTTCACAAGAGAAGTCAGAAAACAACTCTCATCTCTGTCCCATGTACTTTCAGCTACTTAGAACAGTGGTATGTTACGACTCTAAGCAGTTCTTTCCTAATACGTATTAAGAATGTTGGAGCTGGCCCTTGGAGATTACGGGGCAGGGACATGAATAAAGGTAGTAAGAACCAATATGGACAAAAAACTAGGGTTGGAACTGAGAGGCATGTATGCAAATCTCAGATTCTTTGCAAGGTCATTTGTATTGACTATGGAGAATCATCAGTGAGGCACTCCATTGGATAACTGCTGACAAGTAAGTCCCTACTGAGCTTTTTGGATTGGATATAAGCCTTATATTGAGAAGGAAAGAACCTCTTGCCCTACAAATGCTGATGAACTACTCTCATCGCACCTCTCTAGGAGTCAAGCAATTTCTAATCGCGATTTGAGTGCAACATCACAAGGAGGGTGGATTTCCCTTTACCTTGCTATATAGCAGTGATTCTCAACCTGTGGGTCCCCACATGTTCCTGGACTGCAACTCCCAGAAGTCCCCACCACTCGCTGTGCTGGAAGGGGTTTCTGGGAGTTGCAGTCCAGGGACATCTGGGGATCCACAGGTTGAGAACCACTGCTATACCGAATTGCAGGCTGGGTCATGTAACCCAAGTCCCTTGTGATAAAATTAGACGGCTTTATTCACAAGGATTATGAAGCAATACAGTAAAGAAGGAATCCAAATAAGAATTCTACGGTATATACTGTAGATGATTTTAAACATTCATGTTTTGCTTTCCAAGCCATAATAACACTGCAGAAGAACAAAACAAGGGAAAATGGAAAAGACTTTCAGTCATGGTGAAAAAGCTGAGAAGTGGAGCTGCAAGGGGAAGAGAATTTCACATTTATATTTGTATTTAATTTACCTAAATATGATTATCATGAATATTACCAATATCAATTGCTCTTATAGAGAGGATGCAGCCACAATACTGTACAATTTGGCAGCAAATACTAGACTGACAAAAGGTTCGCCACAGACCATCTGTTCAACACATTGACTATCAAAAGCCACCTGGACTTCTCTGGCATACAGCTAATTAAGATAGTGAGAAGACCAGTAGACAGTGACACACACAAAATTCACTGACAGCATCTACCTAAATGCCTGCATGATATGACTGCATCAAATTATTTTGAAGAAAATACTGGTATTGGAGGATATAACAAAACTAACCCTTGTTCAGATCATCACAGTTGTATAGCAGCACAGGCATTTTATAGTTCTATCAATGTAAAATTTTGTTTCGGTAATAAACAATTCTTTATTACGCATGGTTGAGGTGGCGGGGCCAGGAAATGGCGAAGGGCTAACCTCAAAAACGCTGCCTGCCTGCTAGTAATCTGGAATGTATGGTCACTGTTTGAAAATTACCACAAGAATGTGAAACTGAAGACTTAAAAGCCACAGCCTGTGCTTTGTTCCAAGTCTCCAATCTCATGTGCTGAGACAGTGATGCAGAAGAAAAAGCATCACATGTAGGGCAATTTTAAAAAAGCTCATCTGCGTGGCTTTAAAACATCTGCTTCTGCCTCTCTAGAGAGAACAGCTTCTTACACCAGGATGGCTGTGGTATTGGCTAGTTTAAAACAACACAACTCATGCTGACTTTGCTTGTGGTGAGATGCTGTACCATATCTTGTATCTGCCTGAGAGTGTTAGAGTAGGTCCAGGGCTCAAAGGGTAGGAGAAACCAGAGTTAGAAAGGCTACATTTTTGAAATACACATTCCAGATTGCTGCAGCTACCATGTCCACCAGCTTTTTAAAACTACTGAGAGAAAGCCTGCCTCTGGGAGCCTTGATACCTGAGTCTCGTCTTGCTCCATATCTCCCATGGCACTCTTGAATAGACACAGTATGTGGCCCAATACTGGTTGCTGCTGTGTTGACAGCATTTTAGGATAAATTGACTTGATCATATTTTTTTGTTGTTGTTTGTGATGATGACCTGTGTGCTGAGATGAACCAGTACTCACATCACCCTATGCCAGTGATGGTGAACCTTTCAGAATCTGAGTGCCCAAACTGCGATTCAAAACCCACTATTTTTTTTGCAAAGTGCCAATACAGCAATTTAACCTGAATACAGGTGGCTGGGAAGGGGTGATGTCGGGTGCCCACAGAAAGGGCTCCGAGTGCCACCTTTGGCACCCATGCCATAGGTTTGTCAACACTGCTCTATGCCATCCTGAATATAGTACAATGGTACCTCGTATAACAACTGCCCCGGATAACGAATTTTTCAGATAAGAACTGCAAATTTCCGGGTATAGGACTGCCTCCAATAATGAATTTTCCCTATGGGCTGCCTCGGATAACGAATCACAATTCTAGGTATAGGTCTGCCTCAGATAACGAATTTTCACTATGGGATGCCTTGGATAATGAATGTTCCTATGGGCTGCCTCGGATAACGAACTTTCCCTATGGACTGCCTCGGATAACGAATTTCCAGCATGCATCAGTACAAAAGAGTTATCCCGGGTGGCATTGCATCTGTACCCTTAAAGTGCACTTTATAAAGAGTTTTGAGCAAAACACCAGGTGTCTGTGTCATTTTCCTAGGCTCCAGAACAGATTAATCAGTTTCCCATTCATTCCTATGGGAAACCGCGTTTCAGATAACGATGTGTTTTGGATAACGACTAACCTCAGAGAACTAATTAAAGTCGTTATCCGAGGTACCACTGTACTTTAAAATGGAGATCAAAGTGACAGTCTGGCCCTATGCATTATGTAAGACTGAAGCCAAAAATTGTTTATTGGTTGTTTGGTTGCCTAAATACCCTATAACTCCCATATTGTGGGGTTCTAGGAAGTCTGCTCCAAAGCAGGTCTAATTGCATATGTTTAACTCAACCCAGGGCTGAGTAGTGAATTCTATTTAGTACTAAGTAATCAAGACAGGATGAAAAATGAAGCAATAGGCATGGATGTGTGAACCAGCTCTTGGTAAAACAGTTGGCGGCCAATCACGGAATGTTGGACCCGTCTACTGAATGGGTGGCTCTCTGTGCAATGGAAAAGCATACCCTTTGGTGTACTTCTTACATAGGCCCACAGAGTTTACATGAACTCACAGGACATGTGGTTAGTCCCAGAACACATTGTTTCCCACACAAGTCAAAAGGGCTTGTTGCATTAACCTGGCACAGCAAAAACATGGGAAAGTCTTACAGCAACTTTCAGAACTAACGAGTTCAATTTGGGATAAATGTCTGGGAATTATAACCCGCTTCTTTGCACACATCTTGGCTGTGATAAAATTAGGTTACAGTACCACAAAAGCTTGTGCCAAATTAAGGTTCTTAGTCTGCAAGGCACCACAAGATTTTTCATTGTCTTTCCCAATGTGTTTACTCTTTGGAAAACCCAGCTGCTGTTAGGCTTGTTTAAAATCCAAGGACTATATGTCGTGTAGGCCATAGGATACACCCAGCTTTCTCCAACTTGTTCCTAATATAGATGTACAGTGTAAGGTGCATTAATAAATATTTTAGCTTCAGCAAAGGTAAATATTAGAACTTTGGAAGCTGAAACACACACTGCCTTATATGCTGAAGTCTATATATCTACTTTTATACATTTATTTCTAGTATGAAATGTAAGAGCTTTGCTTTACTGTTGCTCTTGAAAATCTGGATGCAAGTGACAAAACAATAGAGGAGCTACAACAATGGTGGAGAGGCATTAAACACAATCCACTAGGAAATTGTCCTGCATATGATCCACTGAAACGAAGCGGATAAAAGCAAGCTTCCTTGTGGATTTTTGCCCATTTTAAAAAGCAGCTTTGAAGATATGATATTAACTATAGCCACAGCTATGAAAATATTACATTCTCTAGTACTTTTGCTTGCGTATAATGCCACAAAATTAAAATATTTCAGTTAGAGCTGTTGAGCCTATACATTTTTGTTTTATGGTTTTGTTGTTGCTGTTGTTAAGCATGTCTGTTATGACTGTACTTCAGCCATAGTTTTTTATCAGCAGATGGACATTTGTTCATAAATTCCATTTCTTTACAATTTTGTAAATAAAAACCCATTTGTGAGAAAAAAACTTACAAAAAGAATGAGGAGGAAATCCAGAAATCAAACATGTCCGCCACACTATAATTCTGAAATTGTTCCTTTTGGAATTGTATTCTTTCCAGAAATTGACTAACCCTCTGCTTTAATAGCACTCCTACTGCTCCTATACCCGCTGGCTGAGATCCAATGTACAAACTGTGAGTTGGCATCATGACATGGGCTGGGATTTTCCTGGCTCCACACTTGTAGCTCCCACCCCAACACTTCCCGAAAACTAATCACAGGGGCTGGGGAAAAGCCTCAAGTGCACAGGTCTACATAATACCAAGGGCAGCTGCCGGAAACAAAAACTGCCAAAGCCCCGAGCATGTGCAAAACTGTCAGCCGTGCATACAGACTTCTTACTTTTTAAAAAAACAAAACAAAACTGGCCATTAATGTATCCTTGTGATGTCAAGATGCCATCATGGTTCTTATTAACTAGGCATAATGGGCCACTGGAAGGAATCCCACCTAGAGGTATCTTTGTTACAGTGACGGGTATCATTGAATACATTGATCAGAACAGATTATCCCATCCCAATCAATTTGCTTTGCTTTAGGGGCGGAGTCTACCTCAGCTAACTCTTATCAAATGCACATGTATCTAGTTTTTAAAGAACATTATAGCCACGAAAGGTCCATTTACACCTCTTGGGACCACTGGCCACAGATTACTTGGGAATGATGCTCTCAAAAGTCCCACAAAGTCCAGCAAAATGGAGGCTGATGGACCTACCCCTTGCCCTTGTACTTGCCTGCACGCTTCAAGGTGGAGGAGAGGACATTGCAGTAACAAGGAGGAGCAGCAGGGCTGGAGAACTCTGGTGATCTGTAGTGGGACTCCACCAGGGTGTGTGTGTGTGTGTGTGTGTGTGTGTGTGTGTGCGCGCGCGCGCGCATGTCTCTCTCTCTCTCTCTCTCTCTCTCTCTCTCTCTTCCTCCCTCTGTGTGTGTGTGTATGTGTGTGTGTGTGTGTGTGTGTGTGTGTCCAGTGCAGACCTCTGGGGCCAGCTCTACTTTTCACCAATTAGTTTTAGCCTATAGACTTAGAATCAAAGAATAAAGCAATATATTCTGGCTTATTAAGTATGCTGCATTCATCTCTTTCCGAATCATTTTAAATAATGCCCCCCCCTCCGCCTCCACTCAGCTTCCTTTCCAGGGTTCCATACAAAAGATAACAGGCATCTCTACGAGCTGGATGCCTATGAGGCTCTCCAGATGGAGGCACTGGAAGGCTTCTTTATTTTATTTCCTTTTGAAGATGGCTTCGTGAAACAACCGGGATACAATCCGTCTGAAGGAAATAAAGCTTCAATTAGGGTGGGATAATTTAATGTTGGCATTCATTCCACTGCAGAGGGAAACACAGAGCTAATCTCCGTCAGCTGATTGCACCTTCTTGCCAAATGATTCTTGAGCTTCTTTCTGACTTTGAGATATTATTAAGCAACCCAAGGAAATTGATTTCAAACCCCACATGCTTAAAAAAGAAAAGAAAAAATAACCAAGTACCGAAAGCAATGAGGAGAACAGGGATGCAGGCCGTGGCTTGGAGGCTGCAGTTCTGTGAAGCAAATACAGGCACTTATGGTTTCCTGACAGTTGCATGGAATGGTAATGTTACTGTTGATGAAGATGCTGAAGCGGCGTGTTTCTTGCAATCTCCAAGGATTTCATACCAGGCGTTGACATTGTTGCTTGAGGAAACAGTGGTAGGTCCTTCCCGATGAGAGCCAAGTGTGGCGTGCAGTGAGTGGCACACCGTGCCATGTAACAAGAAACTGCATAGATTGTGTGAAGTTGCATTTTCGTCTGTCATCCTCTCAGGAAGCCTTCAAAACACATTGGAAAGTGTGAGGGTGGGATGGTGGTACTAAGCTTTATGGGCTATTACTGGCCTGAATGTCACATTATCTTATCACAGTGGAGAGGTACCATGTTGAATCGCAATCTTCGAAAGGTGGCATTGGCTGGAAATGGTTCAGATTATCACCCATGTGGTAATCTTCAGGTGACCCTTTCATGGGCTGAGCTGAAAAGCCTACCTGCAAAACCATACTACAGAAAGCAGCCTTTTGCAAAGATGAAGCACACATGTCTCTACGCCTTTTCTGGCGTCCACGTTGCTAAAATGTTCTGTCAAATGATACATCACTAGAATGCCAAAGATCTTTGGAGTCTCCTTGGAATGTCATTACAACATTACGGTGTATTTGCTTATATTTCGCAGAATTTCAGGAAAATAGTGGGTTAAATGTAAAATATCTTTAATAAATAACTCTTATCCTGCAATGCAAAAAATAAATGAATATTCCCTTTGGCAGTAATAGCTGATTTAATATTAGAGAGACTACTTGGCTCATAAAATAATAGCATTATGCTAGAGGGGAAAACCACACCATATATTATTTTCTTCTTCCCTCTTCTCTTTTCAGTTCCTTTAAAAAGACTTTCCATCAGATTGATTGCAAGTTGGTAGAAATCACTTATGCCCCAGATAAGCGCCAAGGGTGATACACGCACCCACGACAGCCAGACTCAGAATTGTCTTCAGAGGCAGCCAGGAGAAATCAAACAAAGGCCTCATGTTGTCGCTGTACAGCTCCACAAAGGCATCCTGAATAAAAGAAAAAAATGGGGGGATGAGGGTAGGATGGGGAGAGAGAAAAAGAAGATCAGAATCATCGGACAGAACATGATGAAAGCACTAGCAGAGAAGGTTGTTCTTCATTTAGGAGATGAACATTGCATTAAGCACAAAGCATTCTAGCAAGGTCCTTTTGTTCTTGGTAGTGAAGAATGTAGGGTATGTGGGTTTCTGCACACATGTAGAGGGAATGCCTGCAGAAGACATACTTCCTTGTCTTTGGCTGCATACGGCACCACTGGGGTTGCCAAACTTCAAGCACAATCCTGGTCTGTCAGACCAAGATGATGCCAAAGATCTGTGAGGGATAATCTCTCTAAGTGAGGGTGGGGGAAATGTTGGCAGTTGGCACTTCTGATAATTTGGACTACAAATACCATGATCCCTAATCATTGTCCCTGTTGGCTCAGCCTTCTGGGAGTCGAAAACATCTTGAGTGCCAAGGGTTCCCTGACCTAAATAGTTCCTACTACACCCATTCACTTCCCTCACTTTCAATTACAGCATATGGAGGTTCTATATATAGAGTGCATTGTATCATGATCCTTTAATGATGGTCTTCAAAACACCTCCACATTCCCAAATTAGATTTTCTGGTGTTGCTTTTTGTACCAAGTTACCTCAGTTGCCCCATCAATAATGTTTTCCCCAAATTGGATAATCTATTTTGGTTTGTTGTTTGTTTTGTTTTATTACCGAACTGCCAAGACCTGAATTGTCTCCATTCAGTTCATATCAAAAGACAGATTCGCCGTGGAGGATTGAAGTCAGTTGTACTATCCACCGCCTGAATTCTAGTTTGGTGTTCTGCTTGTTCTCTCAGGCAACCCAAGGAGCCTTGGGAACAAATGTGGCACAAGCCTGCAGTTTTAACAGCAAGGGGGATATAAGCAGAGGATGGTGATGCTAGCAGGAATCTTCTCTTTCTATATGAGTTCTGCAGAGCTTAGAATCAAAACTTTTTTAACATTACATCTAGTTTCTCTCATCCAGCATGGCCTTACTGGTACATTTAACATCTGACACAAGATGGCGTCTTAACCTTCTCACATTATGCAGCTCCAATCTTGGAATAAGACACACTTGCACAATGAACCGAGTTATCTCCACAAAAAGACAAGCAAGCAAACAAACAAAACAACATTGTCTGGCTTGTTTCCTGTTGCTTGAATTCCAATCCTTTCCACATAAATAAGAAAAGAACTGTTATTATTTCAAAGGCTGCTTTTAACGTAAAATACATACCTCCAACAAAATCCAATATGCTTAACCTTACTAACATCAGAAGTAGGTGCATTTGAGTCAATTGTCTAACAATGGGTAACCTTTTGTTAAATTGTGATATGTTCTAACCTTTTCAATTAAAAAGTTTGTTAACGGGTAATAGTACAAAGTAGCGTAGTCCACACTTCTAGGGAATATTTGTTTTCAGTCACAAAGAGAAGCCAAATGGCAGAATAGATTAGGTTTTGCAACTTGGAGTACATCAGTAGAACAGGTAGTTTTAGGATCTATTATTAGAGAAATAATCCAAAACCTCAAAGGATGAAAATGCATAGCATAAAATATATCTTTTAAAAAGCCCTTTGTTTTACCAAGTACTGTCACAGAGAAGGTCCTCATTATTTGGTTTCTTGTTGGTCTTTTGCAGAACTGGAAAGCTGACTTTTGGGGCTACCACTGCCAAGATCTCCCAAACAGCATGACCCACTGGAGATGCCAGCTAGAGGAGAGCGAGAGATGTAGTCCCAAAATGTCACTTTTCCAAATCTAGCTTACACCAGCTACTTGAATGATGTGTTGAATATTAAGATGGAGGCCAATGCAGGAAATGGCACCACTTCATTCATCCACTTATACAAAAGCACTGGCAAGCCACAGTTCCACAAGCAGCCTATGGTCTGAGTGGGAGAGGGAAACACTCGACAGTGGCTGGATTTGCTGCACTTGCTCCATGACTGAATGCGCTGCACAACTTAAGGTCTGGATGAGAGCAGTTTCTGCTGTCTCTTTGCTCCATCCTTCTTATTCAGCCGTGACAAAGTCATGGCAAGAGATCAAGATAGATGTAGCTTAAACTCTTGCAGTGCTAAAAGAAATTTCTCTTAATTGGTATCTCATAGTTGTCAAAATGGGAAAAACAAAAGAAAAAACTATGATTTTACATGGAGAAGACTAGGCCTACCATTGCTACTCTGTACAACAACATGCAGTGTAAACAGGGGAGTGGAACTTGAGGGTCTCATGTATCAACTTACAATGCCTTCCTCCTCATACAGCTGCACACAAACTTGCTAGGAATTGTCTTGCTTTGGGATATATGACACGAAGACATCATATCAAGGAGGTGTTTGTATATGACTCACCTACCACAGGTCACATACATATCACAGACAGGTAATTACACTTTAAACACAAGCCTTTCAGCAGAGCAGATTCACATATTTATGTCCAAGTCATCAGCAGTTACCAATATGTTTTGTGACTTAAGTTGTCTAAAATGGTACCTTCCAGGCTTTTTTGGACTACAGCCCCTGCCAGTCATAACTGGAGTTGTCTGGTGAGAGAACCTAATGAATTCTGGAAGATAAGACCACGATTGAACTGATGGCCAACTAAGTCCTTTCTGCCTGTCATGCAGAGTTTGCACACCTTGTCGCTGCTGGCAAGAAGAAGGTGTGCTTTCTTTGTTGTGATTACAGTTTAACAGTCTTTGTCCATGTGGCAGGATCTTTATTTACTACACTGGCAGGACATTTTGCTTAGTGGACATCTGACAAGATGTTGACTTTAGAAAATACATTGGTGTTGAATAAACGCATCTGCATATAGGCATATACTGTATAAACAAAAAATTCTATTACGGCTCTCGTAGCTAAAGAACCTCACAAACTCTGCACTGAGAGCCTTGATATTTGGCTTAACTGTTGTTGGGCTGTAAAAGCATCATGTCATGTTGTGGCAAGCCCACATCCTTCTTAGTATCCTGTCCCTCAATCACAAAACTAGAGGCAGCTTTAGTTTTTCAACATAACATTTTTATCAAACCACGATGGAACCTGAGGTAACTCCCTGTATCTTGGGAGACAAGGGGACGGTAATAACCTATCAGCCCCTGGAGATGGAGTCCTATTATTATCCAAGCCTCCACTCAGGGATGAGACATCCATTTCACTGTCAATGACCAAACCATCCTGTCTGGGCCTTGTGACCTCCGACCAGGAGGTCTGTTTCATCCCAGGACTGGTCCCATGGGAAGATAGACATTTTGGGGTCCTGCAATTAGGGGCTCCTCTCTCCAAATATTCCCTTTGTTTCTTCCTCTGCTTCCTATTTCCTCTCTCCCTCAACAGGGGGTTTCTAGGCTTTCTTTTCTCTCCCCTCAGCCTCAGCCATTTCCTTAAGGACCCTCAAGGTGACCCATTTGCCTGTCCACCGGTCTTCCTTCACTCTCTCCTTCCAGTCTAACTCCCCTGCTCCTCCTTTCTTTGCCTCAGCCTTGCATTCTACTGCCTGCCCTTCCTCAGCTGTATCTCTCTTCCCGCCAAAACCACCAAATCTAACTGTCTTTCAGATCTAGGGCTTTTCATTCGTTCTGTATTCAAACCGGCTATTCCCACCCACAGGTCTATCAAATCCACAGTCTCTTCAGGATGTCTTTCAGGCTTTTGAATGGGAGGAGATGGTGCACCACCTCTGGTCTTCCCATGCTTGGCTGCACTTCTGACTAACAAATGCCGCAATGAGCATTATACAGAAAAGATACTTGGTTCTGTACAAGAGATTTACAATTTATAAGACAGATCTTGCAGAACCTGAATCCCTTCACTACAGTCTTTTCCTCT
Source organism: Phrynocephalus versicolor (assembly GCA_023846285.1). Classification (NCBI taxonomy): domain Eukaryota; kingdom Metazoa; phylum Chordata; class Lepidosauria; order Squamata; family Agamidae; genus Phrynocephalus; species Phrynocephalus versicolor. The sequence goes on along the minus strand of JAHTLZ010000204.1, from coordinate 76,289,010 downwards.
GAGCATTTTCCAACCTGTTCTTTGCTTTTGGGCAGCAAACGGAAGAGCTTGATTTTAATAAGGGAAAGCAGATACAGCAAACCCACTATAATGCCCATAAAGGCAATCTTAAAATACAAGGGAATCACATGTCATGGCAAGCAGTGGTGCACATGAATTCTTACAATCACAAAAGTAAATGAAAAGATAAAGTCACTATAATGTCTGCTTGTTTTCTGCTATGCACACCCCCACTGCACTCATCTCACAGGTAATGTGTTGGTTATTTAGTGCCTGAAGAAGCACAGGGAAGCTTAACCTGGAGACCATGCTACAGTTCTGAGTTAACACCAAGAGATAAGAAACATTAGCAGAAAACACACAGCAGGAAACTCTGGTTCTTAGTGACAACATTGACCATCAGTGTCTACCTTATGGTTACTGCCCTATATATTTTAAGTAACTATTTTATGACTCCTTTCTTTCCTCTTTGGTGTTTTCTCAAACATCCTGATTAGACCTATTTCCGAAGCTTGTTTGAACAGCCTGTCACTATTTGTTTAAGTTTGAAACCCAATTTAAACAAACACCTAGGCCTACTTTATACACTAAACATGCAGAAGTTGAAGTGGGGAGGGCTGTGCATCAGCAAAAGCCCAAGATTATAAGTCAAGCCTAATCTGCAGAGTTCAGAAACATGACTTTAAAAAAGGAAAACCTCCTTAAAATCTCCTAGCCAGTGGTGGCTGCTGGGAGGTGTCCAAACTACAGTTGCAATTTGCAGTAGTAAATCAACTGGGAGTTATTTCTGGGAACTCAAGCTCAGTAAAGTAACTTTTAAAAACTTTGGCTATAAACTTTCTTCATAGCAGAGCTACTCCAGCCCCTTCATGTTTTGGGTTCCCTTTTTTAAAAAACAATTTTTCCAGTTCTGTGCTATCCTCAAGGGTCCCTCTCTGGCAAAGAAACACATTTTCAAGTTTTCCTTTCATTGGAGGTAGCACAAATTCAGTCCTTGATTTTCTGTATACAAAGTAAGTGCACTACAGCTGAGCTATGTTGCCCCTGGTCACCATGTTCCGTATTGTGGTAACTTAAGGATGTCTGATGCAAGTATGCTAGTTTACCTGCAAATATACCAGGCAGCTCTATTAAAAGAGAGTTTTACAGATAATCAAGGCAGAGGGAAATATAACTGAATGAATGTGGAAAGTGCTCACTTTCCAGAAAAGCCTTACAGGCTTGCATATCTAAGTATATCTAAGTTTTGTAATTCTCTTACAGTTAATCTACAAGTGATTGCTTAAGACAGGAATGGGCTTTGATAGACCAATGCCAAGATGTGTAGTTGTAGACCGAATTCTACAACCAAGCAACACAATTGTGGTGAAAATGGGAGCACACAGAATATCTCTCACACAAAGACATCTGAGGTTGGAGCACACTATAAGGCAAACACCTATCTCCTCCTCTTTAAATGAGACAACAGACATGCAAAGACAATTGGACTATCTCTCAGATAATCATGTGCACCAAGAAAAGCAAGCTAAGGGTGTGACTACAGTAAGGATCTGAACCATCCAGATTCAGATCTGCTGAGGTAGGCTTAAAGCCTTCTTTTGCTTTAAAAGCATTGTTGATGACCCCATGTAGAAGTCAAAGAGTTTGAATGACCTTTGTTTCATGTGTCCTCATTTCATGTATGGATGCAGATATACTGTGATTTGATATATGACCCCAATCCCCCAATTTCTCCTCTCCTCCCCCCTTTCCCCTCTCTTTTCTTTAATCTCAGCTATCAGCAGCTGGGACCGGAGTAGGATATTGCTGGTTTGTTTATGTTTTACAGCCAGCATTGGTGAGTTTTACAGAACACACACCCTCACAGAATAAACACACAGCACAAATGCAATCCCCTTTCCACATTCATTCATTCATTCATTCATTCATTCATTCATTCATTCTACGGGTAAAAGGTTAAAAGATAAAGGTCCCCCCCCCTGTGTGCTAACCATGTCCAATTTGAGGGGTGATGCTCATCTCCATTTTCAAACCAAAGAGCCAGTGTTGTACAAGTTCATGGCCATGTGGTCGACATGGCTGCACGGAACACTGTTCGCCTTTCCGCTTTTTACGGCAGTACCTATATACCTACTTGCATTTACATGCTTTCAAACTGCTAGGTTGGCAGGAGCTGGGGTGAACAGCGGGAGCTCACTTCGCTGCATGGCACCTGGGATTTGAAAGGCCGAGCTGCCAACTGTTTCAGTGCTCTAGTCTGCCGACCCACCACGCCAACCTAGTTCTAAAGGTACATACAACTAATTTATCATAACAATATGGGAGATCTGACAGAAACACAGAACAACAGGACTTGTACTTGAAATAATAGGCCAAGTACATAGAAATTCATGTAAGGACTGTGAAATAAAAGAAGCTAAACATAGCAAAAGAAAATTGGGCTGTGGAAAGAGCTGGTATGGCCAGTTGAGGAGGTAATTCTGGTAAGTAACTGGGGGATGAATGCAAAGGAAGCACTCTAGCATTGCAGCAACCAGATGATCTAGTGCTAGGGCAAATAGTTGTAACAGCTACAATATTAATTCCAGGGGTGAAAATAAGAGAGCTTACCAGAGTGGGTGTTCCTACAGACACAGAGAATACACCTCACTTCAGACAACACCTTCAACAGCATGTCTGCATCCTTTCAAACTGATCTCTGCACACACGCAAACGCACACACACACCTTGCTGTTCTACATTTGCACAAGCAACCACACACATCTGAATCAATGCAAACACATTCACACATTCACTTGCTAACTACCACCACCACCACCACCACCACCCAGTGGCAGAGGGGAAAAGAATGGAATTAGAAGGGGAAAAGTTCAGTCTGATTCACATTGAATTATATGTTGTGCAGTCAGTAAAAAAAAATACTACAAATCTAACTGTGCCAGTGCTGGACCAATTCCTGTACTATTTGTCAATATTAAGAGTATTACGCCCTAACTTGACAGCTTTGAATTGAAGTAAGTTCATGTAAGAATGAACACTCTTTTTTTTCAAGGACATACTCCTTCTAAGTTCAGAATCAGCATTTTGTCTAGTGAGATCCTAAGACAGCAGGTTCCAAACTCCATTACCATTTTGGACCTTTATAAAATATAACCATTTAGCATTTATTTAAGGATTCAATTACCACCCAAGGATTATTTGCATGCACATACTAGGCATTAAAGGGCCAAACAGAGACAATGTTTTGTACAACCATCCCCTCCCAAACTCTGTATTCTGAGTTACCTAAACGCTCCCATGCTCCAATATTCCAAAGAAGTTTGGATGGGAATGAGAATGCTGAAATGATACATGACACATCAAGGACTTCAGGGAGAGGAGTTGTGTATGGGAAATGAGACATCTAAATCACCCCAAGTCCATAATGAGTTCAGTGCAACAGAGCTTTAAGTCCATGTGCTGAGAATCAAATATTAAGAAGATGGAAAAAATGTGTTTGGTCGCAGCTCAGCCTACGGCAGTGATGAAGCACCTTTTAGAGACAGAGTGCCCAAACTGTGTTTCAAAACCCACTAATTTTTCACGAAGTGCCAATACAGCCAGTTAACCTGAATATAGGTGGCTGTAAAGGGGCGATGTCGGGTGCCCACAGAAAGGGCTCCGAGTGCCACCTTTGGCAACCATGCCATAAGTTCGCCAAAACTGGCCTATGGCATCTCTAAATGAAATGACTGGGGCCAGGACGGTAGCACTCCTATGTTGGTTGTAGCCCCATGGAACCAATGGCACCTTCATTTGGCAGTGATGATGATATTTCAGTAGCTTAACCAAGGTCTCAAGCACTCTTGTTTTCAGATTGCACACAAGAGCCATGCATCTTTTCTGCTGGACTATGGAAGATACCTTCAACAGCAGTCTAGGTCAGGATCTACAATTACAGAAAGGAGATCTACCATTGCCCAAGAGGGTCAGCACCAAACTGAAGACTAGACCTTCCTCCAGCCACTGGCCAATGTTGTTACTGTGGTTGCAACCAACAGTGTCTTTGACTAATGCACTAATAGTTTAGGATAGCTCCTAAACAACCAGATAGCTCCTAAAGTCTCCTTCCTCAAAATAGACCCAAATTGGCTGCTTGGTGTACTGGGGAATTGGCAAAATTGAAACGGGTGGCTCGTGGAGGCGAAAGGCACTGGAGGAAAACCCAGATTGAAACAGGACAAATAAACAGTGAAGTGCCTTTGGAAGGCTTACTCCAAGGCTGTGGAGGCACCAAAGAAAGCATTTTTCTCTACTACCATTGATTTGGCACAAAATTGCCCAGTGGAGCTTTTCAGAATAGTCAAAAGTCTGCTACACACTGACCCACGAGTGGATAACACAGACCACTCTGTATCTCGCTGCGAAGAATTTGCACAACTCTTCGCGGGCAAAACTGAACAGATCCGGGCTACCCTGAATGCTGCTATTGATCCAGAGCCTGTAAATAAAACACCCTGCCCTGCTTGTCCTGTATTAATGGATGGCTTTCAGCGACTTCAGCTGGATGTGGTCAAGACACTTGGGGAGGTGACGGCCACCACATGTGTGTTGGATCCTTGCCCCTCAGGGATCATAAAAGCTGCCAGAGAAGGCATGGCAGACTGATTAGGAAGAGTAGTGAATGCCTCCTTACAACAGGGCAGGATTTCGTCAGGCTTAAAGGAGGCAATAGTAAAACCACTGTTAAAAAAACCCTCCTTAGACCCAATGATACTGAACAATTATCGACCGGTATCGAATATCCCATTCTTGGGGAAAGTCCTAGAATGGTTGTGGATTTGCAGCTCCAGAGGTTCTGGGATGACATAAACTACCTGCATCCATTTCAATCTGGCTTTAGGCCTAGCTATGGGACAGACGCGGCATTGATTGCTTTGGCAGATGACTTACACAGGGAAATGGATAGAGGATCTGTGTCCCTTTTGGTTTTACTAGATCTCTCAGCTGCTTTTGACACTATAGACCATGGTATCCTCCTGACTCGACTCTCTGAAATGGGAATTGGGGGCACTGCATTAAAGTGGCTCTGTTCGTTCCTACAGGAAAGAACGCAGAAAGTAGTGTTATGGGATTCATGGTTGACACCACTGCCACTGATCTGTGGAGTTCCCCAGGGCTCTGTTTTGTCTCCTATGTTGTTTAACATCTATATGAAACTTCTGGGGGAGATTATCAGGACTTTTGGGGTTAAGTGCCACCAGTATGCTGATGACACCCAGCTCTACCTCTCATCACCTCCATATTCTGAGGATGCTACTATCTCAACTTTACATTAGTGTTTAGCTGCAGCAATGAATTGGATGAGGATAAACAAAATGAAACTAAACCCAGACAAGAGAGAGGTGCTTCTGGTCAGTCGAAAGGGATAGCAAGTGATAGGGATTCAACCTGTTCTGGATGGGGTCTCCCTCTAATTAAAAAAAAGAGGTGTGCAGTTTGGGGGTAGTCTTGGACTCATTCATCCTTTTGCCTAGATGCCTAGATGCCAAACTGTGGCCAGGAGTGCATTTGCAAAATTAAAACTAGTACGCCAGTTAAGCCAATTTCTTGAGAAACCTGCTCTGGGCACAGCGGCATATGCCCTAGTGATGTTCTGGCTAGACTACTGTAATGTGCTCTATGTAGGACTACTGATGAAAAGTCTCAGGAAACTTCAATGGGTCCAAAATGCAGCAGCCAGAATGCTGACAGGGGTGGGGTACAGAGATCACATTGCACCCCTATTAAAGCAGCTCCGCTGGGTACCAATCAGCTATTGGGCACAATTCAAAGTGATGACCTTAACCTAAAGAGCACTGTACGACCTGGGTCCTAGCTACCTCAAAGATCAAATCTCACAGTATGAACCGACTCAGGTGTTGAGGTCATGAGGAGAGGCCTTCCTCTCCATCCCCCCACCCTCACAGGTATATCTTGTGGGAACACATGAAAGGGCCTTCTTGGCTGCTGCTCCCAGACTTTGGAACTCCCTCCCACTAGAGGCTAGGACTGCTCCATCTCTGCTGTCTTTCCGGAAACAAGCAAAGACCTTTCTCTTCAGGCAAGCTTTTCCTGAATGTTGGACTACCTATTATGTGACTTTTATATGAATCTACCATACATGATCACATAGACTTTGTGTTTATAGCACTCCAGTATTCCTGCCAAGAAAACTCCATGGACATGGGGTCACAAAGAGTCGGTCACGACTGTAATGACACAACACACACACACACATACCATACATGATCACATAGACTTTGCGTGTATAGACTTTGTGATTGCATTAATGTAATGTCTGTTAATGCTGTAAGATGTCCCTCAATACCCTGCTCTCAATACTTGAATATGTCTTAATTGTATTAGACTGTATATTGTCCCTTATTACTGTAAGCCACCTTGAATCCTTTTTCAAGGAGAAAGATGGGGTAAAAATACTCAAATAATAATATAATATAATAATATAATATAATATAATATAATATAATATAATATAATATAATATAATA